>VWZV01014156.1:62421-124763 GCA_013397155.1 Irena cyanogastra | reverse complement strand
GTTTGTTTTCTTACGTTTTCATTTCTACATAAACTAAGAAAAACAATGAAGTCCATCCTGAAATAAGTTATGCAGTATTGCTTAGTGGATAACTGCTGTCTTCTGTCTCTTACTGTCTGTACTTATGCTGTCTCTTTTATGTCTCATACTTATTACAGAGGTGCACAAAGCATACCAGAGGTGAATTATGGGCTGTGGCTTCTTATATGTTATATAATTACATTGTATAATAATATATGTATTTGTTACTATGCCTCATGCATAATATTTTAAAATATTACTTATTGAAATATTAATTTTAAAATTATTTTTAAACAATACAGGTCTTATTCAAAAAGTCATATTAGAAACATAGCTCAATGCCTTGGTAAGGACGCACTCTCTCTCACAGAGGGCTTTCAAATTCCACTCATTAGGGTGGATGAATTTGACTTGGTAGAAACTAGTAGACAACAATCCAGAAGTAGAAAAATATGTATGCGAATATGTGGGACTTTCTATGACACTAAGGACTGTGTAACTGCACTTGAAAGACCCTGAGCCTCATATTCAGTCCACGGAAAGATAACCCTTTGCTCTTTCTTTACAGGAAGAAGGCAGTTCTAGAACTCAATATTAAATATCATGATGCAAACATAATTGGCAACTAGTTTTTAGAGTTACATGTCCAGGGAAAGATGATCTAAGAATGGCAGAGAAATTTATGAAGCTTATTTTCTATCATTCAGCAGCAGCACTAATTCTGATTTCCTATTCATCTCAAAGCTGCATGCAGTGCTGTGAGCTGCCTCAGGGTGGTTTGGTAGGTCTCAGGACATTATAAAAAGGTAGGTAGAAAGCATTTTGTGAGGCTGAGCATGAAAGTGGCAAAGAGGGTAGAAAAGATCTTGAATGTGCCAAACACTGGGTAGAACAACATGCATGTTTTGGGTTTTTTTAATTGTTGGTTTTTTTGATTTTTTCCCACTCTTGTTTGAGAAAGGGGCATTTAGGCATTGTCAGGGGCAGGATACTGTTAATGTATGTGATTTTTGGCCTAGAACATTATTGCCATTGTTATAGTCTCAGATTGTTAGGGCATTTCCAACAAATACTTTTTAGACTAGCAGTGCTTAAGGTTTTATTCCACTGCAACAAACTCCAAATCTCACAGTGCAAGCCATATAAACTCAAAATCCTCTTCTTTTATTATCCTATAAATCTGCAGTGATTATGAAAGGGAAGAATAGTAAATACAGATTTCATAGTCTACTATGTCTTTCTTAAATCATATAATAAAAACATTGATTAAAATGCTAAATTAAGATACTAAATGTGGCAGTTCAAAATATTTTGAAAAGATGGAAAGACAAGAACATAAAAATCATTTTGTGTGCTTATGGTCCTGATCCTTCTTTTCATTTTACTCAGTGCTAATAATCTGCAGACTTCAACAGAAGCAGGATCAAACCTCTCAAGAGCAGTGGCATTTTGATGTATTACACTAATACATCACCCTATGCAGCTCCTTGATGATGTATTGCCCTAGTGCTTTATCAAAGTGTCACTGCTCCGATGAAGGCATAGCACCTTCCAGCAGAGCCCTGGATAAGAAGTTGTGTTGCAGAAGAGGTTATGTTCTGTTATATGCTATGCTACACTAAGGTATGTCTTATGCTGGTATAAGGAGCAATATCAGAAAAAGAGAGATGAGGTTCCAGGATTAAGTGGCAGAGGTGGATACACCCATCAATCAGAGAAAATTCACACAAGTTTTAATACGACTTTGGGCTGCTAATGTAATGATATTTGAAAATTTCATCATTTACTTTTTTTCAATATCTTGATTTTTGGTTTTGATAAAGAACCCTAAGCAGTGTTGACTATTTTCCCTCAAAAAATTGTGTCTAAGGAAAGAAGAATCTTTACATTTGGCTCAATTCCTTATCCTGAACCATCATCAAGACACTTATTGACTGGGAAGACAGGTGAAATTGACTGCACAAAATAGTTTGATAAAATTATTAAATCCTCACCTCCACTCTCAACATAGTGAGAATTTTCTCTAATTGTTTTTGTAATTAAAAATCTAAAAAAGTTTAGAAGATCCAGTAAGATAAACAGCAAAGATAGCAAAATCATTCAGTATAGCTCTAAGCATATTTCCATTGCAATGGAGGTAATCAAATAAACATCTAAATAATCACATTTTGTAAAATAAAAGCACGGTCCGCTAAAATGGAAGTAACATATTTGATCAGAGATGCATTATAAATGTCTAATAGCATCCTTATTGTCACAATTCAGAATACAAAAGGAGAAAAGATGCCTAATAGTGAACAGTTTTTTCAAAGTTTGAGTCCATTTGGACGATCATGTAAAACCTGATTCTGCCATCACGATGCACACTGATTTTTGCTTTATTGAGCACTATAAATCTAGTCATTCATTCTTATAAAAGTAACTCTACTAATGCCTTCAGAAAGAATACAGTCAAGTCTAAAAATAGTTGAAAACTAGGTGATACTTTCCCTCAATTTGGATTAGGTGTTGGTGAGCTCTCTTTGCTTGAGCATCATAAAAATCACCTTTTGGGATAAAGATAAATTCTCACTCCTTGTATTTAGGACACCTCAATTTTATACTGACTTACATATTATGAATGTGTTTGGGTCTGTATTCAAACTGCTTTTCCTGAGATGTAATGTTCCATAAAGGAAGCAAGATATAAACTGGATAAGCTGTTACTGGACAGACCTTGATTAAATCTTTTCTAAGAATACAGCTTAAAGATCTGCAACCAAGGATCTTGCCCACCATTCAGTAATGGCAGGGGAAATACAAGTGCAAGAAAAGCATGATGTATTCTCTTGTTTATGAAGATTTTCTTTCAGATTTTCTTGAAAAAACAGTGTATTTCATGAAAAAGTATTTGTTATCCCAAAAATACTAATAGTAGGCTTGGATTTGTTTAACTATTTACACATTACTAGGAAAAAAAGTCTAATAAAATGAAATAGGTAATAATTATTTATTATGTGTAGGTTGCAGTTAGGGTACTTTTTTCTACATTTGTAGAATTTTGTAAGAAATATTATTCTAATGACATTGTTCAGAATAGAGTTTGGATATTATCCTCTTTTGTGTATGTTGAACAATGGATTTAGACTAATTTTGTCAGACTTCATAGAACTACTTAATAATATTTTTGCTTTTAATATCTATTGTCTTACCTTTTAGCACTTGTTGCTCATATTTTTAAGAAGAAATGTGAAAAGCTGAGAATGAGACTTGGAGTACAGGGTAACACTGTGATGTTGAGTAAGATCATTATTTTTACTGTTCATCCCACAGACATTAATGGAAATTTGATGTGTTGAACATTCCTAACTTTCTTTAAAATAGCAGAACTTTAGAGAACTAATGATTTTATTACAATGAAATATAAAAAAATATGATCTGTCAAAATAGCAAATTGGGTGTCTGTGGGTGGACATATCACATGGTTCCTATTATGTTTCATTATCTCAACGCTACATTTATAAACAGGTGAAAACTATGAAAAAACAAATAAATGGAATAAATGGCATTAATGATGGGCTCTGTCAAGTTCAAATATGAGCTACCATAGTGCACACTGTCATTTCATACTTAGGAAAATCAATTTCCTCTTCTACTGACAAGTACCAAATAAATACCATTATGATCCAGAATTTGTAGAACTTATTAATTTTTACGTGACATTTGTAACAAACAATGCTGCAAAACACTGACATATTTCATAGGTGTAGTTAACTTTTCCTCCTTTTGCCATAGATCTATTATATTAGCCTATGTTGGCTATTATTTGTTAGCAAGGTTCAGTAACAATTAACATAGCTACAAAAGCTAGTTCACTCAGTATGGCACAGTAATAGGTTCAACTGTAGTGTGTGTAAACTGTATTGCATGTTACAATAAAAACTGTTCTCAATTTTCAATTTTCTTAAATTAGAGTACTTGTGTAGGAGACATAAAGATCTCAGTTGTCTCAAACTGTGTAGAGAATAAACTGCTCATGTGTGACTACCAAACCCCTGAATGTGCCTCTGTGGATTCCTGGACTTTGGACTGTAAATTAAGCCACCTGATGGGAACTTGAGATGTGATAAAGATGGTACTATTGTCCAAATGTGTAAGGACTAAGAGGTAAGCAAGACCAGGGGAGAAAAATGTATAACCTCAAAGAATCCACAAGGAAAGCCATCTCAGCACCCATGCTGAAAATCAGCTCTGACTGGGTCCACCAGGGGAAACTGTAACTCACGGACTCAAAAGAAGAGAAATAGTAGAACGGGAGTACAAATGTGTAAATAGTGAAAAGTTTTTAATTACTTTGGGACCCTCACCACTGAGAAGCCCAGGGTAAAGAGGACCATAGTGATGTCATCTGAATCCAAGGTAGTGACATCTTTCTGTCTCTGTCTCACTGTCTTCCTCTTCCTCTTCCTCCTCCTCTCTTTTTCCTATCTCTTTCTATCCCTCTCTACCTCACATTTACTGTTAAATACAATCTGCACTATGGACTTCAGCATATGGTCTTGTTTGCACCTTAATTCAGGCAGAGGCATCTCTCAGTAATTGTATCTTAACAACTGGATAACAGGAAAAGTGAGTCAACTGCTTTTCTTATCCTTTACTCAAACTTCTTTTCTCTTGCTCTTTCATTCTCTGAGTGGAAAGAAACTCCCCACTGCTACGTAATGTTATATATTCTGTTCTACCACAGGCCTTTCATTGCCACTGCACAGAAATTATGATTGCATCTTATACTTCCTCTCCTTGTCTGTACCACTTGTCTTCTGATTATAAACCTGAGAAGAAAATAGCACATAACAGTGTCTTTCTTCTAATAAATATCTTTTAACTTACTATGCATTTTGCATTTTAAATGTCATTTTAATAGTAATAATTTTACTTGGTGGAATTTTAAAAAAATTAAAATATAATAAAATAAAATAAAGATCATATTAAACTTAATTATATGGAAACAACCATTTATTTCTGAAAACCTATGAGCTAGATGTGACAAGTAAACTGTCATGTTTTTGCAAACATGATATCCACTTGGGCTGTTGAGAAATAACTGAATTAAAGAAGGTTATTTTGACACTGAAACCATCATAATTGTATAAATCAGATTCTGCAGTAATTGTTTTTCATTTGATGCACTTAGATTCCTGCTTGTGTCAGGAAGCCTGTGTCCAGACTGACTTGGTCAGAGAAAGGCACTGCACCAGCAGTGAGGGCAGTCCACAGTAAGTTTGGTCATGGCTATCGACACATTTGTGAGCTTAGACCTGACATTTCCCAAGTGTGCCTTATAACAGCAACACTTTAAGCGTTTGCTTTTATGACAATCTCCTGCTAATGCTCGGTCATCTGCAAAAAGACACCCCATTGCTTTCAGCTATCCAAGGGTGAGATCTGATTTGCAAAAATTATCTTGGTAAATACAAAATTATTTTCTGTAACTATTTTCTCTACACCTGTAAACTATAATGGATTGCAGTGACCTCCCCTTCCCCACTGAGATGGTGGCTGCTGGCATATTTTCCCCCAGCCCACTTTTCACTTGAAAAAATTAGTTGAGAAAGAAAATCAATATTTTGGGTTGTCCCTGTCAAGCTGTAAGGGTTATCTAATATAGGAAAAAGGCAAAAAATTTTCATATATATAAAATCACTTGGATTTTATGTACCCAAGCTGTCAGACAACAGTGGTTATAGACATTTATGTTTGTGTGTGCACATAGATCTCCTTTCTTATTAAGGTAGTGTAAGGTAATATCCGAACAATCATCGCTGCAAGTTATTCTAAAATGGCTTTTTAGTTATTGTAGATTCAGAGACTATAAAACTATAAGCAGTCATACCCATAACTTGAATAATACAGGTGATTGGGCTTTTATGAATTTGTTCCTATGTGACATAGGACTAGATCCTTTGGAAAAGTCTAATTTAATCCCTTCAAAATATGTTAATAGCCCAGAGTAACTTTTCAATTCACTAGAAGAGGTAGCCACTAATAAAGTTATTCCTATCGGGAGATTTTGCTTTTAGTGTTTGAAACTCTGATTTCTTTGCCTTTTTTTTTCTATTGTGCTCATTTCTTCCTGCTTAGTAGAACTGGCAAAACTTCAGATGCAAATTTATTCTGTTTTGCATGTAGTTCTTCTACATAATATGAATCATGCAACACAAATGTTTTACATAACATGATGCACTTATTTATCAACATGTTATTTAACAGTTAAAACCATCATTTAAAAATGTCAGACATTCTTACTTCACAAAAATGTTGACCTCTTTGTGTCTAGACATTTTAGGAGGCATAAAAGTTTCAAATTAAATTAGAAAAATATATTCAGATATTAAAAAAAAAAAGAAAGAAAAATACCATTAGAAATCTTTTTTTCAACCTAATCTATACCAGCCTTTTTTTTCTTACCTAAGTGTCTACATTTAGCTCTTATCACTACTCACCTGCTCTGGAATCATATTTTCTGGTTATTCAGAGCCCAGTGTCAGCTCAGGTGCTAAGAGAGTGTGCCTGTTATAGGACATGCAATTATTGTATCTTGATAATTTGGAAGATAAATTTTACTTTTGTTTTCTGGAAATTTTTTGAATTTGTCTGTGGAATCCTTCAGAATCCATTCAAGATACTGAAGAACACATGGATGACTGCAGGCACAAAGTCTCCATGGTCACCCTCACAGATTCATACCTCACTCTTTACTACAACAGAGATCCATTACTCTTCCTTAACAAATAATGTTCCAATAGATAAAATAAATGAGATAGCAAAATGGCTAATTGCTATAATGGTTACTTTCATCCTCCAGATGGGGATTTGGTTCCAGTGTAGGGAGGATTAAGTGAAATGGAGAGCCAGACTCCTTTCTCTGAATATTCTATACCCGAGAAAATAAATAGTTTTAAAGGAGGAGGAAAGCATGATTTACATTTCACAGCTACAGTTTTAAATACCAACATATAACATTCAAGTATAATTTTCAACTTTCAAAACAATATGTTTTTATCAGTCTTTGCCACTTTCTCCTTACTTCCTCCATTAGATCTTTCCAAAGCCTCCATATGTTTACATGCTGGTAGAGTTTCTGCCTTGTGTAATAAGGGCCCTTTTCTGCTACAGACCTTGACCAGAAAAATGCAATTTTTTTGCATATTTTTATCAACAAATACCAAGATTTTTCTGGATTTACTGTTTTCAGAGCCAATTTCTAACCTACCACATTAAAAGAAGGATGACTACATTTATTGTCTGACCATCTCCCCACATACATATCCTGGCCATTTATTTTAGGATGCTCTGCTAGCTGTTGTCAAAAATTATTTTGCAAGTTCGTTCTCTAAGGTAGATGGATTAAAATCCCACAAAAACCCATCCAAATTCTTTAAGAGCAAGTGGCTAATTCACACAACAAAACATACAAGAAAATCGTAGGAAATGAGAAAACAAATATCAGTACATGTCAATAGATAAACAGCTACTAAATTAATGAAGTTATATATAATCTAAGAGACTGTCTTGCCTCATAATACTCTGTCTTTTGTGGCTACAAACATACAACATACAGCATACAACATTCCCATAGCAACCATTTATGATATTACAAAAGATTTAGAAACTTTTGTAAAAAGATTATAACTTTTGTATAAAGATTTATAAGTTGAGGGGAAATAAGATGTGCATGAAGATTAACTTGAAAGAGAAATAACACTTTCCCACAAATATGTTTAGTACACTAACAAAAATAAGAAATAAAAATTTAAAATATGGAAAGCATTGTTCTGAATTTTATGCTTTTCTAGGTGTTCTTTTTATTTTGACTCACAAATTATTGGGTTTTAGAATTTACAGTACACCTTTGAATTACAAAGATGTAACTGTCTGTTGTAACAGTGAATATGAAATTGTTGTTTATATATGGAAAATCTAAGCTCCAACATTTGCTACTAAACAAAATGGCTAATTCCATGGAGTCTGCTGCATTGCATTTCTAATTGAGAAACATATACCAGTCTAGCAATGTCATATAATTTTCTGAAGAATCTAAACAAAACATAAGCTTACAGCCTTTTTTATATTGTGACCTGCTGATGTCTGGTACCTTGAAATTTTATTTTCTATTGTCGTCTCTCAAACTTCATCCCTTCACTGAAAAGACTGAACGGAAAATATTTTTAATGATTCCTTATGACATTTCATTGTATATGCAGAGGACCAAAAGTGTTAAATATGAGAAACTTCTGAGAAATAATATTATAATGGAAATAAATATTCAAATTAATTTCTATATGAAATTATGTTTAAAACATGAACATGATTGTATCATTTTACCTTGGGTGGAGTTTAGAAATGTCTCTCTCAAAATCTGCTAAGTTCTTCTAATTACATGCTTATGATGAACTTCCCAGACTTACTGTTCTATGGGCTAGAAAAACATTTAAGTAAAGTTTATAATTTCATATTTTAGTGACATTTTAGTGATATTTTAGTATTTCCTATTGAGTTATAAGTGGGAAAAATGAAAATGAAAACCGTGTTTGAATTGTTCTTTAACATTAATATTCATAATATTTAAGTTGATTAGAAACCTGCTGTTTTCTTGAAAGTATCAGCAATTCTAAACAAGGCCATTTTGCCTTCCTTAAATTCAGTGTTTGTGGGACTGGTTTCTGATGTATTTTGTAAAACAGAATAATCAGGTTACCAAACCCAAAAACCTAGATATCAAGAAGCTGTGAAACCAATAGGTTCTTGAACTCCTACACTGTATGTGCTAATTTTCCTAGTCCAGTCATTGTGTTAGCTTTGAAAGGGAATTGATAGTTTGTGGGACAGCAGTTTACATTTTTCTACTACTCTTACTACTATTTTTCTTCCTATTCTACTCTTATTTAGACATTCAGGGGATATTCAGATGAATGTATTTACAACACAAAATATATCTGTGTCCTTCCATGGAAATATGTTTTCCATTATGACATTAGTGAGTCAAGCCCTCCTAAAAAGTAGTGGCATACAATTTCCAAAAATCACTAAGATATGATTACTTTAATTTCTCCCGATATTCTCTCCACTTAATCAGTTCAGAAATAAGCAATAACTATTCAAAGTTTTCAACAAGTCTTGAGAAGTCCTGTAAAAAGAGAAAAAATATTATCATAATTTCATACCATACATTAATGACACATCAAAATGCCCATGAGGTGAAACTTACTCTCATATTAAGCTTTGACATTTAATATAGATCTAGATAGCACTTAGGGTTTTTGTAAACTGATTTTCTTTAGAACAGAGGAGCTCTAATTACCCCTTAAGTAAACTAAAAATAATTTAATGCAATTTAGATGTATTCAACTGTGCAGCTACATTTTGATTAAACTTATTGTTGGCCTATGTATAATCACATGTTGATTTTTTTTCTTTTCTATCTCTTTATAGTTAAAGATCAGTTCCATTATTTTTATTAGCTTGCATTTTAGACACCCATCACCAGTTAACATTCTATTTCCCTAGATTTTATTTACAAGTCTATGACTCAGAGGGGAAAGACACAAAGAAATTCTCCTAATTCTATGAAACATCACTACATTACAATATAGTAATGAAAGGGTATTATGTTTCACATTGGTCTGTATAGTCAAGCTCCTGAAAGAAGAACGGGTTGCTGAATTGATTATAATTTGTGTGGAATGGACTGTATATGCATGTTAAGCAATTTTCTACAAAATTACACAAAATTGGAACATCACCATAGCAATATTCTATTGTATGCAATTTTAACTAAATATTATAATCTTAAATAGAAACTTTTTTGATATGTATCATGCTCTGTAAAATTCAGTTTTACTGAAAGGAATTTTTAGAAAGTGTGTGAATGCTTATGCAAAATAAATGTAGAATTTGCTAGGAGCACAAAAAAAGTCTAAGCAAGTTCAAGTGAGTGTTTAGTGAAAACACTTAAAGGTAATGTGTTTAAGGGCAGTAGTAGAGAAGATGAGGTGAATTTTATTGCTCTCTTCCAGGAGCATGGTACCTTTTCTCCTGGTCTCTATGGAACCCAGCAGTGTTTTACACAGATGCACTCAGCCTTTCATGGCCAGCTGCAGGATCTTAGCCACACATTTCAAGTAAGAATTATGAAAAGGTTCATTCAGCTTCCTTGATCCTGCATAGTGAAGACTTTTTAAAGTTAGTATTTTTGCTTCTTTCCATTTAAAAATATTCTTAAATAGGAGCTCTTCCATTATCCCAAAATAGAAAGTCAACAATACTTCAGCTCACTCCAAACCATCTGTTTACACTCATTCCTATCACAAACTTCTCAGACATTTGCATTTTGCCCAAGCTGTCAGTTCTTCCTTTGCCAACATTCAATAACATCCCACAGTTGTGGTAGTTCTTTTCAGTCATAGTGCTAGAATAAATTTTCATCAACAGAGGGAACATCTTAAGATAGATGTATTTATATCTGAAAATTATGTAAAAAGCAAGTAGTGCAGAAAGGATATGTTGTTTAATACACTGTTTTTAAAATTTGTTTCATTAACCATATACAAGTTATATAATGCAAATACAGACATTTCTTTAGTATAATTTTACCATGTAAATAATGCTATCTGTACTCTCCACACAACATGAATTTATCATTTCACCTCGTTTTGTTAGAAAAAGAGCCCTATTACCTTTATGAGCTAGATAGGACTGAGATCATTAGCATCTAAAATCAGATTAAAATCTCTTATCTTTCCTGGTTTAATTTTTTTAAGTAGTTTCCCTATTTCTCGTGGGGATATACTAAATAAAAAAAAAATAATAATTTAAAAAACCAACAAAAAACCAAGCAATGAAAACCCTCTCATCAAAATATATAATTTTTTTTCATGTATTTTCAAAAACATCTCCTCCCTTTTGACTGCAGACCTATTGAATTATTTTGTATTACTTTTCAGTGTCATTAATGCGCCCTTATGCATAATGTGCAGTGGAAAGAGGCCTTATATGAAGAAGCTATGAAGAAAGATAAATAACCCAATATAAATGAAAAATACTTTGCTAGTCACTTAACAGCAATATCTTGAAGGTTGTTTTTAAAAAAGCTGATTTTTGACCAGGTTTTTTGTAGGTCTTTGAAACCTAGGGATTATAATATTAGGGCATGATGATGATAAATACATGAAGCTGAGCCCAGAAATATTTGTCCTAATAACTAATTTTAAAAATTGACAAACTTGAAAGGATTTACAATGTAATCAAATATGTTTTCCCATTCATGTTCCATCTACCATCTGTTGTCAACAGTAGTTTAAAGATTACAGAATTAAGTTGACACATTTGTCTGTATCCATTTAAAATCCAAATCACTAAGAAATGAGAGGATTCTTTATTCTTTCCTTTTTCAAAACATGATCTAAAAAAAGCACCAAACACCCCTTCATAACAAGTTCTGAATTGTTGGCTGAAGTAAGTAAAGTCATTTCTTATGTAGATAACAGACTGACAGAGACAGCTGCAATGCAGTTTCTTAACACTGCCTTGCTTGTGTGTGTTTGATCTCACAAGTACCTCTTTTGGGAAAACAGCTCACTCCATTTCTATTAATGATAAATTTTGCCATTCTAAAGGATTTCCTAAAATAGATGTTTCTTACTGTGGTGGTGGTTTAAGGAAAACAAGACTGAAAGCAGATATATCAGCATACATCTAGAATAACTTGGTTTCAGGGCTGTGGTTTCATGCTTCAACAACAGAGTAAAATATATGGTTTTTATGGAAACATTGTAAGGGAATGTGAGCCAGAAATGTATAAAGATTATAAAAGAGTTTAGCAAAGGGATAAAAAAGTGAGAAAAGTTGGTATAAAAACCAACAAATGCTCAAAACAATGAGAGGCAGGGAAAAGTCACCAATCATAATTTGCTTTTGACTCATTCAGTAATCAGTAAAAAATTCCCCTGCACATCTAGTCATGAGCTGCAAACTGTTGTTGGAAACAGTCTGGTGATCTAAGAAGTCGATATAAAGGTTCTTGGTTATTAGCCTGTGCCAGCAGTCTGCTGCATTTCCTCAGGATTAGATATCTAAAAGTTTTAAAGATTATATGTTTAAGTATCAAAAAACTTCAGCATATTTAGCTGCACTTTGCATTTTTTTTACATATTCTGAGGAATGGTAGTCTGGGTGAAGACTATACCTTTTATTCCAGTAGTGATCTGATTGTGATTTATGAAAATTTTATTTCTACTTGCTTGAAGACTAAAGAAGAGAAAATTATTTTTCCAGGTAGTGTTCTGGTTTGTAGCTTTGCAAAACCTGTCTACTGCAGGTTTGGTTATATAGTCTCTTGTCTACACACGTTATTTTTTAATGATAGAAACAAAATACAGAGGGTTTTTTTTTTAATTTTTGTTACAAATACCTTTCTCTGTTTAAATCTTAGGACATAGAAATCAGTCTTGAGTTTCAAGGCAAAAAATTTGTCTTCTCAAAAATTTAATATTAAAAAAGTCGCCTGAATTTACATCATATAATTAACATGAAATCATCCTATCTGAAATGCTTAATACAGGCAATACAGAGCATCTGAAACTTTCAATTGTAATTTCTGAAGTTTGTAATTTTTTAGAGTCATGTGGTCTGAACACAGAATTTTACAGTGCACACACAATTAATCGGTTCATTAAATGTGGAAAGTGACTGTGGAAGCTAAAATGCAGGTCACCTGTTTACTAAAAAAAAAATATTTTTGCCCTTGAGTTGCTGGTGCAGCAGCTCTTCTTACATTTGTGTCTATTTTTCATGTAAAGAAAGTTTGGTATCAGGGCCAATAGAGCAGTCAATGTTTGTGTGTATATATACATAAAATTGATATAGGAAGACCTATTTTAATTTAGTTTTTAATTATTTGAATTACTCAAGCTAGTGGTTAGCTTGGCTAAATTGATAATTTTGAAGAGAAATCAGCTCAACAGAGTTCAAAGCAAACATCCATAGTATTTTGGTTTGCAGTTTATCAGGTTGATAAATGTGAGGGCTTATAATACCATCTGTCTTACACTTAATTTACTAGATTTTGAGGAATCTAGTAACCATCACAAAAATGAGGACTTACTCATTTTCTTTATTGACACTCTACTTCACAGAGAAAGAAAAGAGAAAGAAGAAAACCCCTTGTATTTAATAAGGCCTAGGCAAATGGACAACAGGGATAAGATATAGTGAAAGAGACGTTTTGAACAACAAGCAAGATAGGAAAGCCATAACCAGTAACCACAGAATGATATTTTTCCATTTCCTTCATTCAATTCAGTGAAGTAAAAGCAGCAAGCAAAATCTGTACTCAAATCCACATAATATTTCTAATTTGTCAAGCCAAAGTACAAGGCAGCCTTATGTTAAGATCCAATTATTAGAGAGATGCCTCTACCCGAATTAAGGTGCAAATGAGCCCATATGCTGAAGTCAACAGTGTGGATTTTAGTTATAAATGTCAGGCAGAGAGACAGAGAGAAAGAAATAGGAAAAGGAGGAGGGGAGCAGAGAGAGAGGGAAAGAGATAGGAAGGGGAGCAGTGGGAAAGACAGTGATAGAGAGGCAGACGAAGTAGAAAGATACCCACCACTCCTGTGGATCTAGCTGCATCCTGTTGCATCTTCTTCTGGTCCTCTCAGTCGTGAGATGTGGTGAGGGTCTCACGAAACATAGAGTTCAATGGTTAATGTATGATCAGACACATGTGGGAATGCCCAAGCACCTCCTGTGCGGGGATAGGGGAAGTTCCACAGACTCTGGATCTGTTGCAATATTGTGGATCACATGCAGTCCTCCAGTGGAAGGCCTCAGAAAGGAGACTGGGGGATGCTTCAGAGGTCTTTGATGGTTTATGACTCCTAAGTGAAACAGAGTGGAAATTTAACAGGATAAAAATCCATTTCGAATTTAGGTAAAATGTTCCGGTTTGGATTATTTAATCTATAGCTTGCTGGCATAGATGAAATATTCTATTTAGTCTGCTGTGCTCAAGACTGCCTGTTCTCACAAAAGCCTGTATTTGCAAAATTGCTTCAGCCAAGGAAAGGAATGCAAACTTCCAAGCTGGAAAAGATAAGAAGGAAATCCCTTGAACTTTGAAACAAAGAAGAGAGCCAAAGCTGGGACTGCTGGAGCAGGGCGAGATGACTGGGAATTCTTTCTGCACAAGGACTTATGAGAACTAGTTGCAGGTTGTAATGTGAAACCAGTAAAATGAATATGCATGAACCTACTGTGAAACTCTACGCATATGTACAAGTAAGGGGGATAAAAAAGGTTCCAGAATTCTCAGGGGGCACGTGTCTTTTGGGGAGAAAGATTCCACATGTGTCCAGTACTGCAATAACTCAGACCGGCTTTACAACTTTTACAAGTTGTGGAATTAGGGTTTTTTTCTGCAAATCAGAAGAGATGACAGATGCCTGTCGTGTGAATGTCCTGTGGGAATGACCTTCTTAGGAGAGGGGCCTAGTTTTACAGCTGAGCCAGTTTGTGTAAGGGAGGGTTCTCTGTAGGGTGTGTCCTTTATCTGACTTGTAGCCTCCAGTGCTGTATGTTCACCCCCTCTGGTTTTGCCATCGCCCCCCAAAAACTCTCCTCCCCCTCTTTTGTGGGGAAATGTGTGCAAACCTGTGCAAATCAAAGTGTGGCCTCGGCAAATGAGCCTGTGGGCTATGACCTCCCCCAGTGGGAGCCAACCAGAGCTCATTTTCAGGACAGCTGCTGGGTTTGGCTTTCCTTATGGATGCATTCCCCTCCCTCAGCTTTGTTCACTTTTCTTTAGACCTGAGATACTAGTCAACAAGAAATGCACAAGCCTGTTGGAGTGAATCCAGAGGAAAGACATCCTTGAAGATGATGAGAAGGCTGGAGTGCCTCTCCTAAGAAACAAAAACAAGCTGAGAAGGTTGGGGTTGTTCTGCATGGAGAGCAGAAGGCTCTGAGGAGACCTCATTGCAATCTTCCAGTACTTAAAGGGGGCTTATAACAAAGAGGGAGGCTGACTTTTTGCACAATTAGTAGTTAGGCACTGGAAAAGGTTGTCCAGAAAGTTTGTGAACCCCTCATCCCTGAAAGTGTTTAAAACCAGGCTGAGATTGGATGTGGCCGTGAGCAACGTGCTCTAACAGGTGGCACCCTTCCCTATGGCAGGTGGGTTGGAATTGGACAATCTTAAAGTCCTTTCCAATTCAAGCCTTTCTGTGATACTCTGATTTGCATATGCACATATTTTAAATATATCTCTAGAAATCTTACGTCTAATCTATACATAAGATATTTTTAGTAGTAATATTTATTCTAAAGATATTTTCTGTATCATAGACTATTCAGACTGATTTGCATATGGGTATCAGAAGCTAACCCCACATAAGCTTAGAAGTGAAAACATAAAAAAATAATTGTTAATAATGCTAGTGGGAGACATAAAATCCAAAGCTGTGAATCATACTGTGAATGTTCCGGAAGATTCACGGCATGTTAAAAGTTTTCAACTGGGTCTTAAATTTGTTTTCTGTTGCTTTAGTGAGAAGATATGTCTTCTAACCTTATTCAGTGAAAGATCTGGCAGGTTTTCAAGACTGTTAGATCTTTTATCTCAACTTCATATTTTGTATATCTAAGCAGGCATTTTTGAGAGGAAGCGCTGGTTTTACAACTTTGTTGTCAGACTGTGTTGCATCTGCCATCTAATCATTAGAATGTTTTTCAAAAAGACTAAAGATAGTTCATCAAATAAGAAAAGAAAATACTAATTTCCATTAGAGGCAGCTGAAGGAAGAAGGAAAGGACATCATTATTGCAAACACTTCAGTGAATTTTTCCTTGTTTCATTTTCTACCAGCTGTGATGCCAATGAATATCTAGTCCTGCAAAATTTCACACACATGAGTAGTTCTCATTGCTTTTAAATTAATTACTGTCATGATAAAACTATCAGCAAGAGACAGGCTATTTGGGATGGAATCTATACCTGGTGTTTAATTTCTTCCAGGAAATGTAACCTCCAGCTGGCTATGTGAAATGGAGCTTAAACCTCTTTGTGACTCTAAAAGTTAGCAGAGTATTTTGTGTTTATTTTGAACTTCTTAAATACTATAATTATGTTCTTGTTTGTTTCTGTTCCTTCTTAGTCCTAAATGAATTTTACATCTGTGATATTTCAGATTTTATTCCCAATAGAAGAGATAAATTACATAAAATGGTAAGAAAAAAAGACTGAACAGCTGAAAAATATTCTTCAGCAATGTTATCAAATTGCTAAGTGGGCAAGAGTAGACTTGAGTGCCAAATATTTAGGAAGTGAACAACTCTTGCCCTAGTCTGTCCGCGAACATATGAAGTTAATTTATCTTAGTAACAGAGAAATAATTTTCTGCAGGTTTTGTACACAAACTCAGACTGTCTGTATACCTACAACTGCCAGTGGTTGGGGTTTTTTCAGAAGAATACTTCTGACACTGTCTTTTCAGTTATGGGCTAGGAAACAATTTAGAAAACAAGCTTTTGAAGATTTCTTTTTTGCAACGTTCACATCATCCAAATTCTGTAGATACATAAACTGATGATTTCTAGTGCTTGATTTCAGTACAGCTATGCAGTTTTACAGCAGACAAAGACTTTCAGAGTTCGGTAATCCTGTATTCTCCTTGCTTAGGAAATAACACCTTTTCTTTCTCTGTAGTAGTCTGAACAACATGCTGTACTTTTGTGAACTGACGGATGTATTTTTCAATCTGTGAATCTGATTCTTTGTAAATCCCTCAAAATTAAAATTATGTACCGTCATGTAACTGCTTATGTCTTTAAAAAGGATTTATTTTTTTTTCATACTATTAAAAGAAGGAGATGAAACTCAAGAAAGTGAATAACAGCCTCTGATCTGATGTCACTTTTCTCTGCACAATTCCACATTGGTTATGCTCAGCAGGAGAAAAAGTGTAAGTGAATAGGGTTTATTTCACTCTGAATTGTAAAAAGGATTTAGAGCTGCAAATCTGAATGTTCTGCTGCTGATAAAATTTTTTTAAAAAATTATCTAGGGGGAAATTCTTTAAGATTCAGTTATGTTACACTAGGCAGCTCAGAGAACATCAGTCCTGGCGTACAAGGGCAACAATTACATACATTACTGGGGTCAGTGAGGAAAGCTAAAACTGAATTATTAGTGTCCTGATTAAAAGAAGGGTGATTGTTAAAATCTGGACCCCCTGTTTACAGAGATTTTCTCAATGCAGGGGAATTTAATTGGAAAAAAAAATGTGGTCTGGATTCTTTAAGGTTTCTCTGTCACTTTTAATAATGGCATATGTACTATCAGTCCATGGTTCTTTTAATCATCCCATGAACTCCAAAAATATGCAAACATGTGAGTGTCCAGAAATAATTTCACTATCTGTATCCTTCAGCGTCCATCAGCAAGAAAACAATGATATGATGTGTGGTAGATGCTACACTGGAAAGTAAGAACACAAACTGGAGCATAGCATTGACAATGTGAAGATTTTTCATGTGTTTGGAAAGTAAATACAGGAGCAGAGTCAAAGGGAGTGACTCAACCCGAAGTAGATATTTTTGTGTTCCTTTCAACATGACAACCTGAGAAAGAATGGTATGTTTAAAGAATTAAACACATAGAAATGAAAAATAAATCAAATGCGGTTTATAAAGGGTATCTAAATATGGGTCATGGCTACCTGCTCTGTGTTCCAATATCCCTTATGAAAAAGACTTTTATTTTAATCTTTAAAAATTATTTTTAAAAGCGAGCACAGAAATTTAAGGCAATATATGGATTCAAGGGAAACAAAATATATGGCAAAGCACTGATAAAGCCTTCTTTGTTGAGCTGAAAGGAGCTATGAATTTTGAAAGGGCTAAAGAGCATGCATTTGTTATTTTCTTTTCTGAGATGTACTAGCATAGCAATCTCAGAGGATGAGGCCAAACATTTCTTCTTTGACACTGATCTTTCCCCCTCATCTCCATATATAACTTTAGCAATGTGTCTTAAGAATTTTCAAAACTGTAATGATTTGCTTTGCTAACAAAAACACAACAAGAAATAAGTCAGTTTTTGTTTGCGACATCTCTGTGTAGAAGGGAGCAACAAGGATCTATTTGATATAATTCACATCTTTATAAGAATTTCCACCTTAAGATAATTATTTGAAAATTAGAGCATTTCAAACTTTGTTGAGACCCCAGACATTCCTAAATCTTATACAAAATATTATTTATTTTTATGAAACAAAACCACTGTGACATCAATAATACTTTGTAGAAAAAGAGGAAAAAATATGAAAATATAGTTTTAAACATGAGAAACATAATTTAGTCCAGGTGCAGTCTGTCTTTTATAACTTACACAGAGTAATGAATAGGAACAGCAAAACAATACAACTGCAAAGAACTATTCTTAATCAGTTTCCTTTATACCTACAACTTAGAGTGTAAAAGCCTTCCCTCATACTATTTTTTATTTGTTTGTGGTTTTTTTCAGCTATTGAATGCCATAATAATTATAATATTCTTCTCTTTCTCAAATGGACTTTGAGAGTTTTCTTGGGCACATCTGCTCCATTACACACTTTAGAAGACTGGTGTGTGGAGTGGGTCATTTTTTCTACACGAATGCTGTAGAAGTATGTATCAAAGTTTTTTGACAACATGACTATATAAGAGATTTCTTTTTTCCTAAAGAAATATTAGAAACGAAAGAAGAAAAAGATTCAATTTCAAATTATGTAGCTTTCCATATGACATTCAGCAAGACTTATGAAGCTAAATAAAGGATCTAACTGAAACTAAAACTGATGTAAAAAGTACAGATAAATTTAAGATGAGAACATTTGAGAATCATGTGTTTAGTGATTATCGTTGTTATACAAACATTACTAAATCCAGTGGGAATACAGAAATGTGCCCTTCCCTTCCCTTCCCTTCCCTTCCCTTCCCCTCTTCCAGCCTTTGGAAGAGTGGTATTTGCGGTATGACATTTTTTCCTACATGATCATTGTAGGAAGTACATTTCCTGTAGAAACAAAGATGACACACTAGTACATAAACATCTGTCAGAAAGGGAATTTACATTCACATCTTGCATATCTAGAAATATATTTTTTTACATACCTGTGAGTACCTGAGAGTCTTTCACAGACCCTGAGTAACAAAATATGCAGAAATATTTTCAAGATCAGCATGCAAAGGCAACTTCTCCAAAGTAAATATTTTTTGAATTGAAAAAGTACTGAAAGTGATAATTTTCAGTTAAAGAAAGAAGCAATGAGGTTGTCAGAGAGCAGGAGTGTTATAGTCCCAGTTCTTATACATGCAAAAATAGCACTGCATTTTTTCACAGGCTGGTGTCTGCAGAGTTGAAAGTTGGAAAGGTCACAGTGAAACACTTTTTTAAAAAACTCTATCTCCTTTTTAACGGGATTTCAGGCTGTCAGTATGCCACTTTACTTCTAATGTCTATGCCACAGTATTCCCTTTTTTTTAGTAGCTTGTAATTACTGAGGTAAAAAATCTCAGTGTAGATGCTGTACCTTTTTCTAATGCATTTGGCAACTTTCAGAATACTTTCTTCAGGGTCTGAAATCTCATCAGTGTTATTTGTGATGTCAAACTCATTTCCCTTTGGACTCCTGAACCCTTTTTGTTCACAAACATATTTCTTCCACCTCTCAATTCCTTCTTCTGTGAAAGCTCTTTTCTCTCCTCTTGAAGATAATGTGATTCCTTGTGACTTGCTAAACATCTGCAGAGGCAAATCAGCTGCCACAATGCTTCCACAAGGAGAAAGCTAAAAATCCCCTAAACCCCAGAAACTGTCTTGCTTGAATGCACCTATTACCTATATCTTGATTCTCTTTCTTTCTCTCTCTCCTTGAATTCTCCTTGAAAAAACTGCCTGAGAACTTACCTTGATTTTGATGAAGTAGTCTGCAACAAGGGATTTGCTAATCTGTTCTTTTACAGTTTTCTCACTCTTGTCATTAGTTAATATAGCCCTGCCAGGTCTAGAGCAAGTTTCTGTACTTTTGTTCTGAATAACTTACAACTGTTCTCAAATTCAGTTCCTCTCTTTCATTTTCTGCAAAAGAAGCAGAATATTAAACCAAGGTGAGCACTGTGCTGTAATTAATATGCAGGTGGCATTCACAGGAAGCTGCCAAGCTGGAACATATAAGACTTGATACAGTACATTTTTCCCATTAAGTTATGTAATTGTAATAACTATCAATTAAGCAGCAGAACTAATTTCCTTTAAAGATACTATCCCTTATTTCCTTTCCTAGGAGTAGAATGTATTATCAAAGCCCAACAGCTTCTGCTCAAGAGAAAATCAAGCAGGTTTCAAAGCCAGGAAGTCTCACTGTAATCAAAACTAGAAAGATGTAAATGGACTTTCTAGTACTGGTATTCTCATAAAACTAACAACCAAGGAGAGCAAACAAGCAGCAAATACCATGCAAGTTTGACTCTGTGAGTCGAGGTCAAA
Source organism: Irena cyanogastra (assembly GCA_013397155.1). Lineage (NCBI taxonomy): Eukaryota > Metazoa > Chordata > Aves > Passeriformes > Irenidae > Irena > Irena cyanogastra. The sequence goes on along the minus strand of VWZV01014156.1, from coordinate 104,176 downwards.
TTTGTCTTGGAAGCATTTTTGGCATCTGTTTTTTGTGAACTTTAAACTCATGACATATTTGTGCAACACAGTTACAAAAGATCCTTTGAGTTGGCTATGGCAGTAAAGCAGCATGGAAAATGACATGCTCTGAACAGCTAGTTAAAAAAAATTGGGGTTTGAGTCTACAGGAAACTGATAATCGGGGGGGAGAAGGGAAGAAATTTGTCTGTTTTTTTCTTTTTTTTTTTTTCTTTTCCATTAAGTTGGAAAGCAGAGATTTGAAATCTTAAACAATATAGTACTTAGCATTTTTCAACATTTTGTCAGAACCATTCTGGAGCCTCAAAAGAATAAACTTGTATAGTCATGCTCATAATTGTCTAATCCCATGTTAATTCTTTGAAATTTACTGTGCATAAAATAAATTACTAATTTTAATAACTACGTATCTCTTGTATTGTTTTATTTCATCTAACCAGGTAAGCTAGTGCTACAGTAGGGGAAAGAAAAATATCACTAGGCATGAATCCACTTATCACAGAGTAGATATTTGAAGCAGATTGTATGTATCACTGCCTAAAATTGTAGGTCCACTTACTGCATCATTTACAAGCCCTTCTGCTCACAGTTATGTACTTCAATTGAGATTATTTAAATTTCAAATATTTAAGCAGAATAAATATTAATCTTCAGGAAAATGTGTAGACTAATGGTAGTCTTCAATATTTTTATATGCTTTTTCTTATCTAGATTGATCCAATTTTAATAAACATTTCAGACACTAAAAATATATATTTTTAACCTTAGTATAAACATATTTATTAGACAGTGATCACAGTTCTATCAGTTCATTTTAAGGATAAGAATAACATGAAGAGAAGTGCATCTTAAAAATGGGTATATTTTTATCATAATATTATTAGCTCATGAAGTAAAATTATTTTAGGAAATGCTACGCTCTTGCTAGATTTTAGAAGGTTGCAGCTTGGTAACAGAAAAATTCCCTAAAAGCACATTTACATTTAATTAGATGTTTAGGCAACCAGATACTATTGAGGGAATCTGAGTCACAAATATATTAAAAATGCAATTATATTCTGATATATAATACATTGAAGTCAAATTATTTCTGAACATATTATTAATTCTAGTGAAAAACCTCTTAAACATATAAATACCAGGTAATTTATTTTTCGTACTCTGAATGCAAGAGCCCTAAATGAATTAAATTTACTTGTTTGTAGTTAATATCTTTAAATGTAGCATCCAATGAGAGATAAAGAATGTTTTTAAGAGGTAAGAAGACCTTTCTTTCATACAGCATTTGGAATTAGATTATTATTTATTTAATCTATATGACTACAAAGTGTCCACGTGTGGAAGATCAAAAGCCTGAGGACATATTTTGTACACATACTATTTAAGAAGGACACGTTAATGCCTCTGTTCACTTCTCTCCCATCACTTTGTGTAGGATGAAAGAAAAAAAGAACAAACCAACCTGCCCCTCTAGTCTGCATTTGTGGAGGCTTGTGCTTACATCCAAAGTGACAGATTGCTGCAAGAAGAATTATGTTGAACAGCTTCAGTTTTTTGTAACTTTTATTGTCTATCGCCACAGCAGAATTTGGCAGTTTGGCCAAGAGGGTAAGGACAGCACTACCAGTATAGCAGTATCACAAAACTGAGGTGTTGGTCTGTACAGCAAGGAGTTTCTTTTACATTAGTGTCATACCTGGGGATTTTGTTCATTTTCTTGTCTGTTGTTGGGTTTTGCTGTGTTATTTTTATACAGAAAATTCTTCATTCTCTTTTTCTTGAGCGTTAAATCACACACTAGGAAGAGAAAAGCGGAGGGCAAGAGAAATGGTGGGCATGGGGAAACACATCATCATAGGGATCTAACTGATTGTTTTTACAGGTTACAGTGATGACAGGAAAGACAAAGTGAGTCTGAGAACCTTCTAGGTCACTGAGATAAAATAGCTAAAAGTTTAACCCGCTAGTACCAAAATGATCATAGGATAATTTGGGTTGGAAGGGACCTCAGCAGGTCTCTAGTCCAACCTGCTGCTTCAAGAAGGGTCAGGTTTGAGGACAGAGCACATTATCCAGAGTTTGATCTAAATACGTCTCAAAAACCTCTAGGAAAATTACAGCATATATTAGACAATCCAGAAAGAAAAGGCTATTCAATAATTACTAATCTAACTCCTACCTTTATAATACAGTATTTTAAAATGAAATGCTATTGAAAAGGAACATGCAATATTGTATTAATATTCTGCCATTTGCAAGGTTAACTTTTCTAAAAGTTTTTGGCAAGTGCATATTTTGGCAAGGATTTTAGCATCTTCAGTATTTGATGTTGCTGCAACTCCATTAGGCAGTATTACTTTGATCATTTTTACCTCAGAGGATCTCAGCTGTGTCTCATAATTGGGGAACATGATTCTTTTAGACATGTTATCATTTTCCACAATAGCAGTTTTGGTTCAATATTTATATATTATCAGGTGGATCTATGCATAATTTGGATCTGTGGGGTTTTGGGGGCTTTTTATCCTTTTAAGATTCAGAGACAGGAGCACAGAAGTGTATTATTCAGGGAGGGTTGCTGGTTTACTTTTAGTAATGCCATAAGTGTGATTTCTTTCCTTTGGTCAGAAGTATAAACATGCAAAAAATACTTAAACCTCTGGACAGACATGTTCTGAGTGTTTTGAATCTTGCCATCATAGTTATCATGATTAGGATGATTTTCTTTGTTTGGCAGGAAAAATAAAGCCAGATTTAAATATGAAAGAATTAAAGATCACATTAAAAAATGAAAAAAAAGGTCGTCTAATTAAAAAGTTTTAAGAAAATTGTTTCCTACACTTATTTTTAAGAATACATCTTTATTTCACTTGGCTCTATATTTTTTAAACAAAAACAAAAATTTACTATTAAAAAATAAAGTTTAATTTTTTATGTGTATGGACTTGAAGTTTAACAGGAAGCAGATACTTAATAAGATCAATATTTTAGCAGATTTATACAGGCTTGTAGTCTGCTTGCACCAGGAAAGTATTCCTTCTGGCATACATGATTCTGGCATTAAGGAAGGAATAAACATTACAGATTTCATAAGTACTGAAAAACAGGAATGTGTTGTATGATTCTAATAAATTTCAGTATGTTAATAAAACTGGGAAAACTATGGGAAATAGTTCCTTAGTGTTTTCTTACTGTTCAGAGTTTTTATTTTCATATTTTAAGTACTTTCCCGTGATCAACCTGATCTCTTGTTCATTTTATGCACTGTAGAGATATATAAAGAAAATAATCTTACTAGACATCAAAATTATGGCAGAATTTTAGAACTCTGATTTATAATTACCAGTTCTGAGGGGTGGACTTTTGTTAAAAAAAAAAGAAAAAAAATATAAAACTATGTGTGGTTTTGTTTGTTTGTTTACTTTGGTTTGGTTTCCATGTTTATTTTAACAAGAAAATTAAAAGTTTGTTATGGGGTACTGAAATATAATGAAACAGAAGAAATAGAATAAATGCTTCAAAAGATGTGCTCATTGCATAGTTTTCCCAAATGAAATTCTGTATGGAACCTAGTACATTAAAAAACAAATAAACAAACAAACACACAGTGTTTCACCTTGAGAAAATAATCAAGGTCAAGTCAATGCTGCAAACCTGAACATGTTATGATGTTCCCTGTACCTACAATGAAATTGAAATCAAAACAGCAAGGAAGCTCTCTCAATTGAATTCAATGTGTATTCACATAGACAGCATGGGTAGACACCATGATGAAGTGAATAATCACAAATCTCATGCTGCTGATTTAGGTTGCAAATCACTCTAGGGCTGAAAGATGCTCTTTTTTCTGTTCCCTTTTCTTAGGGAGAGGGATGAAAGGAAAGGCAGAGCTGGTGTCCTATCTGTATTTCCTAACTGTAAAAAAATATGTATGACTGGAATTTTACAGACTTTGTGAGTAGTCTTTGAAAGCTGGCAGGCCTTTATTACAAAACTTTTGCCACAAAACACCTGCATAAGATGGCTGGATTTTTTGTGCTTGTTTTTCTGGGAAAAGCATTGAGTTAACAAAGAGCAGCCAAGTCTTGTTTGGCATCTGATGCAGTGGCACATTTCTACTCTGCTAAACCAAGCTACTTCAGGAGAAATAGAAGAATATCCCATTTGCCATGCTTCCTTGAGAAAAAAACTGCTGCAGTATTATATACAGGACAGCTAAACATCAGAAATTCTACTGACAATGTAACTAGCTCTACATTTCAAAAGAAAATTCAGCCATGACAGAGCTGCCTTCCTTCAACCCCCAACAAGGTTTCATAAAAATCAGGAAGAGACACATATGGGAAGAGACAAACATGAAGAATGTATGAACTTGAAGGTGAAATGGTTTTAATAGGAAGAAGACACAAAAAAAATTCTTTTGAATGTATATATATATTTTTTTCCTTCTTCTATATGCCCATCACAGTTATGCTGTGCTGCATTGGAGAGTAGGAGGCTGACAGAATAGAGAAAAGGGATGGATTTTGGTAATGTGTCAGCCAGAATACATCAAAACATCATTTTCTGCTACAGACTTTAGACGAAGAAAGTAAAACTAATACTGAATTTTACTCCCTGTCACAATAGACTCCTTTGACACAGAATATTTTTCTTGTTTTGTACATTTTCCAATTAAATCAGCTCTTACGTTTCTTTAGTATTGCTTATATTCAAAGTCAGAAGTTCAACAAAAGCAACAAAATAAGTTGCGCTCTCTCTTTTGTAAGCCCCCTTTAAGTACTGAGAGGCCACAATGAGGTCTCTCTGAAGTCTTCTCTTCTCCAGGCTGAACAACCCAAGTTTGTTCTGCCTGTATTCACAGGACAGGCTTCAGCCCTCTGATCATTTTTGTGATTCTCCTCTGGACCTACCCTAACAGGTCTATGTCGTGCCTTGAGGACCTCAGATTTGGGTTCAGTGTTCCAGGTGGGATCTCATGACAGCAGAGCAGAGGGACAGAATCACCACCCTCGAGCTGCTGGCCACTCCTTTCTTGATGCAACCCAGGATGCTGTTCGCCATCTGGGCAGCAAGCACATGCTGCTGGCTCACGTCCAACTCTTCATTTACAAGAACTCCCAGGTCCTTTTCCACAGGGCTGCTCTCACTTAGTTCTTCTCCCAGTCTTTGCTCATGTCTGGGGCTGCCCCAATCAAGGTGCAGCACCTCGCACTTGCACTTGTTGAACTCCATGAGACTCTCATGGACCCACTTCTCAAGTTTGTCCGGGTCCCCCAGGATGACATCCCTTCCTTCTGTTGTGTCAACTGCACTGCTCAGGTTGTGTCATCTGCCAGCTTGCTGAGGGTGCACTTGATATCCCTGTCTGTGTCATTGATCAAGACATTAAACAGCATTGGTCCCAGGTTAGTGTTCAGAGGAACACTTGTTACTGGCATTCATCAGGTCATGGAGCCATTGACCACAAATCTCTGGCTGCATCCAGCCAGCCAATTCTTTATTTAATAATCAGTAATAAAATCCATGTCTCTCCAATTTGGAGGTAAGGAAGTCACCAAATCACAGTCATACATATATTATTTTCCAAACTATTCTCTATTTTTTTTTAATAAAAACAGTAATCCACTCTTTGGAGCAAGTATTCTGTCAGAAAAGTTTAGGCAGGGCTTAAAAGCAATCTTGATTAATTCTTATCAGTAATTAAATTGATAACAAAAGGGTATGTATATAATCTGCCTGACACTAAGTGTAGTATATGGAATTTCTTCTAGAGAACAGGTGCAAAACAATTCCAATGAGACTGGTGAAGGACAGTGAAAGACTGGAATAATAGCATTTCAGATTAAAAATTATTGTCCAAAAATATAATTGAATAATGTGGGTTTTATGCTCTTAAAAGGACTGAATCAGAATACTCTTCTATCTCTATAATATTCATTTGTTATGCAATCATCAACAATGCCCTAAAAAAATAAGATTCATCAAAGCATAAGTCATCAACCTCTATGATTCTTTGACAAGCAGGAGATCATTTTCTAGCTGAAAAGGTATAGATAGCCTTAAGAAATGGAAGAATCTTTATAAGCAAGATCAGAGCCTGAACTTTTTTTTCAGAAGTGTGTGTTTTGTCTTTGAAATATTGATGTTTGAAAAGATATGCTAAAAAAACTCCAACAACCCACAAAATCAATCCATCTAAAACCTACCACAAAATCCCAAACAAAATCAGCACCACAAAACAAAAAAAAAGAAAAGGCAAAACAAAACCCTCATATAGAAAAAAACCCCGAAAACCAAAACACATCCCCAAAACCCCCAAAATGGAACCCTTGTAAATATATACTTGGTAAAGTAAAAAAAAGGCAAATATTCACCATAGACTTCAGAGAGCATCAGAGAGGGACTTCTCCTCCTGAGAAGGTGAGTTAGGAGCTGAGGGCAGCAACAGGGAGGGAAGCCTCAGACTCACTGGCAAGATGTGTAGCCACAGAATGCGAGCAAAAAGGGCACATCTGTTGCAGGAATTCTGGTTTATCAAAGAGTTCATGCCACCAGACAAGTCCACAGTGATGAGGCAGGTTTGAGATCAAGATATCAGGCTCCAGATCAGAAAGGTAAATGGCAGAAGACAGGACTGCAATGTAGCTCAAGCAGAATCTAGCAGGGAGCATTATCCCAAATTAACTTTGTGCATGTGTGCAGCTGAAGATTTTAAACAAGTTCAGCTCATGTATAGACACTCTTGTACAGGAAACATTGACTAAACCAAAAATATCATATATTTAAAGGGATATGTGTTGAAATCTCATACATATCAGATGATGGAAGTATGCAGCAGTATATAATACAGATTATTTTGAATGCTTAACTTATCCAATCAGGAGGACAAATGAAATGCATTGTGACTCAATTTATCTGTTACACTGAACAGATGACAAATAATTGACAGGTAAGCAAACCTTCCAGTAAAAGGTTTAGGGCTGAGCTATAATTTGCTAAAATATACCTATAGCCTATATATACCCATTATAATATAATATATACCTATATAATAATTTTGTATAAATCAAAATAAAAATATGAATAGTTATATTATTATTTGCTAACAAAAATGGGTAATACTGCTAACAATTTGTTTAATAAGGAGTTCTTTACCTAGCTGTTAACAAAATATTTCAGAGGAAAATATGGGATTTTTTTCCACAGGTTTTATTATACTGATCTCAGTTCTTAGCAAAGCTTTCCAATTTCTTGATGCCTTAAGCAATACTTTGCAGATGCATAGTAGTGGCAGAAAAATAAGAGATTTTCTCTGCACGTGTACATTGGTTGGAGTGCTTTCTACATGCAATTATAAATGTCTGCTTTGCCAGAGATGAGAAGGGAGACTGTTTAAACAATTAAACACGTGATTTCTAGTCTCCAAAGTAGATTATAGATGTTTGAATAATATTCTAATCAGTGATGAAATTAAGTAACACCATTTTAAAACCATCACTTTATTTGCCGGAAGCTCATCCATTGGCAGGGGACATTTCACTTAGTTTTGTGACATATAAACCACATAAAAGCATCAATTGGCAGTGTGCCATTGCAACAGCACAATATAACCCTTTTCTGAGCTGCATCAGCAAGAGTATAGCAAGTAGATCAGAGGATGTTACCATTCCTACTCTACAGTCTTTAAATTACATATCAAATGTATCAGGCTTTTTTTCTCGTATATTGTATCAGGCTTTGGTTCTCCCACTTCAAGCAAAAAGTTGAAAAGCTTGAGTGGATTTTTGAAATGGTCACAGATAACCGGAGTGTTGGAGAGCGTGATGTATGAAGAAAGGCTGGAGACATTTTGCTTGTTAAACCTACCCAGTAGAACCCTATGGGAATCTAATCACAGTCTTCCAATACTTAAAATCCAGCTGACTGTAGAGCTTGTGTTTGTAAATACCTCCCCCATTCCTACTATTCTATTTCTCAGAAGATATAGACATGCCAACTAAACATGATAATATCAAGATTGGCTCCTCTAAATTCGTGCTGACTTTTAATACAGTTTTGCTTTATCCTCACAGCTTCTAAAGGACATGTAGCTCAGTTTTCTATTTCTCACTTCTGATACATGGATGGTCATTCTCAGTAATGAAAAACACTTAAATTCAATATTTCTTTGAATTTTTCTGTCAGTTCTAATAAAAATTTCCTTGTTGGTGTTTTGGATTCAATAGGTCCAACAATCTTAGCATATGATGAATTTCAGTGTATGTGAGCATAATCTAAGGGGGTAGTTCTTCAGAAAAAGTAGCATAAAGTCTATTTATTTGAGATATATATATGTGTATATATATATGCATTAATCAAGAGAATCTATGTGGCTACACTTCTGAATTACCTTTGGAACACTGACAGTTAATATTTGTCATTTAGCTAAAATTATATATTTCAGTATAAAAGAAGAAACTTCTTTGCTATATTTTCTGTTGAATATTTACAGCACCAACCAATATGGATTTTAGACATGCAAATTCAAATGCAAAAAAGAAATTACAAGAATAATGGAACAGAAATACTGCTGCAATATTTTAAATAGCTTCTAAATTGTTCATTTTAAATACATTTTGTTTCAATATGAAATAGCTCATTTCCCATGAAGAAAGAGTGACTTTTTTCAGAAATTAATGTTCAGCCAACATTATGTCTTTTATAACCTTTCCAAAATGTGAATATGCTGATTAATTCACAAGACATAGATCTTGAACTACCCTTCTAAACATCAAGAGCTTTCATTGAAGGCCAACCCACAGCAGTTTATTCCAAAGAGACAAGCTTTGACTTTCAGATTTTCTGAGGTCTTTCAGTCTTTATTTATGCTTATTCTGTATTTAGTTTATCCCATCTGCTTTCAATTATTGTGACTGCATGTGTTTTGGTTTGGGGTTTTTTATTTTATTTTGGTGTGGTTCTCTTTTTTTGATAGGCCTGTCCTTTCAGATGAAGAAGAATTGATTCCCCTGGAATTAAACATTTTCCAAGGCAGAGCAGGAGAACTAAATGCATATTTATTTACAGGATGTAAATATGGGTCGTATCTAAGGTGTTTGTGCCTATACAGTAGGCTAAACTCCAGATGCAGCAAACGTTACTAGAAAGCTCACTGTGCAAAAAAGACTAACTAAACTTCCACTTTCTGTTTAAGACTTGCTTTAAAACAATAAAATAGGTGTCAATTATTTTTTTATAAGTATCATCTAGGTAAATAAAATTCATATTCTGTTGATTTTTTTCCTGCACTATAGCCATATTAGCAAAGTTACTTTTTGCCTTTACACTGTCATTAAAGAACCTCTCAGCTTACTGAAGCTAGTTACAAAATGAAATACTTTTATTCAAGAAAGGCTAATATTACCTGAAATAAAATGCTAAGAAGGCCACAAATGTAGGAAGTTATCTGTTTAATAATGTACTTTGCTGCACTAGGGCCCCATATTGTCTGTTTACTCAAGCAGGTGGATTTGCTGAAGTGCTGATGATGCAATGTGCTGACCCACATACCTGTTCCCAACGGAGTGCACCAGCTGGTATAGTTGATGCTTATAGTTTAAAAATAGCCAACATTTTTCCCTTTCCATTGTCTCCTGCTGATGGAATAGAGAACAATATAAATATTGCCAAGTTATCTTATAGGAAAAGGTCTATACTTACAGTTAGTTATGTGTTGGGTTTTTTCTTTCTTATTATGTATTATTTCTTGTGAGAATAAAGAATAAAAATTTTGATCTCAGAAACGTCACTTATATACTTATGAAAGTGCTTACCTTATCTCTAGATGATAAACACAGACCTTGAGATTATTAATCATTAATAATTGACATTATTCCTTGAATCTTACTCTACAAAGGAAAAGAAATTATTGCTCATTTTTTATTTTTTTCTATGGTTTCATTTTCACAGATGTCTGAAATGGTACAAAAACAGTATTAAGAGATCTAAAGTTTAACCTCAAAATTAGCATTTTACACCTTGATGGCTATCTCCTCTGAGGCTTTTGAAAATATTACAAAAAACAATAACAGGGTTAATGAAGTGTAAAGGTTAACTTCTGTCATATCTGAGATGCTTTATGTAATTGTGATGTTTATTTAATTCACCAGAGCACTTTGGCTGCTCAGATGTCTCTTAGACCACCAAAAAATGTCTCTTTAAGAAGCAAGGTTGTTGAAGTGAGAAACTTTAATTTCAGTGTAAGTTAAATATTCAAATTTGTGAAAATGTTCTCAACATCCAGGAATACCAGTGGTCAATATTTCTTCATCAGAGAGATTTTAATATAAAATTAAAATATTGTCTCTAAGTTCCTAATAACAGAACCTTGTTAGGTTATTTGTGGCTCAAGCATAGTCTTTTCCTTTACCAAACTACATCTGCTAAATTCTTTTACATTGTAACAGAAACTGTACACATGACTGATCCTCATGTGTACAGTTAATGCCATGAAATGTTTGTACACATTTATGCACTTGTAGGGAATTCAAGATATGAATTAGAAGACACAATATTTACTGAAGGATATCATTACTTTATGTAGACCTAGCGGATGTGTCTCAGGTACAGATAGCTGTGGAGTAGTTTTGTTGTAAAACTGCATGAGGGCTACTAGTCTTGTGTCACAAAGGTTCTGGAGTCTGCACTCATGTCTGCAAGACTTGTAATTGGATCACTGACTACTGATAAATGTGATTAATGAGAACACAGATGTGTCCTTGATGCAAATTGTATTTGATGTTGATCATGAAATAATACTAGGAGAAAGCAAATGGTTGATTTGAGCGAATGGTGATGCACAAGGCTCAGTATAGGAGGAGCCATGATCTAATCTTTGATGCTGAAAGTCAGGTTATCTGTTGGCTAGTTTTCAGGACCATGGCAAAACAACATTTCTTGATTGTAATAAAACTTGAATGCTCAGTCTGAACAATACTCTTGCAAGTTGTATAGTTTTAATGAAATTTCCAGTGTTTTTTTCCAGGCAACTCCATAATGTCAAAAATTACTTTTAAAAAACCAAAAAACCCCGTATTTGAATTTTCCAAATGGGTCAGAGCTTTTGATTTTTTCTTCTTATATTTTCCTCTTTTTTTTCATTCACTAGCTTGCTTCATTGTAAGAAGCATATAATCCTGGAAATATTATTAAGAAATATTAGTCTTTAGAAAAAGCATTTTGATATGAAATTCTCCATGTGGAAGAAGCAATTTAAATTTTGCTAGATAAAATGCCTTTATTTGTCATTTTGCACTGACATATTCAAATGAAAATGTGTACTCTTCTCTTTAATCCTTGAGATAATATGTATTTTATTGTGCTTAGGAACCATGACAACAGAAAGAGATGTTTTGTATTTAAACCAGATACCACAGTAACATAAGAATATGAGTGCTTGCATAGCTTTAGATGGAATAGAACACTGTAATTGTGTTTTAGACTTTATGAAAAATTATTTTTCTTTTTATCTGTAATGGCAACAACATCTATTCTGACATAGCCAAATTCACTTGTGGTAAAATCTGTACATAAATCAGGCATTGTAAAATCCCACATACTGAGCTCGTTAGTCATCAGGTATTTGGTTAAGTAATAACAATAATTTATTCATTCTTACCTGTGCTGATGACACCAAGTGGTGCAGTTGACACACCTGAAGGATGGATGCCACCCAGGGGGACCTGGACAAGCCAGAGAAGTGGGCACGCGGGAATCTCACGTAGTTCAACAAGGTGAAGTGCAAGGTGCTGCAGCTGGGGTGGGGCAACCCCTGGTAGAGGGGTTGAACAGATTGAGAGCAGCCCAGCCAAGAAGAATTTGGAGATGTTGGTGTATGAAAAGCTGGACATGAGTTGGCAATGTGCACTTGCAGTATGGAAAGCCAACCACATCGTGGGCTGCAGAGAAAAGGTTGAGAGATGTGATTCTGCTCCTTTGCTCAGACCCCATGTGCAGTACTGTCTCCAGGTGTGGTGTCCTCAGCACAAAAGGAGCACAAACTCTTTGAGAGGCCAGAGGGCCACAAAAATGATGACTGATGATGCACTGCTTCTTCAAGGAAAGGCTCAGCAATCTCGGATTGTTCTGCCTGGAGAAGAGAAACCTACAGGGAGACCCTATCAGTACTTACAGATGGTTTAAAAGAAACATGGGAACAAACTTTTTAATAGGGCTTGTAGAAATAGAACAAGGAGTTCTGGTTTTAAACTAAAGAGTCAATTCACATTAAGTATGAGGAAAAAAGTTTTGTGGTAAGGGTGGTAAGACACAGGAACAGGCTGCTCAGAGAGGCTGTAGATGTCCTATCCCTGGAAACATTCAAGGCCAGGCTGGGCTGGGCTTTGAGCACCCTGATCTAGTTGGAGATGTCTGTGATCATTGCAGGAGAGTTAGACTATATGACCTTCAAAGCTCCCTTTCAACCCAGACAACTTATGATTCTATGGTTGTACTTTTTGTCTATCTGATATCACAGTAGAAAGATGTCATGTGAGTTGAAAAAGAAAAAAACAATTCCTTAATATATATATTTTCACTCTTCATATATATATATATTTTAATCTTGGGAATGCTATGCTTTTAATTTTTTCAGTACTTGGAAATGAAATTTCTTGAAATTTTCACATTAATATCTCAGTGTTCTGTAATTTTTTTATTTTTTTTCCTCTGAAATAGAAACCAAGAGAACTTTTTCTAGATTAATTATAAAAAGTTAATTAATTCTTTTTCCTATGCCTTTTTAATATTAATGTTTCCTGGTAAAATTACAATGTTCTATTTGGAAAGAAAGCATTTTTTATCGGTCAGTGCATTCCAAGTATTTGTAAATGGTTGTTACACGGATTTTTTAAATATTTTTTTCAATTGTTTTACTATTCTGTCATTACAATTCCTCTGAAAGGAAGGGGAAACTGCATTTTTCCTCCTGAAGACAAAATTTGAATTAGTGATACCATGAGTTTGAAATAGAAAATACATTAGTTGATTTAAAATTCATAGACCGTCCTGAAAACAATTCCCATTACTGCTTTTTTATGGGTAAAATGTATTTTTATTAAATATGGAAAAAAAAAGATGGTTTCCCTTGTCCAGCTTCAGTGTGCTTAACCGAGATCTCATTAACCTGCAAGATATTTTCTAATTCAGTCACAGATGCAGTCATGAGTAGTCGGATGGAAATGAGGTAGTTGGGGTGTGACAGAACTCTTAGTCTGTATCCATAATTCATTCTTCATAATAGGAGAAAATGTAAAGGTGCCCTATCAAAGAAAGTTTTTATTATAAGTTTAGTTTTATAAAAGGTGATAAAAATAATTGCTCTTCTGGTTTTGATATGAATGCACCATTTTACAGTATGAAGAGCAAAGCTCACATTTCAGCAATACAAGGATCCAGGGAAATGCAGGCTGGTGACCCTCACCTGATCCCTCAGAAAGAAGGTCATGGATCTAATCCTAATTTCCAGGCACATGAAGGACAAGAAAATCTTCAGGAGTAGTCAACATGAGTTCATAAAGCAAACCAAGCTATCGTCAAGCCATGCTTGACCAACTTGATACCTTGATCATATCGCACTGGGCAGGAGTGTTGATCTGCTTGACGGTAGGAAGGACCTGCAGAGGGATCTGCACAGGCTGGATCAGTGGCTGAGGCTAATTGTATGAGGTTCAAAAAAGCAAAGTGCTGTATCCTCCCCTTGAGTCACAACAACCCCATGCAGTTCTACAGACTTGGGGAAGAGCGGCTGGAAAGCTGCCCAGAGGAAGAGGAGCTGGGGTTGCTAGTGGGCATCTGGCTGAACGTGAGGCAGATGTGTGCCCAGGAGACAAAGGCCAATGGCATCCTGGCATATGTCAACAATTACGTGGCCAGCAGGACCAGCACAGGGATTGCCCCCCTGTACTCAGCACTGGTGAGGGTGCACCTCAAATCCTGTGTCCAGTTCTGGGCCTCTCACTACGAAAGACATTAAGGGGCTGAAGCAAGTCCAGAGTAGGGCAATGGAGCTAGGAGAGTGTCTGGAGCCCAAATCTTATGAGAAGTGGCTGAGAGTGCTAGGGTTGTTTAGCCTGGAGAAAAGGAGGCTCAAGGGAGACCTTATCATTCTCTACAACTGAGAGGATGTGGCAGTGAGGTAGGCATTTCTATCTTCTTCCATGTAACAAGTGAGAGAATGAAATGACCTCAAATAGCACTAAGGAGGTATTTAGATTTCAGATTAGGAAAAATTTTGCCACTGAAAAGGTAGTCAGTCATTGAAACGGGCTTTCTAGGGGAGTGGTTGAAACACTATCCCTGGAGGTCTTTAAAAAATGCAGGGGTGTTCCAATGTTTGTGGACTTAGCAGTGCATGGTTGGACTTGATTATCTTGGTGGTCTTTTCCCACCTAAATGATTCTGTGAGGAAATGCCCCGACTTGTAGATAGCAGTGGATTCTGATTATGCAGATTTCAGGAAAGCCCTTGACTCTGACTTGCATAACATCTTCATAGGAAAGCAGCTGAAATAAAGGCTGGATGAACAGTCAGTGAAATGCATTGACAACTGGATGCCAATTATTTTTGAAAAAATGTAGAACGAGAATGCTACATTTTTTGAAAGAGTGTAGAATTTCTATCCCTTTTACAGAATCACAAACATTTGGAAGTGCTTAACCTGAATCTTTATACAGAAAGGAACACAGTAGAATTATAAAAGTTCTTTTTCCTTTGTCCTTCAATACTGGATGATTCCCAGTACATTGCCTGGATAGACTTGAAAAGATTCAAGCAGAATGTACTTCTTTACTTTGGAAAAGGAACATTTTGCTGAAAAACATGGATTATTGTCTCAGGAGTTAATTTTTTTGTCTGACTCTATCCTTACATTGCTGGATTATTACATTATAAGAATTTTAAAGCCATAATTAAGATTATTCCTTTCTTTCATATGCTATATTTCTATTTGGAAGAAATAGATTCTATTTTCACCACCAAGAAAAGATCTTTAAATATCTATTGCAGTTTCAGTTTTTTTCAATTATACAAGTGGAGAAAAGGAAAATGTTATCAAATCGCTATATACATATACCTTGTAGCAGTCTATAACACCTCACTGACAGGCCCTTATTTTCCATAATGTCTATGTTATGACAAACACATTAACAATATTCACAGCTTTCAATATATAATAATTAATAATTCTGAAAAGAACTTACATAAAACCCCCAAAGAAATAAATATACAAAATATTGTACCATAGTAAGGGTATTCTTAAGTGTAACTTTAGAAGTGCTATCTTTCTTTCTGCCTAATAAACAAGACTCCTTAGCAGGAGAGCTTAGTGGCAGAACTGATAACATAACAGCAAGAGCACGAGAGACTGGGGAAGAATTTAAAATAAAATAATTACCTTTTCTAGCTCTGCAGAAGTTTCAGTAAATGCTGAAGAGGAGAAAATTGCAGGTGCTGACTTCAGAGAGTTGTAAAAAAATCTCTGTAGAAAATATCCTAAAGTATACATTTTAAGTTTCTGATTGTTTTTCTCCTATATTGCCTCCTGCTGCTGGAAGCCCACCTGGTCTCTGTTACATCTCCTATTCAGCATATTCAAAGTTTGCTAGAACTGCTTCAGGGTTGAATATTTTAGAATAATGTTAATATAGCAGATTTTGACATTCTATTGTTCAAATGGCAACAATCTTTTTTTTCTAATTATTTTTTTGCTGGGTTGAAATTCAAACTCCCTTCAGAGCACAGGATGCTGAACTCCAGACTAAAAGAACTTAGCAACAATTTATCTTTTTCCCCAGTTGCATCAAGTGGTGGAATAGATGACTTTTGTATTTAAATCAGCAGAGTCACATGAAAGAAAGAGCAACATCTGGCCAAACACCTACAAAAATGATATTCATGAAATACTACCATCCTAAAAAGCTGATACACCATAGTGGTAACTGCTTAAATTTTAAGAGCTTCATTTCTCAGAGGTGCTCTTATAGACAGCAACTGAATAGTACAAGTCTCAGAAGTGCTGAACATATCTCAGTTAGATATCCCATTCTCTATTCAAGATCAAAATACATTTTAGATTGGCTGTAACCTGCATACTCACTTAGAAGTCTGTCTTCAGAGAACTGTGTTTTAAAATCTTTGCTATAGAAAAGAATTTACTGCACAATGCAAAATGTTTGAGAAATATATATGCAAGATGACTGATTTTTATGAAGAATTATTAATGTTTTAAATTTATCCTAAAATTTTAATCAATAACTATCGATGATTTCTCCCTTCATCCCTCCCAGAAATTTAAAGAGAAATGAAATGTATATGGAACACGGATATTAAAAATCTTCAGAAGTAATTTACTTTAAAGAAAAATTTCTAAATATGAATTTTATGTATTCATGTCAATAGATGCAAATGATGTTCAAGATATAAATTTTTTGTCTTTGGAAACACTAGAAATGTAGGTAGGAACACTACATACATTCTTTGAGCTTCAGAAATATTGCTAAAAGGGAGAGCACATAGCTGCTGACTCAGTGGGTAATGGAATAAGACTTGTTTTACTATCAAAGCTGCATAGATGCTATACAGATAAGCAACAAAGATTTAGTTGGGCAAAGCTTTCTGGCTATTTATGATTTTTTTGTTATGTAAACAGTTAACTTTAAAATTCAATACATAGTCCAATGCAATTGTAAATTTATTTTGAAATCCTTTACAAATTACAGTAATTGATTAGGGTACCACACAAGGATACTGCAAAATTTAAGTATCACCATTCTCTAATCTATCATGTAGATCTCTAACACAGTTAACAATAGTATGAAGCATAATTGTTATTTGTACACAATAAGAATACATTGCTATTTGTCTGGAAGGAGAGAAATCTAAGGGAAGGAATTGCAATGTTCTGTTACTGAGTTATGTGTTTGAAATCCATGGAATTGCTGAAATGCTTGTGAGAATTATTACTAGATTTTGTTATAACCATGCTTAAAATTTTGGCTGAGATGTTCTCTACTTTTTTTACATTTCAGATCTCTCAATGGAAGTAAAATAAAATAATCTCAACAAAATATGAATTATTTCCATCAAAAATTGATAGCATATTTTGGGAGTTTTATTGATTGCATTACCACAATTCATTGAGAGGAGTATCATGTCAGCAGCTTTGAAGTAACATAGTAAAGGTACGCACAGTTTTCATGATAGAACTTAAACTGGAAAAATCACCCCTTTCATAATACTGGAAAAAAGTGAATGAAACTCTTGATTAATGAAGTTGAACATTTTGCTGTCACAAGAGACATACAGGTCATTTGTTCTTGATAAAAAAGTCAATTTAAGAAGATATATGCTTCTGAACTGTATTCTTCACTAAGTGCTTAAAAAGGTAATCAGACAAGAATTCCTGAGACACTTAAACATTAGGGGTTATACAACAGAAATATTTGTTCATACATTTAAATGTAGAGTGTAAATGTCTGGCTAGTCTCATATAAGCCAACTGAGACATTTAAGTGCAAAAGTGCTTGCAGGACCCTGAGCTGTCTGTTAATCCTGTATCAATATACTTCTATGTATGCAACAGATAAAAAAAATAATTCACGTACCACACGACACCATTAAAAATAACAAAGTATCAAAAATAAGCCTTGTTTTTATCACAATTGCATATTCAATCACCAATTTTTGGATTGTTCTCAAGACTGACCACTTAACTCCAACAATGAGATTTTTAAACGCTGAGAAGAACCAGAAAGCCGAGTTTAAAAACATGTATTTTCCTTTGGAAAGGTCTCACTGCTGTCTGTTATTTTAATAGTTTACAGTGAAAAAAGAATGATTATAACACAGATGGAAGTATACCAGTGACTGATGGTTGCCATCAATAGCAAACACCTACTGGCTTTGAACACACCTGACACTGCAGTGGCTGGGCTTGCCCTGGCCTGAGCTGGTTTTAGCTTGTTTGAGCAGCAGGCTGGCAGCAAATGACCATGGACCCACTTATTTGAGCTGAAGCTCTCTGAATGACTGTGGCCAAGTCTGAAAAACCAATACAACCACCAGAGACTGGTAATATTAACTCTGAACCAACAAATTATTACAGTTTTCAGTAATACAGTGTTTCTTTTAGGTTTATTTCAGTACTCCATGATGTAAATATCAGATGCCTCTGTGAGTCTAGAAAAAAGATACCATTACATCACATATCCTAAAGACAGACTGTGTCAAGAAGTGTTCATTCCCTCTTCCACAACATGAAATCAGCTATGCCTTTGCCACGGTGACAATTGTTTGCCTACGCTGTAAGTATTCTAACGTTTGTGACATGTGAAGTTCTGCTAGCAGTAACTTCATGATCAAACAGTTAGTATCTGGTAAAAAAATGACACAGAAATATTCTGGAAGCTGTGGAAAGTGGCTGTTATGCAAGCTTAGTGGTATTTTAAAGGCAAAAATAAGTTTTAAATTTGAAAAAAATTAAAAATTGTAGATGACAGTTACTAATACTGTGTCCATAGTCCTATAACCTGTAACTAAGTTATACTCTTGTAAATTTGTAGTACTTGGATAGAATAAAAATTAAAGAAAGAGACAAGGATAGTGTTAAATGGCAAAATAAGTGTACTAAAAGATGAGGACTTACTTAATAAAATATTAATAAGGAAATTTTATAACATAAAGATCTTACAGCTCTTATGAATAGAGAACTAAAAGTTTTTCCACAGTTTGAAAGAAAATTGCATAGGTTTAATAACAAACTTTCAAATATGTCAGTCATAACCAGTTAAATTTTCATAGTTGGTATAGATGCTGAAATACATAACTAGGACAGATGGGAATAAGATCAGATGATAAACAGTATCTTTCAGCCTCATTTATGTATTCATTAATATTACTGAAATTATTTTTTTACTTCCCTTTTTTCACTAAGAATGTAGACATCCGTGGATCTCAAGTCTTATTTGCATCTTTCACTGACTTGAACAGTGACAGACAGTGAATGATTTCCACGGATGCTGAATAAAGCAGTCTATGATAAACATTAAACAGATGGTCTATATAAAAAAATACTATTGTCTTTTACCTTATGTTGGATTTCTCAAAAAGGGCAGAGTGCTTAACTGAAAGAGGAGGTACAATATGCATAGCACAGCAAATAATTTCATATGGAAATTGCTGTCTTGGTCTTGTGATGGTAGTCTGACAAATATTGTTCCCACTAATGCTGACTCTGCTAGTCTAAGGTGGTTGTATTATCATTACTGCTGAGGCTTTGTTCTTCATTGGCTTCATCTTCAGGACTACAAGGTTCTTCAGTTGATCAAATCTAAAATTTAAAAAAAAAAGTTTTTCAATCTGGTTGAGTGATGCTGCACAGAAAAATTTTAATTCATTACAGTGCTACATAAGTTAGGATTAAACTAGTGGAATCAGTATTTGTGGGAATTATAGTATATACTTACAAAATAAAAAAAACCCAAACCCTGAAATATCTTTATATATTTTCTGCTTCCTACATAGCACCAAAAAGAAGAAATATTTGTTTTTCATTGCTGTCAAATCAAAAGAATAGAAAAAGTATGGGGAAGACAAGTATTTCCCTCTACCTTTATTGACAGAATATACATAAACACACTGCATGTTATCTTTCAAATTTTGTACTTTATAAAGGGAAATAGAAAAGGGCAATATAACATGTATTTTAAAAAGTAATCCCTTGCTGGTTCATATGAAAGACAAAAGTGTACCCATACAATATAACTAGCTAGTAATGAATGACTGAAGTTATGTTTCTAGCAGGTGTATTTGATTTACTACAAATAAAAATAATTTTGCTTTGTATAAATACAAAAATAGTCTCCTGTACATAAATACATTTTGCTACTTTGTTTATTTCCTCTGTTTCTTCTGTGTGTGTGTGTGTATGCACATATGGATATCTAAGCTCTCTGCAAAAATTTGAGCATCATTACTCTGCTATTAAAAAAACCTGAGAGAAATCGAAATTATTTACTAAAAATCATTATACAAGATAGAGATAGCCTATTATTATGTTCCTGTTTGGAAACAATCCTAGACCTCTCCTCTGCTGACTTGATAGAGTGGTTAGTAGTGTCTTCCTCTGTAAGATATAAAAGGTCCATGAAATACATGGACTGTTTGATGTAAAGTAATGTATTTATTAAGTGCCTAGCTCATTCCTTAAATAGCAGTGGAGTTTAGTTTAAAAAATTAAAAATAATAATGATAATAATTATATGTAATGTCTACCAAGGTTTAGTGTACAATTTATATTCCTTCTTCTCCTTAAGAACCATTCCAGTTAATGAACACTTGTCATCTTATGAAATAAATTCATGGGTCACGACAGCCTGAGCTAAGGAGGAAAGTTCTTTAGTAGAGAGCTGAAGCATGCCAATAAACTGAAACACAGAAAATTGGTTAATTTAGAATGTTAGTGAATGAATTCATAAAAATAGTCACTATTACTGAAAATTGGTCTAATATTGGTAAAGCTTTACTAAAAAGGCTGTTTCATCTGAGGTAAATCATGCCTTTGTCACCTTCCTTTTTCTGTAGCCATACAATTTGTCATCTGCAAGAAACTTAAATGTTGTTTTCAAATCTGGAAGTGTGAAGGTGATGAAAGGTAGATCACCCTGTCCATAAAACTGAGACATTTCTATCCACTCCTCTCTACACCCTGGGTCTTACCACCTTCTTCATTTAAAATGTGTTACTCAGTGATGTGCATGGAAATTTGCATTCATGGAAATTTGCCCTTACATTTGTGACAGCATGGTCAGAGAAATATTAGATATTGATCTATCCCCTTCAAGTTAAATTTCTAAACTGCTGAAGACAGTGGAAATTTCTTATCTTGAGCAGGTGCGTAGCTAAAAGGCAAAATACCTGAGAAAAACAGGACAAACAGCACAAGCTCATCAGCCTCCAATTCCACTTAAGAAAATAAGACATTTGACAGGATCTATACCACATGATATGTGGTATAAGGATTTCTCAGAACCTGGAGAGATAGTTTTTCATGCAAGTCTGAAGAGAGGAAACCAACAGACAATGGTCCATGAATCTCAGAAATATTCAAGTTTCTGTGAATAATAAGTGTTATTCAGCTTCCTTTTTAATTTATTTCAAACACCTAAGAGAAAGACTTCCCATGGATACATACATGAAGACCTCCTGAGGACTCTGGTCTGCAAACCACTCTGGTGATGAAGGTAGGTAGTTGTTTTAAAATCACCTTGATATTACAAGACTAGTTTATACTTTCTGTATTATCCTTCCTTTCCCTTTTTAGGCCAGCTAAAAACGATAAGGAGTAAACTGCATCGTATAATTAGTGTTCATTAAAACTGAGTAAAATGTTTTGTAAATATTTAGATAAACTGACATTATTAATTAAATATCTAGATACTGGCTGCAATATGTTGTTTTGTGGCACAAGATGGTGATCATGAATCTTTTTAAAAGGAGATGATTACGATCAACTCCATTTCGGATAAGATATTTTCTGAAAATTTAATCATCGGCTCTGGAAGTGAGTTAATGGGTCCTTTTCCTTTCTATAGAGCACATTGTATTTAAAATTTCCTTTGCATATACAGAATTGAGAAGTCTGATTAAATATGCATGAAACAGAAGCTAGAAATAAAGAATTCAAAGGACAACCATGGGGAGATTTGATTGGGCTGAGCACTTCACAGGCATTTCTGTAGGGTACTGTAGGTACTCTTTCAGATTAGAAAACTTTGTGACTAGGATATAATGACTTTTTATTCCCCATGAAACTCTCTCTCTTTTTGTCTTAGTCACTTTTCTCTTCTATGACTAATGATATCATTCAAATGAAAGCCATGAATCCTTCACTCAGTAAGGTACAAAAAGAACAGCATTTCAAGCTTTGAAATACTAACAGACTAAAGGAAAAGAAGTCATAAGAAAAGGAATGTGACCACTTTTTGCTCTTCGGTGACCAAACAACCACCTCAAAGTTAGTTTTTCTAGCTGTCTCAAAGCCTTGCTTCAAAGAAGTATTTTTGAAGTTTGAGAATTTTGTGACTGAGAACAGAATTGATATGTGGAGCCTACAGTCAGGATGAGCAAAGATCATAAAATAGCTGTCTGGATAGAAGTCTTCTATCAAAAGATTTATAGTTCTTACCTGGTTTTTTATTTCAGAATCTTTTTCAGGTATGAATATAAATAATGGATTTGGAAACTTAGGTTTTTAGCAAATGTTTTGTTTGAGAAGTGCATCCACCCACCATTGAAGTAACAGAAATAGCAGCCTCATTCAAAAAACTTGTAGATCATATTAAGACAGCTCTGGTCTAGAATAATGTTTCATGCATTAGGTCTCCTTTTTCTCTATTTTTATTATATTTGTGCCCAGATTTCAGGGATATAGTAATATTTATGTCTCAACTCTTTGAAACCATTGAATTTCAAGTTATGAGTTTCTTACCCAGATACTTCAGACAGTGAATCTGAGAGAGTCTCTGCTGAAAGACACAGGATAGAATGTTGATGCTATTCTATCTAAAGAACAGCATTAAGATAAATTATTTAAAGTAGAAAACATTAAAATAAATAAAGTAATAATGTGGTGCTCAATACTTTAAATGTTGTAATCAAATACTGATGTAGAAAAAAGAGTCATAGAATCATAGCACCATTTGGATTGGAAAGGACATTCAAAGACCATTTAGTCCCACCCCCCTGCCTTCGATATTGCCATCATCCACTATATTAGGCTGCTCAAAGCCCCAGCTAACCTGGTCTTGACCCTTGATCACTTCCAGGAATGTGGAATCCACATTTTCTTGGGGAAACCTGTTCTAGTGCCCCACACTCATAAAGAAATTTCTTTCTAACATTCAGTCTAAACTTACCCTCTTTCATTTTAAAACTGTTATTCCTTATACAGTCACTGGAGGCCTTGGTAAAAAGTCTCGCATCTTTCTTATAAGCCCCCTTTATATGTTGAAAAGCTGCTGTAAGTTCTCCTGAGAGCCTTCTCTTCTCCAGGCTGAACAACGCAAAATATTTCAGCCTTTTTCATAGGAGAAATAATTTTTGGGGCCCACTTCTGGACTCCCTCCAATAGGTCGATGTCTTTTTTATGTTAGGTGCCCAGAGCTGGATGCAGTACTTTACATGGGGTCTCATAAGGGCAGAGAAGAGGGAACAATCACCTTCATCAACCTGCCAGCCATGGAAGGTCAGTTAAGAAAAACTTTTTTCCCCCCTTGTCTTGAAGAAATATTATTTTAACTTCTGTGTTAAGGTCACAAACCTTGTTATATTTTTAAGAATGAAAAAAAAAATATATAATAATTGTATATTTAAGAATGGTATGCAGCCTGGACTTCCCAACATAGTTATATGGAGATTTAATTTCTGTTCCCACCTTCAAAGAATGCCACAGTGTAAATGGAAATAGTCCCATGCTTAAATATCCAGTTGAAATCTGAAGTATCTGATAGTCTCCAATACCAAGAGTATGAAAGATTATATTCTGGAGTGAATGAACTATTGCTTTGTTTAACCTTAATAGTATTAAACTGACAAATCTTGCATAGTCATATTGTAAATATCTTTTCATTAAATATTTGCAACATTTTCAAGCTAAACAGAGTTAGAAATAATCAGCCTAGAGGCTTTCTCTCTGTCCTATTACTTCACCCACTGAATACTAAAGATTTTGTAAATCTTGAAGCAAATTTTGCATTTCACCTGTAGAAGGCAACATTGGTGGCATTTTAAAGATTTAATTAAATAATACTTATCATAGTAAAATTCCACAGGAAGTGCTGGGTGACAAAACACCAGTGTTGTGAAATTAATTGTACCACTAATGTATAGCTGGAACAAGTGGAAAGCTTGAACCCAATGAAACAACTCATTAATCTTCAAGATGCTGTACTGTGCTAGGTGAATCATTTCTGTATTCACATCAAGTTCTCTTAAAAAAAAAAATCCCAAAAGCTAAGGTATTTTTTAAGCAGGAAAAATTATTTTGCGGGATAGAATATATTGCATAGATATGTTTATCACTAGAAATTTTTTTCTGAAATAATTATTTAAAGCCCTTTAAACTTAGCTTTAAAAAGACATAGTTTTCCTATATTAAAAAAGCGCCTTTCTTCTGTTCCTTTCTTTCTTCAAAAACTATATTTTTAAGAAAGAAAACTTTTTTATAAAAGGAAGAAGGTGCAAGGGTTTTCCTGTGGGCATAGTGATAAGAACTTAAAAAGATTGCGTATTTTGATACCATGTTTTCTTTATGGATTATATGATTTGTACAGTATTTCCTGGAGAAGTGCCAAATAAGTTTATTGGCCAGCGTTTTAATGCAGAGATAATGGCATATTTAGAATATAAGCCTGCTTTTCTCAATTTCAGAAAAAGAAGCAGCTTTCCATACATGGGAACACAGACTGAAGCAGTGTGAGGGAAGCTGGAACGTGACAGTGATGGGAACAGAATCAGCAAGGCAGAAGAAGGCAGAGAAGCTGAGGGAGATTTTACCTAAATCTCAGGTAAAATGTCTCAGGTTTCTTCTAGCTTTCTTCCCTTCACTTGACATGCCAGCACACACTTATCTTTAGTCTTTAATATAGTAAGAAGACTTGTTTCTAACAATAAATTAAACTTCAAAGATGATAACGTGAGAAACTCACAGATCAGAGAAGGGGAAGACTGATTGGCCAAAACTGACCTGGGAATAAACTAGTAAGGCAAAACCAGAAGAAACTATCAGACTTTATAGACAGTCAAGTGGAATACTTGGGAGAAGGATGTGATAGATAGGGCATGGAGGAATGCTGCACTACTAGGAATTTATGACTAATGCTGAATGTAAAATCCATAAAACAAAGGTCAGTGGGCAGAGAGAAGCAGCTGTTTATTCAGGATTGAGGGAAGAGAACTTGTAAGGTACAGCAAACCATGTAATTGAAGCTGCTCAGTGCTTCCTCTCAAGCAGTTCTGCTTCTGATCATAGCAGCTTTGAGCAGGAAGATAAATGTGTGGCTGATCTGATCATTGATGTGGCTAACTTTATTCTGTGACCAGAAGAGAGCCAAGATGTTTTTCCTGACACCAGTGAGAGATCATTCAACAGAGACAAATAAGATAATTTGAGACCCTTACAGAATGCAGACAATTCCATCAAATAAAAATATATTTCTATTATGTATAATACAATGCTAATTGCTACACATTTTTCCTTTAATGGATCTATTATTTCTTTCAGTTGCTAAATTAAATGACTCCCTGTCTGTTTCAAGGAATGTACTTTCTCTTATGTGTTTCTTCTGAATGCAAGAGTTTGAACTGGGTCACAACAATAGTGGTGAATTGCAGAGCAGTATTAGCTGTCAATAGATAATTTCACTGTACAACTCATCCTGATTTAGCAAAAGTGAATGACAGTGCCCCAAATTTATTTCTTTCTGTATTTTTCTAATGAGGAGTTCTGAATTGCTTACAAAAGGGACCTGATTGGTGTTTTATGTTTAACTATTGACGTTTAAAATATATAATGACTGCAAATTCACTATTGGCCTTTGAAACCAGGATGAATAAAAGAATAAAAGAAGAAATAGTTCACTAGAGGCTTTAGAGGATTGACCCTGGCTGGATACCAGGTGGCCACCAAAGCTGCTCTATCACTCCCCTCTTCAACTGGATAGGGGAGAGAAAATACAAGGAGAGATAGGGCAGGGAGAGATCATTTGTCACTTACTGTCACAGGTAAAAGAGACTTGACTTGAGGAGAGTAATAGAATTTATTACCAACCAAATCAAAGAAGTGTACTGAGAAAATAAAATCAAATCTTAAATTTAGTCTTTCTTGGGTCTTCCCTCTACCCCTCCTTTCTTCACGAGTTCAGTACTACTCCTGATTTCTTGTCCTCCTTTTCCAGAAAAGTGCAAAGAGACTAGGAATGAGGGTTGCATTCTCTTCTTCACCCATTGTTTCTGCCGCTTCCTCCTTAGAGGTAGGACTCCTCACACTCTTCCCCTGCTCCACTGTAGAGTTCTTCTCATGGGAGACAGTTCTTCAGGGAGTTCTCCAGTGTGAGTCCTTCACATGCCTTGCAGTTCTTCACAAACTGCTCCACCATGGGCTTTTCTCTCCATGGGGCCACAGCTCCTGTCAGGAGCCTGCTCCAGCATGGCCTTCCCTTGGAGTGACAGACTCTTTTGGCCATCCACTTGCTCTGGTGTGGGATACTCCAAGGGCTGCAGGTGGATCTCTGCATTCCCGTGTTCCTCCACGGGCACAGCTGCCTCACCAGAGGCTGCAGGGGAATCTCAGCTCCAGTGCCTGGAGCAGCTCCTCCCCCTGCTTCTCCACTCTGTGTGTCTGCAGAGAAACTCTGTGGTTGCAATTGTGCAGCAGCTGTTTGCTCTCCTTGTTAAATCCCAGAAGCATTACCACTATTGCTGGTGGACTTGGCCTTGGCCAGGGGCTGGCCGGTCTCAGATCCAGCTGGCACTGGCTCTGTCAGACATGGGAACCTTCTAAGAGAAGCCCTCCCTTGTAGCCCCACGTTACTAAACCTTGTCATACAAGCAAAATACAATGGCCCACTCACAGTATATTGAAAATATTGTCCATGTGTGAAAGTGAATATTGTTGACTTCAGAGGTACAACAGCTATGTATACAATATATAGCTCTGTGCACTGGGACAAGTATGCATCCCCCAATTTTCCAAACCTTCTTGTGAGAGTAGCAAAAAGAAACCTTGACAGACTGATGTCAAGGTCTGAGAATATCTGAAAGAAGGGTTGTGAGTACTCAGCCCTGAATAGGCATTGCTGAGAGACACAGCTATCTATATTTACAAGAGTTTCATTTCACCAAAAACATGTTGAGATGAACATGTAATCACACACATCAGTTGCTTACATTTTATATCATATTTAAAATCTAAGAATACTATTTTTTTCTTGATCAATTAGGTTTTGGGGTTTGTTTTATTTTTTCCAAAATATTTATTCTTATATATATATAAACCATTGGAAATACATAATATATAATTATGTAATATATTATTATATGTTGTTACAGATTTCAGGTATCATTAAGAGATACTATATATTGAATTAGCCATTGAAATTCAAAAAAGTACTTTGAAAGATATATTGTGTAGCTGGTGTGGTTTAACTAAAGTATTTTATGGTTGGATTGCAATATAGCTACAGTCTTTTAAGGTAAGCAATGTCATAGGGTTCAGGTATATTATGTGAGCACTTAAGTGCAGAATGAGTATCTAGAGCATGAAGTGGGAAACTACAAAAATAAGTGGGCATCTCTCTTTTCCAGTGATGACTGCAGTAGAAATGCTCCTTTCCAAATTTAGCTACAATCTCCAGAAATTTAATGTATTTTTTCTAGGTGGTTTGTTGTTATTTTGTTTGTTGTGTTGGTTTTTTTTCTTTCTATAACCTTTGAGTGAATAAAAAGGATTTTGCATGGTTTAGTAATTTTCATTAACGTAACTCTAAGAGGAAACTACTGTACTGTTCATAGTGACTGTCATATATAAGACAGTATACAGATAGAGAGGATGACAAAAATAATTTTAGCATAGTTTTCAGAAATAAAACTGTGCTGTTTTGGCTGGGGTAGCATTAATTTTCTTCACAGTGCCTGGTATAGGACTGTGTTTTGGATTTGTGCTGAACATAGTGATGACAATACAGAGATGTTTTTGTTCTTGCTGAGCAGGGCTTACACAGAGCCAAGGCCTTTTCTGCTCTCTGTACTGCTGTGCTGGCGAGAAGGCTGGGGGTGCATGGGAGGCTGGGACGAGACACAGCCGGGACAGGTGACGCAAACTGACCCAAGGGATTTTCCTGACCATGTGACATCATGGTCTGCGTATAAGGCAGGGGGGAAGAAGGAGGAAGGGGAGGACAATTGGAGTGATGGCTTTTGTAGTGTCATCTTTTCTGCTCTGGTCTGTCAGTGGAGCTCAAGAACGAAGTCTTTTTCATCAGCATGTGTTCTTTATGTAAGAAGCAGATTTCTGTCATGTGGTTGCAGGCAGCAACAATACAGACTGCAAGGGAATTATATTCCTGGATGTTGCTTGCAGACACTTAGCAGAAATTGTGGTTTTCTACACCACAGCAAAAGCAATTTGCCTTAAGGTATCAGGCTGCATCCTAATTCTTTCCCTGCAAACTTTGCAGCACAAATTGTTATCACAACTTATATAAGATATTTCTGAAATATCTCCTTTTAGAAACGTCTCCTTCAAAATATAATGTTTCATAGTATATGTTTCTGCCTTAACTGGAAGTCAGTATATTTATAAGGGGACATTACAGTGTCCTTTCTCTTTAGGATTTGTGTGTTAAAAGTGAATATCCAGCATGAAATAATACAGCCTTTTAATTTCTGACAAATGTTAACTATTTTGGTCATTACTGCAACTGTATAGAACTGATCAATAATTTCGTTGATTGATTGATTGATTGATCTGACTGACTGGCTGGCTGTCTATATCACCCACAAGCTAATACTTAGTGGCCTGAATAAAGTTTCTTCTTTGAATCATGTCATTAGACTTCTATGCCATAGAAATATATTTTTTTCTAAGATGTGAAATATTTACTGGCCTAGATCCTGTCCCCTGGTAATACTTAACTAGTCTTGGACTCATTAATACTTAGTTAATAATTAACTACTTCTAATATGTTGTTAGACTTGTAGTTACTTATTATCTGATTTCCTTCAACTCTGTTTTTCTCCTGAACAGGCCAGTTACTTCTAAAAATGTGTGCAATGGCATTTGACAAACAGGATTTTTACCACAATAGATTAAACATTATATACTGAAAATTTATATGATTAGGTATTCTTAAAAAGGAATATGCTGTTATATATAATATATATACATGCATACATGTATATATGCAGAATATTCTTTACAGTCATGATACAAACCCCAATGACAACAACTTGCAGATGTGACACTATTCATCCCATCTGTAATTCTGTAATCTTGACAATATTAAAGAAACCTCAGTGCTTACTGATATGAATTGGAGGCTAGGAACTGATGCCCGTCATCTTGTTATGGCAGCTCTGCATTTGCTCCTTACACTTCTGTCATCTATTAAAAGAGATTAAAAGCTGAATAAAAAATGTTTCACAAGTAACAATGCACTTCACAATTATGTTATTTGTTAAAGTACTTGTAACACTGAAAAAAAGCAAGTCCCATATTTAAGAGATAAATGAGGTTTTTGAACAGATACACTAGGTATTTTATGTGTACTTTTCTATGCACAGTGCTGAATTCTGATCAACTGTAAAAATTCTTAAGTCCAGTAAGTACAAGGAAAACTTCCAACATTTACTTGCAGATTTTAAACCTCGTGTGTTTTTGTTTTAAAAATTATTTTAAATATCTTCTATTTTATTTTATTTCAAATTATTTTTGGCTGAAAAATTACTGAAAAATGAAAGAAATTATCTGAAGTAATTTATTTGGCTCTATCTTCTGTTATGATATCTTTCTGTGAGCCATAAGAGTCTAATTCCGAATCTTTAGCAACTTGATGTCTATTATTTTCTTCCATGTGGTTTTACTTTGTGACCTAAAGACACAGTAGTTTCACACCATATATTCACAAAAATAATACAATTAATTGTTTATAGGCATTATTTTTCAAATGGCAGTTTCAATTTATTGTAGTATGCAACATTTACCAAGTAATTTTGCAGGTGCGAAAATGATGCAATGTGTGATTTGGTGTGTCATTTCAGAGCAGCTCTTGGGCTGGGATCAGCTTTAGAAACCAATGGTGATTAAAAGTATAACTTCTGTCAGCCATGCACAGGAACATGTCTGTGTTGGGTTTTGAACTTACGTGACAGAGGATGAGACAGAAAAAAATTAATTGCTTTTAGTGGTTTGAGGGTGACATAGAGGAAAAGCACTAGTTCAGAATGTTCATTTTCCTTCAGTCCATTCTTGTTTCCATTACATTCTGAGGAATGTACTGTCCAACTGCAGATCAGCATCACTTCTATGCTTCTTGCACTAATAATTTAAAACTTTACATCTTTGATATTGGTTCCCTGCTAAGCCTCTTCCCTTTCAATTATAATATTGACTTTTCTTTATAGTTTCTTGCAATACTTCTTGTTATGTTATTGGTATGAATGTTCACTCCTAAAAAGATAAAAGGAACACTGCAATGTACTTCTCAATCTTTATACAGGGGATTGTATGCTTGTGAAAAGTGACTTTTTTCTTTCTTTCTCTTGAAAATAACAAAAACTCCTAACCTAATTTTACCAAGTGTATTGGAAAAATGCATTTCTGTGTATTTGCTAAGTAGTCATGTTCTCCATAGGCCAGTTATCTGCAAGATGTATCATAATACCAGCAGCTGGCAGAAGACGGCCATGAGTGATGTGCATGTGCTTAAGACAGGTCTTTCCAAACTATTGCAATTATGGCTATATTGAGACTTTTTCCTCTGGGGAAAAAAAAATGTTGGTCTTTGCTAACATTTGAGATAAATCAGCTTGGTAATGTTAATGTGTGTTTCTCTAGCACTTCCCCTGTCCTCTTTACATCCCCAGAAGCAAATGTTAACTCCTTACCCTTGTGGACCAAAGTTTAATGGATGGCATGTCAAAATGGAAGTGGCGGGTGGTGTACAAGTAAGCATTTCTGCAAAACTATTGAGAAACAGAAATATGAAATAATTACGCTAAAACTAATATTTTATTTAACGTTTTTAGACATCAGCAGGAATTTATTACCTATCAAGCAGACCTAATTTCAGGCACAACTGAATACCAACCAGAAAGAAGGTGGCCTTCAAGTTTCTCTTCAATTTTGTTACATATGTTTCGAAGATATCAAGGGACGCAGGTTAATCTGCTTTTAGTTAGTCTGCACAGAACCAGCTGTTACTGTCTGCATCATTGCATTTCAAAGTGTATTCTAAAAGCAAAACTATTTTTTTTCTTTCGACATCAGGTTCTTTCTTTGTCTTCTGACAGATTTTGTTGCTGTTTTCTTGCTTCCCCATCCACTTTAAAAGCACCATTCATTTTGTTTTTTCCTGTGTGATTTCATTATTGACTACAATCACAAGCACACATGGACCAGCAAATTTCTGGACTGGGCTAGGCTGTAACTTTTCAATTTGTCTTGCATACAGCAGGGCAATATGCTTCTCTCAACAGCACAGTGTGTCTCATGGTGTGGCATCTCCACTTCTGCAGGAAGAACACTAACTCCACTCATGACTGGAGTGGGGACTCCCTTTTCTTCCCTCCTTTGTCAATCTTTTTTGAAGCAAGTGTGCAAAACCAATATTTCTTTCATTTGAGAAAAAAAAAGGAATAATACTTGGATACAATTATTTTACTTATCCTCTTTTTGTGTCTAACACTTCATGGTCTGAACATTATGAACCTGTTGTTTATCACAATTTGGTTTTTTTCTGTACAGAGGATGAACATATGATATTTTTCAGTTAACATGATTGATTGTCTATCTCAACTTGTACAGCTGTGAAGATCACAAAATGTTTCACATGCTAACCTATCAATAATTGACATAGGATACCACTGATACTTTACTATTTATGTTGTATATAGTACTTTAGCATTTCTGGCATTAGCTTTAATGTTCTGTGTCAACATTAAGAACAGAACGACTGGTGGGCTGATAACTTTAAGTAGTACAAACTTTCAAAGGATCTTTAAAAATATTTCTGTTCTTTATTTTATGCATATTTAGCCTTTAAAACAAAGAGGTTGATAAATCAGGGTGCACAGTGCTGCCCTTTGATAGGGGAGATGAATGAGGCAGTGCAAGGGAGTGCAGCCATAGTATGGTAATAGAAGAAGCAAAGGATGGCATTGGATGACACTGGGAATATAAACAGCAATCAGTTAAAGATAAGAGATGTGGACAAAATGATTTTAAGAGTAACAAAATGAACAAAGAACAAGTATCTAACATGTAAAATATACGTGTTTAAAATAAATAAATAGTAACTTAAACCGTAATGTGGACTTGTAGACTTATATAGAAAAAGCAAGGTGTAAAGTTGGAAAAGAAAGTAAGGAAAAGAAAATGCTACCATGAACACCACACACATATGGTGAAGAATTTAGGACGCTGTCACTTTGATGTAGTACCTCATTCTTTCTTCTTGAGGAGTACTGGTATTGTGTATCTGGACTGCAAGTGTAACGTGAAAGAAAAACAATACAATATGAAAATATTGTGCAACATTTATTAATTGCATTAATATTGATGTTTATTTTGCTTTGACTGGATATTTTAGATTGTGGATGTCAGTATCACTGCATCAGACTAGCTGTTATAAATGTCATGGTTTATTTAGATTTTTAAGATTGAAGTTACACTAAAGTTCTTGAATTCCTGTAGAAGTTCTGCATCCCTTTTTTCCCCCATTACAAAACATGAAGTGCAACATGGCCAGTAGAGTCTAGGATGAATGCAACCTTCCAGCACAGCTCATAGAGACTCTACCATTTCCTGCATCTCAAGAGTTGCCTGACTAGGTCAGAAATCATGGCTTTAATATGTGCTCAGGGCTGTGTAATGGGAACTTGTGAATTTCTTAACCAGGCAGGGTGTGCCATCTGTTATTTGTCAGGAAATGTGCATACAGCACATACTGGTTCGTAGACCATGTGTTCTACCCCATCCTAAATGTGGGATTGATGTGATCTGGGGGTTGGTCTGGTGGTTGGCTTGTTTCTTGTCATTTATAGTTACTAGGAATGTTGGGAGCGATAAGAGAGTATCTAAAAGCATGGAGACTAGCACCAGATTTTACACATCATAAGGTTATCTTTTTTGTGTCTAACAAGTTCTGTAAATGTAGCCTTGATTTTTCTGAGATCTGTATGACAGATTTTATCATGATATATTGGAAAGACTGCATAAAGATTGCCATATCAGCTAGTACTCTGCCAAGACAAACATTATTTGTTTACTTTCTGTCTGACTGTTATTGCCTACCACACAGTCTGCCTTTTTATCACCTATTTAATGAACTGCAGAACTATCTTTCATTTGTGCTTGTTATTCATCTTGGCACAAAGTTTCTCAATGGGTGTGTTAATAGAATTAATGCACAGCAGTAAAAAAGAGTAGAATCCCAAAACAGAATTAACAATCTAATTTACTTTCACCAAACAACTACTGAGTGAACACGTATGCCACTGAAACAGATTAACACAACTGTGGCATCTAAAACATTAATGAACTGCACTGGACGTGAGTGCCTGCTCTGGACACTGAAACCTGCACATGTGTGAATTGCAAGAAGCAGGTTATACAACATCTGCCATTAAAATTTGAGCTAGATTATTGAACATATGTTTTAAATAATTAAATGACATGATTTTATACACAGCATTCAAATAGTTTTGCAATGCAATTATTCACGTAAGACATATGCTCCTCTTTTAGCACACATGCTTCTGGTTAGAAGTCCATGAAGAAGCAGAATCTGACAGGCAAACACAGCGCTCTGTAATTCGTATATTTGACATGAAACATATGGTCTGCAGCCAAGCACAGAAAGCATCATAAAAGGTGAAAGCCAGTACAGCAAATTATAAATCAGAATAGCACATGAGAACTACTTTTGAGAACTATTTTTTGAAGGCCATTGTATCTGTTTTCTTAATTTATTGAGAATATTCTTTATAACATTCATGCTATGAGCATTGCTCTTCAGTAACAGCATTTTAATATCCTTCCAGAAACTAAGCAGGAAAGAAGTAAATGTACTCTTGTATCTCTGAGGTGAATATATGAAAGTCAACATTACTTAACATATCTCTGCTCAGCAGAGACGTGATAAAAAGAAAGTGTGAGTTAAGTATTATTTCCTCAAAATCCATTTTTTTTCATCTCTTTTGTTGTTGTTGTTTTAGACATAGGATTACCATTGGAATATCTCAGAGCTGGAGAGGAACATCAGCTAACAGCAGGCTGGGGCCCCACTTTAATAGGTTCGGTCAGCCAGATGAAAAACCTTCCATTATAACCATCTCCTAAATCTGATCTGTTACGTGACAAGTACTAAAGCTCTTGCATTTCTTTGTCTGTGAGAGAAAATGCATTATGTGTCTTCACGAATTATACACAAAAGGAGTTAGATTCTGTTTGTAAAACAAGCATGCCTGCTGCGTTTAATCACCACAAGCAAAAATCACTTTAAATCTGCTACTAACGGCACTTTGGCATCTTTTATAAGTCAGTGTATAAAAGCCTCTTTGATTTTTTAAAATACATTGGAGCTGTTTTCTTTATAAGTGGTGGTACAACAATATTCTAACTGACCTTCATCCTTGCTGTTGCTTTTGTGCTCTGCAGATTTTCTTCTAGTATTAAAAAAAAAAAGGAAATAAACTCAGGCAAAGAACTGAGATGATTAGTCACTTGCCTTTCATCTCTGGGGCTACAGTCAAATGTGCTTTCAACAGGAGTATCTTATTATCTTCAGATCAGATGTCTTTAGGTCTACAGTGTAATATGTTTTGATGATCTTGGATTCTCCAAAAACAACAAAAAAGAACCAACGCTTTTTTGTTTCTATTTGAATACTAAAAATTTCATATTCTCCTAATTGATTAGAGGACAAAACCTTCTGCTGATTCAAAGACAACTGAGAGAAGAGTAGAAAATGTGGAATTGTACCTGCCATCATTTTATGTCATCTCCATTTAAGAAGCAAAACTTCAGGTAATGATGTATCAAATATAAGTTCCATTTAAATTTTGAATCCACTACAAAGCAGTTTTAGTTATAGCTCTAGAAATAGGTAATTAACATCCTTACACTAATTTCAACCAAACAAAGGATAATTAGACATGAGTGTGGGTGGTATCCTCTCAGTTCATCAGTCTCCAGAATGGTTTAAAATTTAAAAGATCTGAGAGACATGCTCTAATACTAGCAGCACAATACAGTAATGTAGAGGTGATCTTTCACACAAGTAATAAATAGAGGCTGAGGTCGTCCTGATATGGAAAAAATACTAAAACTAAGCTGTAAATAAATTTTATTTCATTTAGATTTGCATATAATAGTATTTTCTTTTCTCATAAGTGCATGCCCACATCCTTGTCACAGAATCATAGAATGGTTTGGGTTGGAAGGGACGTTAATGGTCTTTGAGTTTCACTCCTTGTCATGAACAGGAACACTTTCCACTAAACCAGGCTCCTCAGGGCTCCATCCAACCTGGCCTTGATAGATTTCACTGCATGCTCTTTTGAGGAGAATTTCACTCAATATATTAGATTTCAGCTATTGTTTTCATGCTATGAATATTTTTGAGCTGAACCCTGGTGAAATGATCTCTTCATTTCAGTAAGTGAATAGTAGTGGTTTTAGTAGAGCTTCAGGGATATAAGTAAAAGGTTAATTACCTCATGTCTTTGCAACTGTGTATATTAGTCTAATATATCTCATATCATTTAGATTCAAACAGCATTATTCCCTAAAACCCATCTACAAAAATTTATGCATATTGTATATAGCAGCTACTCTTAATTGTAAAGAACTGATCAATTGACTTCTGTTGCCTTATGCTAATTTTCAGTTCTGACAACATAATCAATAAGAGGCCAAAGAAATTCTCTTAAAAACCCCAAAACATCTGTCACTTGATGTATAGATTAATCATTCAAACAGCTGAAGTCTAAAACTTTCATTTACTTCATTCAGTTACCTAATTATGGCAGGAATCCAGGAAAAATCTAAACACCTCCAGAACACAGAACCAATTATACTGGGTTTTAATAATGGTCCACCACTGTCCTAGACTGCAACAAGCCACAGAACAAAACCTTTAGCTGTCCATTATTCTCAGAAGGATAGACTGTACAGAATAGTCTTAACTATCCTAGAACTTTGGGTTGTTTTGCCTTTTTTTTTTCCTCACCTTACCAAAAAGGTAACATCTGTAGCTGATGGCTTTTCCTGTAGTGCCTGTTAAGGAGGAGTTTGTGATCCACATACTTGATTTATCGCAGGTGCATGGTGACCATTCACCAACGAGCTCCCAAGGAAAACTGGGGGTGGGGAGCTGTGGTCAGTTTGCAGCAGTTCATCCCTTCTTCTGCCCTGTTCCATGTGCAGTCCCTTCAATGGGATGCAGTCCATCACCAGCCACTCCAGGAGGGGGCTCTCCCACAGGCCGGAGTTCTCCAAGAACTGCTCTAGCATGGGACCTAGCAGAGGCTGTCCCACAGCCCCTCCACTAAAACTTTCCCTTTTAAACCCAAGAAATCCTTATTCTAAATTTTCTGCAAGATCAGACATAAAATGCTATTTAAAGCTATTTTTTTTTCTGTAGCACAGAAGCAATCCTCAGGCATTGATTTTTTTATACATGCAGTGCATAAGAGACTAATTCAGATCCCTCTCCCTGAATTTATAAGAAGTCTGATAAACTGCAAAAATGTGGCATGTAAACTCCATTTCATAGGCACAAATACAGAGCAATTAGTCTTTATTTACATTCTCACTAAAATTATTTTCCTTTGTGTTTTAGCATGAAGGATTTTACTTCACTTATCCCAACTGAATGCTAAAAAAATCACATGTTGAAAGTGTCTTTAGAGAACGGAGCAAGTTGCTACCTAAAATTAAAAATATTTTGCTTGAAACAGAAGCTTATTTAAACACACAGATTTCCATACATTGGATATAGGACTTGCCTATAGGTAAATCAAATAGAATTGCATGACAATTAGTGGAAGGAACAAAAGCAACAAAAGCAATATGCTGTAAATAATGGACCAGGACCAGGTCAAGTTTTAGTTATAAAAGCATCAGAGGATTCAGCTATCAACTATATTCTTGATTCTTAAGCATGAATCTTATATGTTGCTAATACAGTATTAATAATTTATTTGTTTAACAATTTTTTTTAAGAAAATAGATAAATCAGTGCTAAAATCTTTTTATCAAAGAATATATATAGTTGCATTGATGTTACACACACCTCATAATGTGAAATTCAAGATAATGAATTATGATAAGGACATTGATAAAATATTCAGTGGAGCTGGAACCTGCAGCAGAAATTATACAAGGAGTATGGACACATTTGTAGGCACATTTTTGGCTAACAACAAACAGTGATGTTACACGAACCCAGAAGCTGAAGCATTTCTTCCTAAGATAACTATTTCCTTATACTGTACACAGTATAAGCATATGAAGGAACTTTCTCGAGTTAGCTTACAAAGGATTCCAAAACAAAGCTTTCTTGAAATTACTAGACCTTTTTAGCCAATACTTTGTCAGTAAAGACAATATCCCCTAAAGACAGAATGTGGTGAAGAATCAGTAAATGAGCAATTGAATTTTGTTTATCTTAAAGGAGAAGAACTGAAGCTTTTTTCTCCTTTCTGGGTCTTGAAAAAGACACAGAATTATCAGAGAATTATATCAGAGCTCATAAAATCCATGTATAATGAAGTCATCTGAAGATACAGCCACTCTTTCATGTATCGTTTGACAAGTAAGTGAATTCAATTAGGATCAAAGATGCAACTAGCTGTCAATAAATTGTTAGTATTTATCAGGCTTGGCTTTATACTCTATTAATTAAAAAGCTAGAAGAGATGCTTATTTAATATGCTGTTCTGAATATCCCACATCCTTCTGCTTCACTAGACAAATTCCAGTTTCTTTTTGAATTAAAGTCCTTTTTGAAAATATGCAATCATAGATAAAAGGTTCCTTTGCTAAAGATGAACCGTTTTTAAGGTGCTAAAGTGGTCTGAGTTTGATCTTAGAGTAAACACATCTTTCAGCTGAACTTACTGATTTCCTAGACATTGGATTTTTTGCACTTTTGAAATAAATAAAAGAAAGTTAAGAAATATTATAATTCTCCCTGCTGCTTAATATAACCTTCACCTACTAGTTCACTAAGAAAAAAAATTAGTTCACTGAGTCTGAATTTCCAAATAGTTTCTATGGTTCTTATATTTATACTAAATTGAGCACATCAGATACAGCTCCAGTGGGAGTGTCTCTTGAACTGAAAACAAAGAAACAATTTTTTCTTAGTTATAGATTGCTCAACAAATGTATTTTAGTGCATTAAATGAGCTTTTTAAATGTTTGATATATTTTTTCCAGGTATTGCTATCAAACAGCAATGCATAGCTGTATAAGAGACACATTCACTCAGAAAAAAAATTGCATGTTAATTAAATATTCTTAAATTTATTTAGTATATATGTTGATTTTGTGTCACACATTTTTACAGTCAATATAAAATTTTCAACATGACCTTTGGCCACCAAGCCTGTTATATCATTGGCATACAATCATGAAGCACAAATGGCCTAGAAAATATATTCTAAATCTTTTTGTCATCAGGGAAGTACCATTTAATACCATGTGTTAGAGTATAATATTATGTCAACAAGCATAATTTCAATGATATATATGTCATATATAAAGAAAAATTAAAATTTTACCATATGATTAAAACGCAAATGAAGCAGTTGGTAATTGTTACATAGAAAGTGATGCTGAGCACCTAGTAAGCTAATGCAATATGATTGATATTCTGTAATGAGAGGTTAGCACAATGCCATTAATATGTCAGAGTAAAAGTAATTTCTAGGTGATTTGTCTTTGTGACTTCTGAAATTTTACTTAGGTCTTGAAGTCTTTTATCCTTTTTCCAGAGTCTGCAAAACTGGGCAGATTGTTCAAATTTTATTACATGTATGTAATTAGCCCTGACAGTTGGATTAGTTTCAAAATGGCTTTCAATACAAAGAAATGCTTTCCTTATGAATTATCAAGAAATTCCAAGTGTATGTTCTTACAAAAAGTTTTGTTTCAAATATTTTGAAGAACCAAGTCAAGTGTTTTAAATCCAGTCTATATTTTTTTCTCTTTGATTTAAAAAAGTTTTACTTATATGATATCTTAAGAGGAAAAGAATCCCAATCAACTATTAATTTCTATTCAAAGTTGTTGACTTTTTTTCTGACATCAAAAAATTGTATCTTTAGAGGAAATCAGAAAAATTTTACAAACATTATTTTGGAGAGACTAACTATATTCAATAGCATTTTTGATACTGTATTTTAGGCAACACCAAAATTTGATTTTTAATGAACAGATGTCAAGCATTCTTAGCAATACAGATATCTTAGATGCTAAAAGTTGACAAACACAAAACCCCCCAGCAGTTACTTTTGTAAAGCTATGTCTGTATTCTTAATTGGAATATTTATCTCTTCTCTTTTTGATAATTTCACTGTTTTTATTATCTCATCTTTGACTTTCCTTCACAATTTTTCCATGCAGAAAAAAACCACAGTAATAGATCAGTTGTATCTGGGATGAATTGGTATGGGAAGCTTCATCTAATATGATTATGGAAATACAGTTTTAAGATTTCAAATGTTATCATAAGTGGTTCCTCTTGACAGCAAGATTTTACGAGTTATGCAAGTTCATACTTTCTCAGCCTAGATATAAATTTTTATTGCAGACAACATAAAGTAATACCATGGAAGAAATCTTGCCTGCTACTCAAAAGCATTAAACAATGCCTTCAAGAATAGGTTTAGATATTGTAAATGTCAGGATGGCCACAGTATCTCACAGTACTTTCCCTTCTAACTGAAGGTGTTCTCACACACAGCAGCACTTGTTCATGGTCTCTTTCTCTCTTACATTTGCCTATCCATGTGTATGTGTAGATTTTTGTGGGCCTACACACCCACACATAGATATAGAAATGAAAGCAAACAAAATCAAATTTCAGATTAAACATAAGACGTTCAGGACCCATGTTGCAGACCAAAAATATTCATCAATATTTCAACTAAGTTAAAATGTTTAATCCTGATAAAGTTTCTCTTGGTGGAGCAAGTTCAGAGAGGTGTCAAGGATAACATGAAAACAGGGTACCATGCTGTTTGCCCTTGCTATTGTGAGACATGGAAACAAATCATTGCAAGTAACAGTGTTGGCTTTAATACACCTTCTATTGATATAAGTCATATCAATTAAAATATCCCCAAAATCTTCACCTGTCTTTTATAGAGCTAGTTAGTGAAGGAATTCCAGGAGTTAAAAAGGAGAAGTACTGCTTTGTGTCTTGTTCTGCTTTCTTTTCAGCTTGCCTTACTGAGTAGTAGAATTAATGATTGTATGAACATGATCAATGAGGGAAGTAGTTGAGAAGTAGAAATCACATGACACAAGAAATCTTATCACTCAGTATTAGCTGAAAATAATAAAACATAGCTCATAATCCCTGTTTTGTTTTGGTTTGGGCTTTTGTTTTGGTTTTTTGTTGTTTTTGGTTTTTTTTTTTCCAGCACACTGGTGCTTCTATTTTGATACAGTTCTGGCTGTCAAAAAGTGATCTGACTGGGATCAAAACTCAAAAGCATGGTGTACCAGCACTTCAGAGATCAGAGCCACTGTCAGTGGGATTTTGCTACCAGCTATTAGAGATAGCAAAATGGAGAGAAGCAAAGGAGTGAAAGCCGATCTTTCTCATGCTGAAATCAATAAGAGATTTGCCGCTGACTTCAAAAGAAGAAGCAGTGTAAAATACACAACCAAGGAGAGAACAGTCAGAAGAGTATCTAGAAGGAAGAGGAAAGTAAGGAACAAACAAGAAATTTAGGGAGTGAGGAAAATTATTTGGGAAAAGGCAAAAATGCAACAGGTTCGAAAGTAGGGAGAAATTTTGATCTCAGAAAATTAGTCTTTTATATCCCGTCTTTATCTTAGAAGCGAGAGTGAACAGACAGTTCCCAAAGCCAATCAAACAAGTGACTTTATGTGTACACACACATGCACGCATACATATATGAATTATAGGAATGTTTGTGTACTTGCTCATGATTTCATTAGATTTAAGTTCCAGAGAAACAAAGACTCTCTATATGCTGAGATATGGCTGCAACCATATTTAACAAAGAAATTTTGAGAGGCGTTGGGCAATTTCACCAGTGCTCCCAGGCTGGAGGCTTTATGACAGGCCTGTATACTATAGTTCTTCCTTCAATCAGTCAGTCCTGTTTCCAAGCCTTACACACATGTCTTGCAGCATAAATTCTGCTATGAAATAACAGGGAACAAAGTAAAAAGGAAAATAGTATCTGGATCTGTTTTGGTAAAATAATTTCATCCAGTTGAAAGCTTCTCTTAGGACTCTAATCTGAATTTGTTGTTCAGATTTCTCTATATATTCAATGGAGAAGGAAAGTTTTCTCCAGAGACAGATTTGACAACATCTATTTTAGAATTGCGGCATTCTTTGCTCTAGATTTTTCCCTCCTCGTGGGAGGATTCTTATTCTTCATTGATGAGCTAGCAATCCTTAATGACTCATTTAGAATAAACAATTTGCTTTTAAGATTACAGTCAGATGACTGACTCTTTCATAATATTTATAAATTCTAATTGTCTACTAAAATTATGTATAATTATAGAAAGCCCAGCTAAAGACTATATCACTTTAAATAAGACTATATTTCAAACCTGAGAAAATTCATTTATATTAATGCTACATGTTTTAAAATCCACTCATTTAATTCTTGCACCTGGGATGAACTAACATAATATAATAAAAAA
>VWZV01014156.1:30712-62183 GCA_013397155.1 Irena cyanogastra | reverse complement strand
TTTTATTTTTATTCGCTAAATATTTCTTCATAAAGGAAAAAATGGAGATAAGACAATTTAACTAATTTAAGCCACATAATACAAAAATAAGCAAACAAACCCAGGTCTGTAGTCAGCAGATTTTTAGAATACCATAAGCCTGTTTTATTGGTCCTCTTTAATGGTATGACAAAGAAGTATCATGAGAGAAGTTTATCATCTATAGAAATTTTATTTCCAAAGATTATGTGTTAGCTGCATAGGAATACCAAAGTCACAATGAAATATGAAGCATTATAAAACTGCTAATAGGTAAAAATTTCTGGGTTTTTTTGTCATACATCAAGCTACCCTGCTTCACATTTCTGTCTGTGTACCTCCCTAATCAAAATGTGTACAAGTGTAAAGTTTTTTGGGGCAATATTAAGGTAAGGAAAGCTCTTAAGGGTGGATATTGTCTCTTCCCTACAGGATAGA
Source organism: Irena cyanogastra (assembly GCA_013397155.1). Classification (NCBI taxonomy): domain Eukaryota; kingdom Metazoa; phylum Chordata; class Aves; order Passeriformes; family Irenidae; genus Irena; species Irena cyanogastra. The sequence goes on along the minus strand of VWZV01014156.1, from coordinate 61,727 downwards.
GATAAAAAAATAGAGGAACTATGATTGTTCTGCTTTCCTTAGTCACTGTAGGCAGCACTGGTTCTGTTGGAGCAGGGTAGCTCCTTTCCAATCACCTTCCCATAGATGCTGTATGTGGGGGTAGACATTTGACACTCATCAGTGCTAACTGAAATAATTTTGTTCATCCACCTATCCTGTTCACATTGTTGAAACTTTTTTATGGTCAAGAAGCAGGATGTAGGCATGTTCTTCAGCGAATGATTAAGCAAACAAGTAACCCAGAGCACTTACGGCTCATGAAATTAGTGAACTTACTTCATGTAACTTAATGAGAGTTACTTGCATTTTCTCTCATTCAGTTCAAATCAAAATCTAAATATTGATTAGCATGAGCTTATAGTATTATTAGTTGGACTTCCAGTTATTAGGTAAAGAACTAAAATAAGGTTTTATTACTCTAATTTTTAGACTAGACTTTTTAGACTGTCAATGCAAGTAATTCTTTTGGGGGGACCAAAATTTACAAAGAGAACTGGACATATATGGGTTTTCCTGGACATATATTTGAATTGAAAGATACGTATTAAAGATCAGGAGAGGAAACATGTATATCGTTTNAATAATAATTGTACTAATAATAAAACTCTTTCACTTAATTGAAATTATTTTAGGGATGCATTTCACTATCCACTAGTGAACAGCAATGTTTAGCATGTTCTTATACCACTCTTAGGTGGTTTCCATTTATAAACTAATTATAATATCTCATGTAACAGAGTATATCATTGCAGAAGTGAATTTTGTGTTGACATAAGGCTTCTCTGTCCTATAGCTCTAGATATATTTAAGGGGTTTGCTAGATAGGATGTTGCCATAGCTTTCCTGAAAAACTCTCAATCCCTGTTTGCTTGAATTTTGACATAGTTGTATTTCTTTCCCCTCTCTGTGAACAAGGAAACAGAATTAAAATGCATTAGTATTTTGATAATCTTTGATCTGGATGCTGCAAAGATTATTACAGAGGTCAAAGAAAGGGAAGGCTTTGTTCTTAGATCAACAACAAAAGAGAAAAATTGGCAGAGATTGACTTCTTTTTCCTTTTTCTGCAGACAATAATTTCTTATTAATTTTGAAGCTGTAAGAATTTCATACATATCTTCTTAAAAAGCTCTTTTTATAATTTCAGCTCAGTCTCTGGAGAATTCATGTTCAGTAAGGGTTTTTCCGGATAGAGGACAGTATTTCTTTCAATTTCTGCTCCTGATAGCTACAGGCAATAATATCACTAGGTGAAGAGATGAGATCTTCTGCATTCAGAACACTTCCTGATAAAGCCAGGTAAGATGTGGGAGGAAAATACAAAACTCTAAGTTAAAGGGAAAAGCACTGAACCTCAAGTGACGTCTGGACCTGAACAGGTGATAGCAGTTTCTAAATAGGAAGAGTGTAAAAAATCAGGAAAATCAGGGTGAAGGCCACTGATCCTAAAAATTAAAGGCAAATACAGAAGAGTAGGACTTGAGTGGTCTAGTGAGAGTTCCTCTCTTATTTGAGGACTCTTTGGACAAATCAAGCACATTTAATAACTTTAATAGTCTGCTATCTTAAATGAAAACATGGATAGCTACAAAAATGATGAAAGTGCAGTAGTTACTTGGCTTTCCAACAGAATATAACAGGCATATATTTGATGTTTGAACCACTTAAGAGGGTTATGCTATTTTTGCAGATTTTATGGAAGTAAAGAGTGCAGATATTCAGACAGTTAATTCACTTACCCTAACAGCATCATAAACTGGAGAAAACCAAAACTTTCTTCAGCATACCATCATAGCCACAGCAGGCAAAGACAAAGGAAGCAGGGGTAGATGATGCTGAAATTTGTTCGAAGTCTCCCAGTTAAACCACAGAATATGAGTTTGCAAGGATGTGGCTTGAACAATAGGTAGAGCTGCAATCCATGTGTAAAGAGGTATTTTCATGAAGGATTGGTGAATTTACATGCAAGGGCTGTTCTCAGGGTACACAAACACATTGAACAAGAGCTATGAGGGCAGCATATAAAGCCCAAACCAAACAGAATAATGTGATTCTTAGGAAAAAAAAAAAGGTGGAAACTGCAACTAGAATACAGAAACAAAGAAATCAAAATACAGAAGTGCAACTTAGAGAATGTGGGACTTCCAGACAAAATCCTGGTAACCATAGGGAGGTAGTAGGAACAAGACATGAGATAAAAATAAGAAAATAAAATTAAAAATTCAGGGGAAAAAAAGGATTCTTTTATACAGCTTCACTAGAGGAACAATAAATTACTGATCTAGTGATGTCAGTAATAACACCAGTAATACTGTAGCTTCCATTAATTTTACTTGTTATATTGGATAAGAAAATATAGAGATATCATTTTTAGCAAAAAAAAAGTAATAGAAGATGATGTATATACTTCACATACAGTGCAGGTGGAATAAATGATTCCCCATGTAGGATTCAGTGGTGGTTGGAAGGGTGCAATTCCTGTTTAAAGGAGAACCACCAAGAAAATAGTAAACAAAACCTTCTGAACAGCAGGACAGTGCAAGACTTGGACTGGATTTCACTGTGATACTGGACTGTTGGATGGGGTACCTACTGATTTCACAGAACATAAGGATATTTTAGTGAGGTGATTATCTAGAAGACAAGCTACTCGTACAAACACATCTCTCCTTACAGTTGTGGACTGAATTATACTAGCCCAGATGGAAGATGGAGAAAGTAAGCCTGCAAAAAGATTGAACACATTAACACAGCCTCTGAAAGTAGCACAGACTGAATCAAAAGCCAAATTGTGATAAGAAAGCTTTCCAATAAAGGAAATACCTTCTTTGATCGAAAAACCACTTAACAGGACAGTGAAGGAAGTCACAGTCTGTTAGAACTGTCTGAAGACATGCTGACCAGTTTATTCAGTGACAGGTGTTCACTGTGATGACTACAATGATTTTAGGTGTGTTTGGATAAATATCCTTTCCCTTCATAGTAGTAGTTTTCCACATGAAAGAGACAATTGGAGTCTAAGTGAAAAGATAAGAAAAAACTATTGAACTATTGAATTTCCATTGTTCTTTACAATGTGTGCTTTCAATGACTTTTTTTTTTTTGGTTTTACAAATAAGTCAAGCATGCTCTCCTCTAAGAGAAATCACAGTCATTTTCACTGGAAATAAAGACTCATTTTACAAAAAATTTAATAGTGCCACTTTTTAGAATTACCTGGCACATCTAATTACAAGCCTACTTTCTAGAAAATAGCCAATGTTCTCCTGACAAATACAGTTTGTGTAGTAGAGTATTTCCCTTTGGTTGAGAAGCAGGTGTATACAGCCTTAAGAAAACAGAGAATAACACAAAGAGAAAGTACAAATCCATGTTAGAAGCCAACTACCATCCTGGGAAACTGACTGTCTGCTAAATGATTTGACATAGTGATAAATATGAAAATTAAACTGATGTCATACATAAATGCATGCAAAGTGATATGTTTCAATCTAATTCAGACATGGGTTCAAAGTTGAAAGTATATTGTGTTAATTGCTTGATGTAAAAGGACACTTAGCACTAAATCTGCAACTTCAGATTTTTAATGCCTTGAATTAGTTTCCAAGATAAGTATTCAAACTTTTAAACTAGTTTATCACTGCTCCCCTTTATTTTGTATTATACTACATGCTGTATTAAATAAATAATAACATTATTAAGAACAATTGCATCTAATAAATACAAACTTTATATTAAATATATATGCATATTTATTGTTATGGAAGTATGCTCATTAACAGGTGTCAGCCATTTAAATGATGATAACTATGGCAGAGGAGTCCATGAAGAGATTGATTCTCCATTCAGATTTTGATTGATACTATGCAATAAATGAGGCCAAATTACACACAAGGGAAAATGATGCTTTAGGTGAAAATCCACAGATCTTTTTTAAAAGGGCATATTGAATTTGTATCATCATATGGGATGGAATTTATGGGATGGTGAGATTGAATTAACTTTCTTCTTAATAACCTGTATGGTGTTGTACTTCAGATTTATGAATGAAACACTTCAGATAACACATCATTGTTTTGGCTATGACTGACAGTTCTGGCACAGCGTAAAGGGTTTCTCTTTTTTGCACTCTGCACCCACAACAAGAATGCTGGAGGGGGACAAGAAGTTTGGAAGGGACAAAACTGGGACAGCTGACCCAAACTGTCTGAAAAAAGAGGAAGGAAGGATGTACACAGTTATAGCATTTGTCTTCCTAAGGAATCATTACATGTGGTGAAGCTCTGCTTCCCAGAAAACACAAAACATCTACCTGCAAATGGAAAACAGTGAATAAATTCCTTGTTTTGCTTTGCTTATGCACAGTACTTTTGATTCACCTAATAAGCCTCCTTTATCTTGATCCACATCTATTCTCTTCTCATCCCATGGGAAAGGAGGGTGAACAAAGAGCTGTGTGGATGATTGGCTGCTGGCCAGGTTCAGCCCAGAGAAATCACACAGTCTACACAATAAGCAAAAGAAGATTGATACTGATGCTTGTGTAACATGAAAAAAATTCTTTTAAGTCAATACATGAATTGAAAAATATGTCTGAAATGAGGACTGAATCAGAGATTTGCAGTCTAACAATGTAATTGTTAGTGCTTTCCCTTAGAGGGAAAACCTCCCAAAGACCCCCCCCAAACCTCCAAAACAGTTAAAAACCAGCAGTTGATCAAGTCAGTGCAAAGCCTAAAGTTTGCCAAATGAATGATGCAAAAACTGCAATGATTGGATCATTCTGTGAATATTTTGAATAATGTGGATAATAAGAGTGTCATTGATATCAGTAATTCAGGCAAGATTTTTGTAGAGACAGCAATAAATGTTAAACAAAACTGAATGTCAGCATAACTAAAATAAATAAATACCACTTTTCTAAATTTTCAGTGATCGTTAGAGCACTAGATAAAGTGTTCAAAGAATGAATGCTGAGTGCTGAAAAGAGAGATACATAAAAAGAAGATAAGCAGAAAAAACCTCAGACTTTACAGACTTATTACAGGCAAAGAATATGTCAATTTCCTGAGGGAAAAAGGAACATAGTAAAGACATGGTTTACAGAAGTAGAAAGGGAAATAAATTCTTCATGAGTTAAAAAATGTTTAGCACCTGGCTATATTATAATGAAGGGGAGAAAAACCAAACTAGTAGAGTGCAAAAAAAAAAAAAAAAAGCATAGGAAAACCTTGAAGTCTCCAGCTGCACATTCTTAGGAAATTGTTCTCTCTCAAAGTAGATGCTAAAGCAGGAACTCACTGAAGTATATGAAACTACAGTACTCAAGGCAGGAAGGAAGATAGTGTGAATGAAGTTGAAAAAGAGTCTCTGGTTCATTCCAACAGGCAATAGAATATAGAAAGGGACCACTCTTTCTCCAAATTCAGCACGTAAACCAGAAAATATGACACTTCCATAGGGACAAACATCTAAAAATTTTTGCTATGCTTTTTCAATAAGTACAAATCTGCAGATGTACTAGAAGATGAAGCCCATACCTTGAACAGTCTTTAAAGAAATCTTAATCACAACTGCACAGCTGAATGTACTGGGCCTGCCTCCCCCTATACTAAACTTCCAGAATCCCAGTCAGTGCTGGCTTCCAGCCATAGTAATTATATCAGTATAGAATTATGTCCGACTGAATGAATGTTTATTGTTTTCACTAAACATTTTACAACTAGCTAATTTAGTGGGCATAAATCTAAGTAGTTTCAGGGAATTACAGGGTTTGATATAGAACCATTATCATCTGGCATATTAGTGGAAAGTAGCTCAAAATGTTTAAAATATGTTGTTACATTAAACTGTTAAAGGAAGAGAAGCACTTTTAAGCCACACAGTTTGAATCGATTTTTCCTTTGTTGTGCAGGGACATTTAATATGTAATCCTGAACACATAAAGGCAAAGTGAAACATTAACCTTGATTCTGCAAATTGCTGGGACAGAAGCTTGGCAAGGAGTATGACGTTGTTGCGGTTTCAGTTTGAAACCGGGCACACAAACCTTTTGCCTCACTTCCCAAACTCCTCCCCCGTCAAACCATGACAGATGTAGATAGATTTCATTGTATCTTTTCTTTGTACAGGATGTATATAATGATTACGAGTCTCAGATCTTACATGTAAATGTTTTGGTGGTCTGAGAGAAGTCAGTTGTGTAAAATATTCTTATCTTTCCTACATTAAAATCCTCACAGGCTGATTTAACTTTTGTCGTGGAGTATCACCATATAAATTTCCTGAACAAGTCAAAGCATGTGTCGTTTACAATTACATTATATGTTATAGGAATGAGATAATATAAGCTTGCACTATTCAAGCAATTTTATGTGCAGCTGGTAATAAATTTAAGAAGATATTTTTATCCGGTAAAACACAAAACTATAAGGAATTTTTTATTTTTTAAGGAACTATTATTTTATTTATAAGGAACTATTTATTTTTTAATGAATAGCAGAAAAATGAAAGTATGTATGTTGGTGAAAAAAAATAGCAATAATTATGTTTATTAGCACTTTTCCTTCATCATGCCTTGCTATTCCTCTTCAGAAAAAATTGGGAGAATATATGCTAAGTGTCCATATTTCCAGAACTGATAAATAGAAAGATATGAATTCCCTGAACACCAAGTTGTTGGAGACTAGAAAGATATTCTGAGTATCTGTTGCTAAATCTTCACTCATGTTTTTATATGATTTCCTCAATATCTTAAAATCCTGGTCTAAGTGCTTTTGTATAACTTTGAGGATTTTTGACCTTTTCCTGAAGCATACTTGCAAAAATATGCTAGAAGTCACAGAACTATGACTTATAACTTAGGTTAGATGTCAGTATAGACACTCCTCCAAAGTTCTCTTGTGTTTTCTAAATTAATAACTGGGAGGAAAAAAACCCTACAACAACAACAGAAGATGTAATTTGCCAAAGGTCACCATCAAAGCTAGGAGCAGAACATAATTTTCAGAGTTCAAAGTAATCTTTAGTAATATCAACATAGTTCCTTCTATAACATGGCAATACTAACAAGTTTGATGTCCTACACTAACACATACAAAACCCAAGTTGTAATAATATTTGCATGTACAAAACATCTTAAGTAATCCATGAGAGTCCATCTAATTAGACACTAAATTACCATGAGAAGCTTCAAGTAATTACCAGTTTTGCTGTTTCTGGGGAAAACTCTCATCTGAATCTCATCTGATGTTATAAACTTGATTGCATTGTCTTCACTGGAATTAACACTAATAGATACCAGAGATTCACAGGTCTCAGGTTATCAAAATATTTAAGTACTTCCTTAATTTTAAGCAAATGAATAACCTTTTTGAGATCGTTGCCATGATGGATATTAATGTCTTCTTGCACTCTGCAATCAGAAAACGTGGACTTTGTCACTAACATTAAGATCTATTGGAAGTGACTAGTCCAACTTGGCACTTGTTGGAAAGCATCCTGAGGGATGTGAGTCAGGCAAAGAACAAAGTCAGGACCCAGAATTTTAAGAAAGCAAATTTTAATCTATTCAAAGAATTCATTAATAGGAAAGTGCCCTCTGGGACAGAGGTGCAGAAAAGAGACAGCAAATATTAAAGGACACGTTTCACAGAGAACAAGAGCTCTAAAACCCCAGATGTAAGAAATAAGGGAAGGAAGGCAAGAGACATCATGACTGAGTTAAGACCTGCTGGTCAAACTAAAGGCCAGGAAGGAAATGCACAGGCAGTGGAAGCAGAGCCAGGTAACCTGGAAAGAGTAGGGTAATGCATAAGCTGGTTTTTTACCTGCACTGCGTAGCTAAAGAAAAGAAGTTTGGATTGATTCCTCAGTTTTCATTAATTTTCTTCAATATAAATTCCTATGAAAGATAAATTTGAAGATTAAAGCAGTAACTTAGCAACTAGAAGTACATAAACAGCTTGCATTTCCCATTAACAACAGGTTGTTTCTGTATCCATGCACATATAGGAATAAGCAGTATTGCTTTCTAAATCAGCAGGTCCTACAAATATAATTTGAGAAAATAAATAAATAATGCTTACTCAAGCCAGAATATATCTCACTATTCTTAGAAATTCACCAACCATCTGTGGTCTAATTTTTGTTGACCTCAGTACATTATGGATGGCAATGCTAGATAAATATTTTTGTTAAGAAATCTGTAAGAAAATGCCTTGGGATTTAGCTGCATGGCTCACAAATCTCTTCACGGGTTGTTGGGTTTTTTATCTGTTGGTTTTTAATCTACTTTTATTACACATTTATGCATATTTTAAAACCAGATACTAATACAAATAGGAAATTAAATATATAAGATGCTATCTTTGCTTTTTCCTACAGCTCTAACATAATGTGTAGAGTCTGTTCCATTTTCTATCAACCACTCAGTTATTTTTTATAATGAAAAATTAATCCTGGTGAAATGTTAAAGAACTCACTTTGTTCTTCTTGCTGCCATAATCCTTTTAAGAATATTGGGATAGATGAGATTTCTTATCATGAGACTTCATTGATAAAAGCTGAGTTTTGCTCACCAGGTAGTTGAAGGTAGTTCAGTCAATTATTTATGACCTTTACTCATATACCTGTCTCATGTCTTTACAGAATTTTATCTTGCTTATTAGACAGAAAGAAGTCTTAAATAAAATAATGCACCCTTGTTTTGTCTTTAGGTATTTCTAACCTCTATTATATGCAGACGGTGCTTTGCAGTGACATTGGAGTTGGGAAGGTTTTGGGGGTTTTTTTACTGTATGCAAAAAACTAATTCTTGCATAATTTTTATTTGGTCTTCTTGTAGACTTCATAAATTTATCCCTACAGGCATTTATTGTGATTCAATTTCATAAGGTCTCTTGAAGTCTATTCGTCCAGCCTGCTGAGGTCTATCTGGACAACAGTCATTATCCCAATCATATTGACCCATTACTCTATTTGGAGTTATCTGCAAACTTGATAATCAAGCACTTCATCACCTCCTTCAGATCATTAAAAAATATGCAGGTCTCACTATAGACTCCTAGAGTACTTGCCTTGCTACTGCTCCTGAGATAGACCATGACATTTTTATGACTACATTTTGTTGCCAGTCTTTCAAACTGTTCTGACATCATTTAGTCATTCTCCAATCCAGACCATATAAGTCTAATTTTTATACAAGAGGAGCCAAGGTAACTGGTAAGACTGTTACATGAACAAGCTGGAATTAAATGTTTTGAATCAGTGACTTCTGTAGTGGATAGACCTTTGTTCGATACCAGGTGCCCATCAAATCGTTCTACCACTCCTCTTCCAAGCTGGACTGGGGGAAGAACATAAAGTGGAAAACAACTCATTGGCTGAGGTAAGGCAGCTTACTGAGAAAAAAGAAAAAGTTTGTGCATGCATAAGCAAAGAAAAAAAAAGTTTAATCTCTACTTCCCATCATTGAGCAATGTTCAGCCACCTCCCAAGAAGCAGGGCTTCAGCAAACATAGTGGTTGGTCCAGTAGGTAAACATTGCAATTAACAAATGCCCACTCTCCTCCCCCCATTCTGCCTCCTTCTCTTAGCTTTTATATCTGAGCTGAGGCCACATGCTACGGAATACCCCTCTGGCCTGCTTGTGTCCCCTCCTAGGATCTTGCCCATTGCCAGCCCTGCAATAGGTGAGAGACATCCCTGCTGCTGTGCCAGCCCTGCCCAGCAGTACCCGAACCTCTGCTGTGTTACCTGCACCTTTACAGCTGCCAATGCACAGCACTGTGAGGGCTGTTGTGAGAAAATGAATTCCAGCTCAGCCAGACTCAATACAACTTCAAATGAGGTTCTCTCAGATTTTTTGTTTGGTTAGAGAAGGAGGAAGAATATAAAACTGGTAAATTGATATAATCCAATTACAAAGTGTGTACAGTTAATACTGCACTACAATCATAGTCTCCTTAACAATGTTACATTGACTTCCACAACATTAAAGTTAAGGTGAATTTATAAATTCAAAATTCTGGTTTCGGTACAATTGATATTTATACATACTCTAAAAATAGGACTATTTCTTACATGGGATTATTCATTGCCCCAAGACTCTTCAAGACACTGAACACTCTGGCCTTCATCCAACAAAGCACTTAATCACACAATTTTCTATTCATTTTAGTCTTACGTTTTGGAGGCTTGAATTTAAGCTTTAGTGCTTGTTTGGACTTGGGTCAAACTGTTCAACAGCAAGCAGAAATGATCCTGCTTTAAGTTATTACAGAGAAAAAAAACTGATATTTGGACATAAATTATAAAGTTAAGAAAAGGTGTTTTCTGCAGGAGACATGAAATAGATCAGTAAAGAAAATGTATTTCAACTGGTTCAAAGAAAAATATTATATTCAAATAATTAATCTCTTGTTACTTGTAAAGATTGTATCTAAAGAAGAAATGCTATCCCTTGTGTTTTAATTTTTCCAGTTTCCTTGATATTACTTTATTAGTTCTTTCTTTCCCTGAGAAGGTTTTGTATCTCACTTTAAAAGACACAATACATGATAATGAAAATTCTGTTGCAGTTGTGCACCATTAAATACAAGCTCGTACAATTTAAAATTGAAAACTTTGAAGAACTCAAGTATATAATTGCTATTTCTCTAACACATACATTTTTACTTAATATAGTGTTGAAACACAAGTTTTCCCCATTAACATGGAATGTATATAGAGATATATATATATATGTGGTCATATAACCTGCACTGAGACAGAACACATAAAGAAAGAAGATGAAACTATATGATTGCACCTGCAAGTACTTATCAAATTCACTAATTTCTTTGTATTTGTGAAATACAAGTATACCAATTGTCCTTACTTAGAATCATAGAAAGATTTGTGGGGGAAAAGAAAGATCCCCAAGTCCAAACATCAACCTTGCACCACCATCATGTCCTCCAGCGCCACATCCAAAAGCTTTTTGATCACTTTCAGAGATGAAGACAATACCACTTCTCTGGAAAAGCGGTTCCAATGCTTGACGACAATTTATGCAAATAAATTTTTCCTTATATTTAATCTAAACTTGTTCAAGTACTCCCACCACCAAGAAGTTCACATTTAAATTCTGATGCCAAGATAAACAAGTCAACAGATAATAAACATTAAAAGCTTGGCAGCAATAAATGTATGTTTAGCTTTTCTTTCGAGCTTCCTAATGATGGTGTCATTAGAAACACCTGCTTAGGCCTGCAGATAAGGAGCAGCTGTTTGGAGAGACCTTCCTTAAGGGATATGTAAAGTAAGCACAAGATCCTGCCTGACGATCTGCTGAGCCTTAAACCAAAGCTGTCGGTAAGAGACTATGTTAATAAAAATGCAGTTCTTTACCATGACACAGAACATTCAGCACCCTAACTTTATACGTTAAAACTAGAGAAGATAAAAGGCGATCAGACTTTGGCGACAAAAATACAAAAATCCGTGTATTGGTGATTAGTGCAAGGATGCTGAAGAGACTATGACCAAGTAAGCTCCAAGCTTGATGTACTAATCCACCAAATGATGCCAAGTTCTGCAGAGAGTTCAAATATATGGCCTTTCCAGCTCTAAGGTCATTTTGCTAACTGTATTTATTAGGTCATTCAGAGTTTACTTCAAAGATCTTTCACTACCTGATTGCTTGTTATAGCACTGAAAAGAGCCTCCCACAGACAGTTTCTGGAAATAAGTTACATTTACTAGGAACTGTGAGCTATGTACTTCCTAAAAAGTAATTATTGGGGAGGACAACGCGATGGAAGTAGAATAGTGCAGAATGTAGTCATTTCTTTTATTAGAAGAAATAAAATACAATGTGTGGATTAAATAAGTAAGAGGTGTACATTTAAGTAACAGTCATGTTCTGCCACAAATGTTCCTTATTAGGAGTGTGTAGGTATATATAAATATATATATATATTTAATGCTATTCCTGGGAAAGTTTTTTGAGTAATTTTCTACATAAGTATTTTTTACATTGACAACTAAACATATGCCATTTATTTATTGGCTTTAAAGAAAAGATTAGCCTCCATTAATGCAAAATTCAGTTAATACTGGAAATGGGAGTTAATACTGTAAATGGCAATTTTCACTAAAAGATATAAGTGCCATGAACAAAATACTAAGGAAAATCCATGTTTATGTTGCCTCAAAGAAGATATATTATAGAAAAATAAGCCTCTGAATTTTCTAAACAACTTAGGAAGTAGTGTGAAAAGAAGACAACACATCATACCACAGAATTTCCTTACATTCTAATAATTTCATTTATGTCTTAAATCAGAAATTATCAAATGCTCTCAATAAGTGAAAAAGTCAAGTTTCTTTCCTCATATATCAATTTGAAAGGAACATCAGCCTCTGGATAATTGCTTTGGTTTTGTTTTCCCAGATGATGTGGTTAACTCTGTTTTATGTCAGAAAGCTTAAGGACTTGTTCCTCATACACCAAAGTATTAAACACACAGGAATTTTTCCTACAGTTCAAAAAGGTTTTTCCTCACCATTTTGTCATTTAATTCATTTTCCCCAGTCCTAAACAATTCAGATGTTTTAAATTAGTGTTTTCTAGTGGAAATAAATGTTTCCTAGATTGATCAGACCAACAAACTCTACTATATTTAAATCCCAGACCCTATTCTCCAAATGCCTATATAACTATTACTTGCATTCATCTTCCTGATGCATTTGACTTCAAAGGGATGAAACATGAAAGTAAAATTAATCAACTGCTGAATTGAGCCCTTAGAGAACATGTTATTCAGGCTAGAAATGCATAAAACACTAAAGAGACAATATTGTACATAATAGTATTTCTTTGTGTGATATATTTTGAGAAAATGCAAACACGAGTTCTCTCAATCTAGAGGATACTCTGTGGTAAAGTGCATTTCTTGAAAATCTGTTCTCTTTGCACAGAATATTCAAATTATCAACATGCAACAGTCCTTTCTTCTCCCAGGGTTATTCACTTGCACGTATGAAGGTGTGGTATTTCAAACATTACTGACAACTTACCTACTTCTAACACAACACTTGGATGGCTAGAGGACAGCTAGACAATGAGAAATGTAACTGATTTTGTAAATGTAGAAAATCTATTCAGATTTTTCCACAGGATGAGTAAACACCTCCTGTTTATGGTAAGCACCTCTCAGTTTAAGGAAAGATGAAATATCCTTCCTATTCCATCTCCCTACATGATTAATTGGCCCGGTGGTTTCTTTGTTGTTATAGCAAGTTTTCACATTGATATTGGAACAATTTTCTTTAAAAAACATACATTTAATAAAAAGGTTGATCCAAATTATTATTACTGGGTTTTTTTCTGTTTCCGTTTGCCTCTGATAAACAGATTTACACCTCTGTCAGATGTAAAAATTAATGTCATATGTCTTACATTTTTCCAAATTTTTAACATCATCTACTTTTTACACTTAGCATGTTACATTTCCTTTGGTTTTGTTTTATTCTTTTAAAATATAAATATATATATATTATTGTCATCTTGAGTATATATTTTATTGATTCATGTGTTATCTGAAAGGGTTGCATGAGCTGCCCATCAGGGGGCACTAACAGAGCATCCAGCTTCTAATCTCACCCTACGCAGGATGTAACGTCACCTGTGCGGCCATCCTGGTTTCAGATCCCCTGAAGTGTCTTATGCTTGGAGCTACAAATCAATCTTGTAAGCACTGAGGGTGTGCACAGATCCCTGAAGGCAGCTTTTCAGAGATACACTCAATGCCTACTTCAGCAACTTGGATTTACAGTAAATTTAAGCCTTAAGGCAGCCAGTGCAGAAGTAAACAGAGCAACATAAGCCAGTAACACACTATAACAATAACACTAAAATAATTTTGGCTTTTTTTTTTGATAGCACTATATGTTAGGAAAAAATGTTTCAGATTAGATCCCTTATTTCTTATTTGTACTTTTCTTGATATTCTTTTTGCTTTTCATAGCTTTCATCTCTTAATCAAACATTCTCAGATGAATTAAATTGAACTTCACTCAGGTGACACTGGTGAATTTTTCTGAGATCTAAAATAATGTAAACTACATCAGAGTTATCCCATAAGGTACCATGTTTACTTGAAGAGATGCTAGATATTATGTCTTCACCCAGCAACATTTATTTGAATTATGGATGCAATTTTAGCTCCAAGTATTGTAAACCTCCATTTTATATTTCATAGAGAAGGCCCCCATAAAATACAGGTGCTTTAAAGCAATGAAAGAAATTTAATGAGAAGTAGAACTTTCACATGTATAAAATACTTTACAAGAGGGTTGATTTTATTAATATGTGTATTTTGTTAGTTTCATGGCTGGCGTTGTTGTTAGATCTTTGCATGTAATGAATACTGGCTTTGCTCCTGTTAAGAAATGCTAATGAAAGCAAAACATACACCAAAAAAATTGAGTTTAATTATTAAATAAAACTCTAAGAAGAAAAAAATTTCTGACTTCTGAAACAATTGTAGGAAAGCTGATTTTGAAATGAATATCCATTACTTGTGAGCAAGAAAAAAAGGAAGTTTTTAACAAACAGACCTAAGAAAACAAATCTCAGAAAAGGCATAGGTTTTACAATCAAACCTGAATGCTTTTTGCTTTGAAGTAGTAGTATGCTTTTTTGAGATTGCTAGAAACTGGCTGATCATCCACGAGGAAACTCAGTCCAATATAGGACTGTCATGAGAAAAAGATATTTATCTTGTGATCTTCCCATTTGCAACTACGATAAGGAACACAGTGGCTGAATCTCTTCACTTGCCTAAAGACATGCACGACTTGATAGTTCATTATTTTCAATCACCCTTTTTCCTGGCTGTAGCCTTGGATGTAAATGAGAACACTGCATTCAAAATTGTTGTTGATATAAAAAATTCCTAATAAGAAAAACTGAATCCATAATATATTTCTAATAATAAATTTTTCTTGCTTGTTTTTTCTCTTAATTTTTTCCTAATTATTAAGATTATTAAAATGTGTATTGCCAAGAAGTACTCACTATTGAAAAGAAACTGGGGTTGATACTTCTTTTTTAACATATGAAATAACAGTATTTACTTTCTGCTCAAATTCACAGTATTGCATATGTATTAAGATGCTATACTGTCTCAAAGGACATTTTATTGTGAATGAATGAAAAAGAATAAAGAAGAAATATGTAAAAAGAATTAAGCACGTCTGATTTCTAGAGGTATTTCCTACCTTAGCCTTCAGCTATGAGCAAGATTTTTGTGATAATGAAGCAAAGACAATATATAACTACTGAATATGTAAAATCATAAAATCTTACAAATGTTTTATATTTTCCAGATTAAAATGTAGCCTTTTAATATGTACAAAATGTTTTCGAAAACTATGGGCAACCTTTCTGAAGCCTGAAAAAAAATGTTTTCTTCTATCTCTGAATTCCTCTTTCTGTAAGGATTAAGCATAAAGAATATGGAGAAAAAATTTGGTTCTGTACTTGTTACGTTAATAAAGCCATATTATACAAAAAATGTTTTTCTATCACATATGTGTATGGTTGCACTTGATTGAAATGAATAATCTTTTGAAGGCATGCATCTCTTTATTAACTCTGAATAGAGTAGTGATCCATCATAACTACTTATGATGTTGTTTTTGTTAGTTTAAAATTTTGTTAGTTTAAAAATAAAGGAGAAAATTAAATGTATTTATGCTGATGTGCTGGTTTTGGCTGCAGCAGAGTTGATTTTCTTCACAGTAGCTAGTATGGGGCCATGTGCTGGGTTTGTGCTGAAAACAGGGTTGATAACGCAGGGATGTTTTCATTACTGCTGATCAGGTCTTGTAAAACATCGATGGCTTTTCTGCTCCTCATCCCACCTCACCAGCAAGTTTGCTGGGGAAGAAGCTGTGAAGGGACACAGCTGGGACAGCTGATCCCAACTGATGCAAGGAATATTTCCTATCATTTGGCATCATGCTCAGCATATAAAGCTGGGGAAAGAAGAAGGTGGAAGGACAAAAGTAATTTGTACTGGTGGTGTTTGTCCGCCAAAGTCGCCATTCTATGTGATGGATCCCTGCTTACTTTGCAACAGCTGAACACCTTCCTGCCCTTGAGAAGTGCTGAATGAATTCCTTGTTTTGCTTTGCTTGTGTGCACAGCTTTACCTAATAAACTTTCTTTGGCTCAACCCATGTGTTCTCACTTTTACCCTTCTGATTTTCCCCCCCTCCCTCTGAGAGGGAGTGAGCAAGTGGCTGTGGGGCTTAGTTGCCAGCTGGTGTTAAACCATGGCAGCTGGTTTTCTTCTATTGTCTCTGCTGAGATTATTCATGTCACCTGTTTTAGATACACTCCTGAGTAAACATGATTGTCTATTTTTACTATGGAGTTCTGTGCAGGGATCCTAGAGAAAAAAGTATTAGTAACTGAAGTAAAGCACATCAGACAAGATACATGTCATCTGACATCCAGTGTTCTGTGTCTGGTGTAATCTTGTCTACATTTTCTCCATAGCTAACAGGCAAAACTAGTTAACTTCATCTGGTCTTTCACAGGTAGCTCTTTTGAGCTTGGATTTGTTAACTTTAATCTGTTGCTTGTTGCTAACAAACATAACCAAGCAATTAACTTTAGGCAAATAGCTAGAGTTATGTGTGATGGTTAATAATTCAACCAAACAAACAGAAAATTAAACCAAATAAACCAGAGGTCTATGACTTTTTTTCAAAATTTACAGATGAACCCCATTTCTATGTGAAATTGAATTTAAAGCTTAACATGAAACAACCTTAACAAAAAACAACCTTGTTGATGATCCTTCTTCATTTCAATAATTAAAATTGGTGTATTCTAATAACATAATTGAACATTTATGTATTATTACACCTATTAAAATCCTATAAAAATTATTGGTATTTGATTGTATTAAAACCAGAGGGGAAGAAAGACACCTTTTTACTTACTATAATATAAAAATCCTACTATTTTAATTTTGGATACTATTATGCCTGACTTTGAATAAATCAGTGAACTTTAATGCACTACATTACAGCCTAATCTGCAAACATCTGGAAACAAACTGTAACATGCCATTAAATACACAAGTCAGTTAAAGTGTCTTATAACAGAGGAGCTGCCTTAGTGAGTTAGTGAATTGCTTCATTTGCTCCAAAGTCTTGTTTCTAGATCTGGCTAGTAGTCAGTGTTTGTTAGCAAAAAGTTCTTGCTATTTGAAGAAAACATCTTCTTTACTCTTACAGCAGGGAAACGTAGAGACTGATTTAGGCTCATGCCTCCTGCTGTGGAGAAGCAATGAATAGTCTTGTAGCAGGCGAGCCAGTGCTAGAAGCAGATCAGGAAAAGTCTTCTGGAATCATAATTATATCATAAAATGGGAGAAGATAAAAACTTACAAACCCCTTATTTTATTCACAATTAACATGCATTTTTGTAGTTCTGATGATTAAATCCTTTCTCAGCTCCCCTTCAGTTTATACAGAAAAAATATACTTTTTTAATGCAAAATTCACTGTCTAAATATATTACTTCGAGTGACAGTATATTTTTTCCTCAGTATTCCCTCTTCTCTCTTTTGGGTGTGCTTTTATCCCCTTTTTGGATCATGAATTTCAGTGTCAGGAATACTTGTGTGAATCACAAGAGGTAATGTGAGCTGTTAACCTCTTATTAGAATACAAAATCTATATGCAGTGTCATTCATAGGCCACTGTTTGAATTTTAAACATTCATAGTCGTTTATCTCATCATACAGTTTAGTTTTTCAAACAGCGTTTAAAAGGGTCAAAAATAAAAACCCCTGTAGAAGTTAAAAAAAAAAAGCCTTTCAAAAGCATTAGGGATAATCTCACAGTCTCATCTAGACCTTTTTAGGTGCACAGATTGAATAAACTGAGGGAATAATAGTTTGAAGACTAGCTTTCTTACACAGCCACTCAAGAAAAGAATATAAGCAGAAAAACAATGGGGAAGTTTGGCAGGAGGAATCTTTCAGAACCTCTAAATATGAACATAATGTAAGTACATTTCCATGTGCCAGAAGGTCTGTGTGAAAAGCCTGAAAGAAAGGGCTCTGTGTTGCTTTAGATTTTCTGTTGGTTTTTGGTTGTAAAACTGTTCTAGTTACAGGGATAGGAGGCAGAGTTTAGCATTATGTGGAGGTGACCACAATTGTGTATTTTACACTTCTCTAGGTCATCGTTAGTGGACTACATTTTTAAGGCAGCAGGGGAAGCAGAAAGGCGGTCATTCTTCTCTGGCCCGGTGCCGGGGAGGGGAAGGGCTACCTGGACCGATCACCATCACCGCAGGTTCCCTGTTCATGGTGTTTCCATCCCGGTAGAACCTAAACTTTGAAAAGTGCAGGATATTGCCGCTGGAATGGAGGGCGAGGGTGCCCCCCGGACCAGCCGAGCACGGGGAGCCAAAGCCCGCTCCCGACCCAGCCACGCGTTCCTGCTGCTCGCGTCTTCTCCCCCGGGGCAGAGAGCCAGCAGCACCCGGCCGCTGCCGCTCGCCCTGGGCACACGGACACAGCCACACAGGCTGGGGCTGCTGCTTCTCCCCCGGGGCAGAGAGCCAGCAGCACCCGGCCGCTGCCGCTCGCCCTGGGGCACACAGAGACAGTCACCCAGCAGAGGCTGGGGCTGCTCCGGGCAATGCCACGGCTGCTGCCGAGGGCAGGGAGCTTGCCCAGCACCCATCGCCCGGCAGAATAGTTCCTGGCCCAAACCAGCTCTCCAGGTTTTGTTCTGTCCCTGTTTTTGCATTCTTCCTGGGCTGGGAGGAGGAGGTTGAGCCACAAAAAGAGTCTCTCCGGCGTGGTATCCTTTGCTGTCATGAGCGCCATGTGGCAGACAGCATGGGAGCGGCCAGAATTTTGGTTTTGCCCTGGGCGGAGAGGGGCCACGTGATACCTTGCCTTTGTTGGTTAAGCCAGTCTCTTTTTGTGGACTCATTTATTATTGTTGTTGTGTTTATTACAAGCCTCTTTAGAAGATTGCGACTCCGACTTCAGTCCTCCTTAGCATTTATTTCTCCATTATGGAAAAGGGGATGGCTTGAGAGGCCTTAATCTCCCCACTGAGTTTTTAAACCCAGGACAAAAACTAAATTGAAAAGTGAAAGTAATCCATTTCCATTTGTCCTTCATAAGTTACTCAACTTCCCACAGTATTTTTTTTCCTATTACTTTGTCACTGTAACCTCTCATATTATGTAAATCTTACCTTATCATTAATCGTTTTTGTCGCCTTTGCATGAATATCATTAATCTCTGGTACATCTTTACTGAGATGAAGCAACTGAACTAAAAATAAGGTCATATGAGAACTTTCTAAAATGTAGTATTTTCTATATATATTTGTATTTCTATTTATCTGATTTATTTTATCTTGCTTTAAGAGACTTCTTTGGAATAGTTTGTTGATTTGTTTGTATGAAAAATGTTTATTTTTCTATTTCTCCTGAATTTGCTTGAATAAAGAAGTAAAAAGTTTCCCTTCAAATAACCTTTACTGATAGCCAACAAAGTAGTTATTGATGTATGATACACTTCAACATCTGCAAGCCCAAACTATAAATAATGCATTATACTGAATAATAATTTTTATGGTGTGATACCATTCAACACAGCACTACATGGGGTATTGTACAATCACACACAATGCTGTAATTTTAAGTTAGGCATTTTATTTTTCTGGAAGAATTTAGCAGTTCAGAAATTATATAGTCACAAAAAGTAGATAACAGAATCAAACTATTGAAAAAGTTTATATTCTGTTTAAACATCTGAAGTGATGGCAACAGTAAGTTCTTCATAACTTTAGGTTTTATGTTACTGCGTAAATCAAAATAATCTGACATTTTCTAGGAGCAACATCTTAGATCAATTATTACAATAATTAATGCATTACAATTCATGAGACTAAAACTTGTTTCTACATTGACCTCACTGCCCTAATAATATTTGGGGCACTTGGAAAGTGAACCACCTGTTGATGTCAAACTGGTTTATTTTTGACAGTAAGAGTATTTTCCATTAAGTAGTACTGCAATACATATCTCAGATCCATGGTTCTTTTTATTCCACATAATCACAGAATCATTTAAGTTGGAAAAGACCTCTGTGATCATTGAGTCCAATATTTTACCAATAAATACCTTGTCAACTAGACCATAGCACTAAATGCCATCTCCACTTGTTTCTTGAACACCTCCAAGGATGAACACCTCTACCACTTCTCTAGGCAGCCTAACAACTCTTTACATAAAGAAATTCTTCCTGTTGTCCAACCTGAACCTTCCCTAGCTCTGCTTAAGGCTCTGTTCTCTTGTCACTAGTTACCTGGGATAAAAAGCTGACACTCACCTATCTACATCTTCCTTTCAGGCAGCTGTAGAGAGTGAGAATGCTACTTCTCCTAATGCTACTTAGCCTTTTCTCCAGGCTAAGCAACCTCAGCTCTCCCAGCTGCTCTTCATGGGACTTACTCTCTAGATCCTTCCCCAGCTCCTTTGCCCTTCTCTGGACTCACTCCAGCACCTCAGTGTCTTTCTTGTAGTGAGAGGCCCAGAACTGGACACAGGATTTGAGGTGTGGCCTCACCAGTGCTGTGTACAGGGGACAATCACTGCCCTGGTCCTGCTGGCCACACTGTTGCTGACACAGGCCAGGATGTCACTGGCCTTCTTGGCCACCTGGGCACACCCTGGCTCGTGTTCAGCAGCTGTTAACCAGAATCCCCCTTTTCTGCTGGACAGCTTTCCAGCCACTGTTCCCCTGGCTGCAGCTCTGCAGGGGGTTGCTGTCACTGAAGCTCTAGGCCTTGGTGAACCTCGCACAGCTGGCCTCAGCCCATCAGTCCAGCCTGAATATCTGTATTGACAAAACTGACACATAAACACGTTTTTTCCTTTTTGACTTTTACCTTCATGTAAGATGTTGTATTGAATCATTTTGTTTTCTTCATGGATCTTACATTTTTTCCATTACTTAATTATTTTTTTTCCCTTTGACCGTTGCTTTGCTTTCTTATTATTTTGTTACTGCTGAGATCTGAGGTGTAAAATACAGATTTTAATTTCCCTAAAAAATTGTCAATAAAATTAGTTTATGAAATACAGTGTTCCTCACTTTAAATTACTTTAAATTATTTCTCAGCTATTTCAGAAATTATATATGTTAATATAAAGTGAATGCCAAGAATAATATATGATGAAATGGCAAGACTGAGTGCCTATGCACAAACATAGAACTATATTGATTTTTTTTCTGAATGCACATCTATTTTTTTTTCATTTTACCTCTTCGCATAGTTTTCTTTGCTAACAAACTAAAAAGGATTTTCTGTGAAGATTATTTTGTAATTTTTCACTCTGCATTGGACCTTGAGTTTTATGTCCCTGATGATAATGAAGATATGAAAAAAGTTGTAGAACTAAAATGGTAAAACTAATATCACAAAGTGTATTCTAATAGAGTCCCCTTTGCAGGTTGTGTTATCTGTAGGTAGGAAATTATCCACCTTATGAAGTGTGGAAGTGATTCTGTTAGCAAGGTCTAAGATTTGCAAATATAATTAAATTCAACAATTTAAAAATTACTTCTGGAAGTACTTTTAATGCAATATAATGAAATAATTTCAAAAGTATTTCAGAATATTCAGTTCTTGAGGGTTATAATCACAGCTCTTTTGATGAACATTTACAGAAATCTAACTGATAATATGATAGTATTTGTGAATGAAAATTTGCCAGAATAAGCTAATGGTGAGTTGATCAATCATTGGTTATCACAGTCACAAATCCAGCATGCTTTGCACAGGCAGAATCCCTGAGGAAATTTACTGAAGTCAACGGCAAATATTTCTGTTCTTGCTTTTTACCACGTTCACTAATTCCGTAATGTTCAGTGAAGCTGAAATATTCAGTAAGCAGGAGCTAGGGTTGATCACTGAGATGAGAAACACAAAGTATTTCCCTCACTGGATTGCACAAAGTGGGCCTCAGATATCAGGACAGAAGTCAAAAGGTACCTGTCAAATGATCCTGTGTTGTTCGGATCCCAACACAAGGTCAAAGGAGACCTTTTGATATGCTTGAATAAACTCAATTGTAATTTGGATATAACTTGCTCTTAACTGTAAGACCTCATCACAGGAAAGAAAGTGGAAGACAATCACAATATTTGTGCAGGGTAAGCTTGCTTTCTTTAAGCTGTGTCATACACAATAATAGGAAATTTCCACCAGAACTGTGAAGGAATGCAGAGAACTGGACAATTAAACTTTCCAAACTACTATGGCCCTTCATATATACTTATATCCTCACCTGACTACTTTCTTTCTCACATAGTTTACAACTTCTATATTAAGAAGTTTAAATAAGCAGGTGTTTTGGGGTTTTTTTTACAGAGTAATACTTTTTTGTGTTTGAATCACACTCTTCCTCAAATTAATCCAACCTGAAGCAGAGCACACTTAAATTTGCTCTGTACTTTTTGCTCTGATATATATGCTTTTTTTGTCTTCTGGTAGTCTATGATTTTGACTTTTTAAGTGCCAGAAGTTCTTAAAAGTGTGAGGTATAATAGAGGTTTTTGTCCAATCAAAAGCATGTTTTGAAAACAGAAGTTTATGGGATTTTCCTCTGAAAATGAAGAAAACCTGATAGCTACAGAAATTTTGCCTCCATGTACAGCTGAAAACATGGAAAGTATGGAAAAGGCAGAAAACATCTGACTCATTATGTCATGAGCAAATATTTTGACAGTTCGCTAGATGAAGAGAAAGTGAGAAAAAAAATTAATTGCAAATTATGCATGGTTTCCATTTATTTAAATTTTCAGGTTATGGTTTAAATTGCAGAGGGGAAATGAACATAATAATGAATGTTTTTCATAAGACTTGTTTATCTGCTTAATTGAAGACTTCACAGTGCAAAGACAGTCTGTTTTCATATGCTGTAAGGGAAAATCAGGGGAAAACAGGAAACAGACATTAAAAAAATGCATTCTAACTACATTAAATTGGTAAATTAATCCCTGAGAATAGAATAGCTCTCTAATATTTTGAAGTATTTTGAAGGAGATGAGATTGAGAATAGTGTTGGCAAAATATAAGGATACAATTGTGAGTCTCAAAAGTATTCTGCTAAATCTGATATGCAATCCAAAGAATCATAAGAATTACATTTCTCATCCCCTTTTAAGAAACTCCTAAGATTATAAAAGAAACATCAGAAAACTCCCTCCAAAAAAAAAAAAAAAAGGAATATAACAAAGGTGAAAAATCAAGCTGCTGTGGCTATTCAGTCAGGATGAAAAATAGTAAGCACTTTTACTACCTGGGCATAAGGTATTCCTGTAGCATTTTCTAAATCTTGAGTCACTGGATATATCTTCAAATACATTAGAGGGATGTTAATATAATGATCTTATCTCTTCCCTTGCATTCTGCATCATCTGTGAATTGTATGTGTGGAGACTGAAAGTGACTTCATCAACTGGAAACAGATCCATTAGAGCACTGGTCCATGCTGGTACAGTGTAACCAAGCTACTACAAAAGGAAGAGGAAGTAAGCCCTAATACTTTATTGCTGCAAGTTCTTTAAATACTGAACTGGATACATAGTATCTTTGTTTTGAAAACACTTAGCCACCTTTCCTATGAACATTTCCTTAATTTTCTTACATCAGAATGGACTATATATATCCATGCTGTTTATCTCCCCAGTAAGAACTGGGGAAGTTCACATGAAAGTGAAAACAGCTATGCCTCATCTCTGGTTATTTTCATTCTTTTATGTTTTTCCTTTTGAAATTAATAATTTCATTTGCCCTTTATAATTGCAGTAAAAAGCCAAGACCAAATGTAAGAATCACACTTCTCGGCCATACCTTGTCACTTGGTGCTCACTTCAGATAGTTGGACACTAATTTGTCTTAGCACATGCCACGCATACTCCTTTTATTTCTAGGAGTTGTGCAAATGATCGACAGCAACAACCAGAGGGGGATGAATATATTGGAATATATGGGTCCGACACTGCAATGAAACACTCGTAAAGATTAACAACAGAGTAACTGATTCATTACCTGTTTGACCTTAAAATAGGGCGTGGGCATTTGTTGGCATTGTTTGGCTTTTTTGTTGTTGTTTTTAATTTGATAGTCATACTGGTACTTCATATAGACAGCCACATTTGAGAAAGCCTACACTTTATTTTAAGCTGTTTAACTCATGCCCTGTGGAGAGATCATGAGTAGCAGATGATTGTAAGATGCCATATTAATTTCACAACAATGAACTTTATAATTTGTATATATATATATATACACACATACTATATACTGATTTATGGAGTGCCTTAACTCTTGTCTGTGCTGAAGAAACTTCCAATTGGACTTTGACCATTCATTTTTTATTGTGATCCAAAAGGAAAATTCTTTTACCAAGGCTAAAATACTGATTATTGTAATTTCTCTGCTACAGAGAAATTCCAATTAGTCCATAGATAAAAGTAAATATTTAATGGTGAACAATATAAATTACTCAGAAATGTTTGAGATAAGTAAAACAGAATTCATAAGAATAAGAATTCATAAGAAATATACTTTACAATTTACTGCATAGAAGGAGAATTCATCTATCTGCAATTCTGAATGTTTAGATTGGCACCATGCAGCATAAGTTCAAAGAGCTCTAAACACGTCCAGACATCTGAAACTCCTTTCCCAAACTTTTAAATATCTTAAAAATTTGAAGTGGATTCTTTTTAAAACAGACAGATGAAACCAAGAATGTTGTACTTACCAACCTGAAACAAGAGCTTTAACTGTATTCTTGCTTCTACTAATAAATTTTCCACTAAAAAAAAAATCATTTTTTCTCATGATCACTAGCAAGTGTAGTTACCTTTTGTAGGTTTGTTTTTCTCAAACTAAAGGAAATAAATGGACTAGCCTCCATTTTATCTTGATATTATTTTTATATAAATGGTTTTCTTTTTTTATTTTTAAGAAACATTACACATTTCAAAAATGGAATAGAAGAGCATATATAGATGGAACCAGTCGAGTTAAGTCTGCCTTAGAAATATTAAAATCACAAACAGAACATAGGCAGTAAGAGATCTCATTTTCACACTAAGCTTTTGTTTCCCCCTTTCCTCATTGTAGACACTTCAAAACACAATGATATGTATCACTTTCTCATTCAGCTAGATGGTGCATTTAATTATATGTGCAAGATTAATATGATTATTACCATTGAAATAATTTTTTAAAAGAGACAGCTTAGGAAGAGAGGGTATCAAGAGGATGGAGCCAGGCTCTTCTCAGTAGTGCCAAGTGATGGCACAACAAACAGCAAGCAGAAGCTGATGCACCACCTGGTGATTAAAAAGAACTTCTTCACTGTGCAGGTGACCAAGCACTGGAACAGGTTGACCAGGGAGGTTGTAGAGTCTCCCCCAATGGAGATATTCAAGAACCCTCTGAAGACAATCCTGCCCCATGTGCTCTGGGATGACCCTGCTGAGCAGGGAGCCTGGACCAGATGACACACTGTGGGTCTCTAACAACTCAACCCATTTGGTGACTCTGTGATTTTGGGAATTTTTATTTATTTAAGGTGAAGTAGAATTCTTACCACACTGATGTGCAGACTTGCCAAGAAGTTAAAGTTACAGTTGACAAACTTTCCTATATTTAAATTCCTAAGTAAGGACTGAAGAGAAACCTGTAGGTAGTAGATCGTATAAAATTCTTATATATTCTATTCTTAAGTTATTTCTAGTATGAAAAAAAAAAAGACTGCCATGCCTAGAAACAGCTGAAATACATTTTCTGTCACAGGTGTAATGCTGGAGGGAGGCTGGGGGAGAAGTGGTATTTTTTTAAGAGATTTTTTTATTATTTTGACAGTGAGTAGTCCATTGGAATATCCTGCTAGTCGAAACCAATTCATTTTGACAAAAATGTTGATAGAGAGAGATGGTTTTTCTTCCTTCTATTATAATTTTTATGTTTGATAAGTGCAGTTGACCTCAATTGGACTATTCACAGTGTGAATAACCTTTACTTACAATATTTATATTACTTTTTACCTTTTTATTACTGTATTTGTGTATGCTAATTTTCAGGAAAATAACGATTTAAAAGTTTTCTTCATTATAAATGTATGTAAATGTAGAATTTTCCTCAGGAGAAATTCTGATCCATTCTGCCCACTCTGTAGGTATGTGTGCAGAGGTCTGAGTGACAGTAACTGGAGAGGAGACCATGCATCACAAGGGCCTTTAGGCCTGGGTTTTGACAGCAGCAGAGGCCAGGATATCTCTTTCCCTGGAAAACTGCAGTTTTCTTCAAATTTAGATGCTTTTATGTAGGTGCTGAGAGCATCAACAGTACGATGTCAGCGTGACAACATTCTGATTGGACCATGATCTTTTGTCCAGCCTGACTGAGAACACGTCAGATCTTTTTCCCCTCACAACTTAATTTCCTTTGTACTACATTGGATTTCTGACTGGCAGCAATGGGATGTTTGCCAAATCTTTCAAGGTGAAGTTAGGCATATATATACACACACAGATATATGCATACACATGTAGGTATGTAGATGCCACAATCATAGCTTTTTTCTTATTTTACTCTTTGATCACAGTCATTTAATAAACTTTAGTTAATATGCTTGTTCTCTTCTCCATTTCATATCTACTAAATTAAATACAAAGAAATATTGCTGCAAAATATAACAAATATCATAGTTTATCATATTAAATGGAAATAAAAATTAAAAAAATTCACAGGGGAATTTTACTTCATATAATATGGCTTTCTCTTGCCTGGAGAAAAGGAGACTCAGAAGTGACCTTATCACTTACTACAGCTACCTGAAAAATAAGGTTGTAACAAGGTGGGGGTCATCCTCTTCTTCCGGGCAACCAGCAACAGGATGAGAGGACACAGCTCCAGCTGTGCCAGAGGAGGTTCAGGTTGGACATCAGGAAGGATTTCTTCATGGAAAGTTTTGTTAAACATTGGAATGAACTGCCCAGAACCATTCCTGGAGGTGTTCAAATAACAGCTGGATGTGGCACTTAGTGCCAGGGTCTAGTTGACAAAGGGGTGATCAGCCAAAGGTTGGACTTGAAGATCTTAGAAGTCTTTTCCAAGCTACATGATTCTGTGATTATGTGAATATGTAGAAATCTTAATGCTGCCTTGCCTCATCACTTTGGTAGGTCTGAATAGTACATACAAGGTGATTAGTGTTCACTGGAGAAGAAATCATATCAAGTTGCTTGTGAGAATACTATGATTTAATTTAACTTAATGGCTCTTAGTTATATCGTTCTAAATTAGTTTTTAGTCTTTAGTTTAGTTATTACTTGCTTAGAAATTAAATGCTTGCAGATGCTTAAGTGGGGTCTGTTACATTGCATACCTAGCTTGAAATATACATACTACACATTGAGCTGTGATAACTGGGGAGCTGTAGCTCTTTTAACCTCTTTTGAATTCTCACCCTTTACTGCTTGAGTAAGAAAATGTTTCTTTCAAATATATTTCATAAGTTAGTAGATGGGGATGTAGTGGATTTGCTCAAAATACAGTTTCCTTTTTAGAAGTGACTGTCTACTAATTTCTTACCATGTAGTCCGGCTCTCTGTGCATAAGACATTCATATACCTGCACTATTGCCTTCTCTTTGATTTAATCATAATAAGGTTGTTTCTCTTCAAACCAAAAGCTACTGTTGGCTTCCAATAGTGATGTGTATTTTGATAGGCAAATGGTAAAGAAAAATGTACTCCAAGTATTTTATAAGCTAAAATTACTAATTAACATTAGTTAGTATTGCATTCTTCATGGAGTTAAAGTAAATGGATTGTCCCTTACCAGTGACAATATTTAAGTAAGATGCATTTTTCTTTTGATAGCAAACAAGGGAAGTCTGGTAGATTTAGAGCTCAGATTTGTCTTTTCTTCCACAGTTGAAGAGAGTGCTGAAATACATACCTTAACTAGCTTTTAATCAAATCCATTTATAATTTACAATCCATTTACAATCCACGTATAATTTTCTCTATGAGGAGAACGGAGGTTTTGTCATTTTGTTATTTCCAGATTCTGACATTTCTAGCACCGCAATTTGCCATCTTCTACTTCTCTGTCCAAGGAATGCTTTTCTTCTCAGTCCCATTTGCTATGTATAAAATTCTACTAAAATTCCTTGAAATTATTACAAGATATTTATGTAAAAAATCATCATAATTATGCCATCATTAAACAGAGTTAGAATTGCACCAACTGGCCTTCAATGCTAAAGCTAATATTTTGTCAAGCAAGAATCCTGCAAAGTCCTTAGCACATGTACTATGCTGCGCGTAAATAATGACACATTTATCCAGAATACATTCCCAAGAAACCTCAACGCTGATCTGCAAACTGGAATTGGACTTCTCTTTCAAGTTCAATAGCTATATATATTTATAAATTGACTTTCTACCTCTCATAAAGAAATTACTGAACACAATTACAGAACGAATATATGCCAAGTGGAACCCACGTTTTTAGGTACTTAGGATTGTGAGAGACTGAAATGTTAAGTGCTACAGACTCAAAAGATTGGCTGTTTGCAAAAGCAGTGGGTGATTTGCTGAGGCCAGGTTTTCACCCTGCAGCCTAAAGGGAGTGGGAGAGGTTTTGGGTGCGTGGGGACGAAACCTCTGATCTGTGTAAGAATAGCCCAGTGCAGGGGATGAGCACCCACCACTGGACAATAGCCTCAACAAACCAACTTTTGTGTAGGTAAAGCAGTTTAGCCCTGCAATTGATTGTGTTCTTGATAACCTGGGACTGACTGATGAATAAGCCTGAAAGTATTCATCCCTTCTGATAAGGCAAAAATGTCTCAACTACACTGGTGTGAGAAACAGCTGTCATGTGTTAGAAGGTGTTATAAGCCAGCTGTAATGTTTTAGAAGGTGTTATAATCAAAGACCCACGAAGCACTCCCAGACTCACTATCTTCCACCAGAGAACTGCACATGTGTTGCATCAGACAATTTAAAACTCCCCCACTGGTGAGGTACTTGGGTGTTCCCACCTGAAACCATTTTTTTCAGGAGTTCCCCTCACTCCTGATGGATCAATACGGCAACCATCACTTTGACCAATGGACATCAAAATTTGAGCAAGTCCCATCATTGGATCTATGGGTAGTGACATCTTTCCTCTTCACTATCTACTCTTATCCTTTCTTTTCCTTATATATTTCCTTAATTGATATTTTTATACTTTATATTTCTATACATGATGACCAAAATGGCTACATACCTCCTTTCCAAATTGTTCTAAAATAAACCTGCCATATATACACTGGTCATTCAGTGCCATTTTCACTCTATGCTGCCACAGGGGATCTATTGTCAATAACCTCAGTTACCCCTCCTTCAGGGGCAGGTTGTGACAAGGATAGATAGAAGGA
The DNA here is from genome assembly GCA_013397155.1 of Irena cyanogastra. NCBI lineage: Eukaryota > Metazoa > Chordata > Aves > Passeriformes > Irenidae > Irena > Irena cyanogastra. Next base: position 32,152 of record VWZV01014156.1, on the reverse strand, counting down.
AAGTACCCAGTGGACCTGTACCCAAAAGACTATTATTGTGATTCTTTTTGCCAGAGAGCCTTGATTTTTTTATCTCTTTGTAACTCTACAAAATTTTATTTTCCAGGGAAAATGGTGCTTTTGATGGTTTTTATGATTCAGTCAGTGATCTTCAGTCATAGGTTTGCTGTTTGGGAAGAGGGGTGGCTGATTCACTGCTACCATAATTGCAAATTGTTGTCTCTTTTTGGTATTTGATTGATAAATTGCCCTTGGAAAGAAAGTAGTTTGTTGATAGCAGATATATACATGCCTGCCCTAGAATTCTCCTTAGAGCTTCACCTACCCACAACAAAAACCTCAAATCTTTGTGCATTTATTTGTCACGTTTTAGAAAGAACAAAAGCTCTTAATTGCACATCCTCTTGGAAGCATCAAGATTAAAATATTGTGTGGCTTTGTTGTGCTTCTCCCTTGTAAATAAATTAATTCTCAGACTGAAAAAAATAGAAAGAGGAAGTGTCTGAATGCAAAAATTAATCTTGAACAGTAGATGGAAAAAATTAGGGAACCAAAAGCAGCTGAAAGTACAAATATATATTTAATATATATCTTTAATATATATCTTTAAATTTATTAAAAAGAATAAAAAAGTAATAAAAATAGAATCTTTTCTAACATTCACTCCAGAGATTTATAAACTCATGCATATTATATGATAATACAGATTTTATGCAAATGTTTTCTCTGCAATCTGAACAATAACAATAAATATTTACTGGGCCAGTGTGAAATACCTGATGTTTGTGTAAGCACTTGTTCTATTCAGTTTTCTTTCTGACTCATAAGATTGGATCTGGTTTCTATTACAGCTTAATTTACATAATTCACCTCAAATCCCTGGTAACAAATATTTCTGCAAGCAAGACAGTATGCAGTGTGTGGTGTGAGTCTTAGTGAATTGAAATTCAGGCACTATTTTCTTCCATAATAAGATCACAACTAAAAGGTCTTAATTTCCCAAGGAAAACAAATCGTCAGGGAAATATTTGCATTTTACAGTTTATGTAAACTACTTCATGCCCCAGAGAAAACAGAGTACTCTTCTTCTCCATGAGTCTTTAAAATTCCAACATATAACCCTGTAATTTGAGAAAGAATAGATCATTGCCAATGATGATTCATAAGTGTATGCATCATTCAGCATCATAGCTCATCAAAATTTATTTCCCAATTTTACATGGAGTTGAAACTCATTCGCAGTCCTATATTTTCATGCTCAAAAATTGTGTTTATCCTGTGTTTTTCATTAATATTATGAAGGGGAAAAATATGAATGCCACTTTACACTATTGAAGACTTGCATAACAAAGAATAGGATTGATGGAAATGTAGTACATAATTGTTCTTATTTGACCAAAATATAGAAAAAACTTAGAAAGGTAAGCAATGCAGCTGTGT
>VWZV01014156.1:0-28916 GCA_013397155.1 Irena cyanogastra | reverse complement strand
TTGGAACACTTGCTCTCAATTCTGTCAGTACAAAAATAAACCAACATCAAAATAGCTGTCATGTTTGTAACTCAAATTATGTAAGTCAACTGACAATTGCTGAAGCCATCATTTACATCAGTAACTATGAAATGCTACTGTAGTAAGTGGTTAGAAACCACTGTTATTGTTAAACATTAAGAATCCATTTGGCAGCTATTACAGAGATGTTGAAATAATTAACTAAAGTGAATACTAATAGTCTGTATAGTACTAATAATCTAAACAACTATTTTAAGTATTTTTTAAAAAGTAATTTGGTATCTTAGTTACAGCATCTTTTATAGCTGTATGTTGGATTTGGATTTAAATCCCAATTCATACTTTCTTTTGCTAGATGGAAAACTTTTGGAGTGTTTGCAAGTGGCTTTCCCACTTGATTTGACCAGGAAGCAACCAAGAAAGATGACAGTCAGCTTGTTTTCTCTGTGGCAGCTGCTGTTAAAATCTTTAGCTCTGCACTTGTATCATGAGAAAAAACAGGCAACAAGCTAATAGAAAAAATAGGAAGAGTTTAGTAATGAAGAATTTTGATGAATAAACTGCATTAAACCATTTTATTTGCTGACTCTTTCAGAAGAACTGGTTTTTCATAAAGAGCAAATGTCATTTATCTGTTGGATTAAGGCCTCCGCTCACCAATACAATCTAATTTCAAGCTATGGCCCTTAGCTTGACAAGGAAGGTCATGATACGGGGTTAAGGCAGTAGAAAGAAAATAAAAGCATGGCAAATATCCTATAAAATCTAAAATACGTCTGTAAGATACTGTATGAAAGGAAAATGTGAAAAGGAAGTGAAAACAGTCATGCTCATGTTTTAATAAAGGGAGAAAATAAAAACATAAATGTTATTTCCTCTTTGAAAAAAAATATTGTTGTTTCTCTTGAGTGAATTTTGTGTGAAAATTGTCAATAACATAAAAAGATGTCAAGAATAGGATTACAGCACTGATTAGAACCCACACTTCTACTTATTTATATTGGTATAGAACAGTAGATTAAACTGGAACAAGCACTTCATTTCTTCTCCCTTTACAAAATGACTATTTTTCTACTTTGTCTCTCAGGCTTTTCTCAAAATCTTTGAGCCTTCACAAATTAGTGTAATAGTCTGCACACGAAGCTATGTGTTGCCTGAGACAAAAGCACAACAGAGAACGAAATGGTGCAGTAGATCTGTGAATAGGTTTCCCATGGATGAGATCCCTATGGAATAGTACATTGTTCTGTTAGTTGTAGTTACAGAGAAACACAATTACATGACCTGCCTCAGAACACTGGTTTTCCCACTGCCTAATGAGAAGTAACAAAATTTAAATTTTCCTACTTGTTGTTGTACAATTGATGTGAATAATTTATGATCTAGATTTCGTAGTCACTTTCCAATTTTGTCTTTCACAGATACTAAAGATTGCTTTTAATTTCCCTTTCTCAATATTAAATAGTCTTACTGGAATGAAGCATTTTTGTCCCAAAGCAATTAAAAATATAAAGTAAGATGGATAGTTTTGTATTTTGAAAAGAAGATGCAATCTTTTATTTCTTTAAATTATTTTAATGACAGTAAATTTACAGAGAACATGTCAAAAGAGGTCAAAGTCATTTTCATATCAGAGAAAAATATTACAGAAAAAGGGTTTTTTTGGTACTTATAAACTTAACATACTTAATACCAACAGGTCAAGTAAAATAAAATTGTGACTTCTTGTCCCAGGACACTTATTCCAGTCCACCTATGAATCACCACAATTTGATCTAGCCTTCGGTGAAATCAAAGACAGTGTGAGCATGTGTTAGAATAGGTTGTAGATATTTTATTTTATTTTATTTTGCTATTCATTCCACAGTATTTTTTTTTATTTTTAGGTGGCATGGTAGAAGTTTAAACTGAAAAGGACCGATTAAAAAAACTCTTCCTGTTTGGATGTGGCACTAAAAAGTTTATGTCCTTTCCTTTCCTTTCCTTTCCTTTTCCTTTTCCTTTCCTTTTCCTTTTCCTTTTCCTTTTCCTTTCCTTTTTATGAGCTTTCCAGGAACTTTTCCCAGCATACTTTACAAAAAATTGCATTGTTTTTTATCTAATCTTTAGAGTTCGACTTTGTTCCTGAGTGAGCAAATATGTTTTGGTCAGGATTAGGTCTATTTTATAAAGTAACAGGAATGTTCATAATAGAGCTGTTTGCAGAAAGATAGATCTACAGATATGCATATTTTCACTGCTAACACAACAATATTATTTAGGAATCCAAAACCAAATAACTTATTTGTTTGTGGTTTTAAAAATACTAGTCGAATTCTTTAGAGCAGCCCTGTAACTGACTGAAATGTAAGGCATTATTGGAACAAATATTCAATTTCAGTTTTTAGTCACAGAATCCCAAGATGTAGTACAGTTTTGGGATTTATTATTCAGGCCCTTTCTGAGCCTTCAGAGAAATCTTGTCATGTATTATAAGGTGTCGTATCTTGTCATGTCTGTAAGACATAATACTTCATCCAAAGTTCCTTTAGTTCTATAATGCTTGTGGAAATATTACTTTACATAACATGGCTTCTTAGCACTCAGGGTATGGAATTTATAAATTTTAAATTATTTTTCAATATATACTGATAGATTCCTTTCACTTCATTTTCTTCCTTTTTTTTTTTAGCCATTATTTTTGCTTTATCATTTTGAACCACAGAAACAGATTCTGAAGTTCCTACGTGGCTCGGGAAATGCAATTCTATCAGAAATTTGATGGATCTTGTTACTGCTCAAGGACACTCATCTAGAAGGGAAAAAAAATGGCCATAAGTCAGAAACCAGTCCAGAGAGGACACAGAATAGGATTAAAATAGAGATTGAAGGGAAAAGATGATATGACTTTGAAAAATTGCTATCTAGATGACAATAATAAAATGGCATACTGTTAATTGTCAAAGAATATGCTTGACAGAAATATAGTTCTAAACTTAGTAAACTGGCTGTGTTATGGATTAATCAACTGTCATAAAACCACATTTCAATAATTCATTTAAACTTTACAGATTCCAGAAATTTCTATTAGCTGGGATTGCATACTAGGCATGTGTCCTATCTGGTAAAAAAACTGCTTTAGAATTGATTTCTGGCAGCTTTTACCAAAGAAACCAAAAAATTCTACTTTTTTTTTTCCTAACTGTAATAGTGGAGGGTAAACTCACCTATGTCAGGCTCCAATTTACCTTTTTTCTCCACAATGATGGAGATTGTTTTGAATGGATGTTTCTTTCCAGTAAAAAGCAAACCAAAATACTGCGAACAAAGAACGTCCATTTTCCAATTCAGAGTAACTCAAAATGCATTTGCCTTCTGAGCAGCTCCTTATTCTCAAACTTGAACTCCCCTTTGAACAGAAATACTTTCTAGCATGACCCATTTTGTCACTGACATGTCAGTTAGCCTCTTTGAAATGACAGTTTCTATATGCCCTTCACACTGCAGTTATTGCAAAGCTCTTTTATTTTATTCAGAGCCCCCATCATTGTTTTGATTCATTTTTATCACTACTGGCCATCCCTGTCAAAGCTTCCTAGGCCTAAAAGTAATCTTAGGAGGACTGGCAGAAGTAAGATTGAAGTCTCATACAATTTTGTTCTTCACTTTAAAGTGTTTGGTCATTCACTTGGAATGCATGATTGCCTAAAATTCTTCATGCAAATAAAGACTGAATTCACAGAGCAGCTGGCATTTTCAAATTTACTGGTAAGCCATTTTTATAGAGAACATACAGAAACGGATGGAAAAGCAGAAAAAATATTTTCTAGAATTTTAATTATGTTGAGGTTGCTTCTACTGTCATGTAAGAGATAAAACATTATAGTATTGAACAGATTGGATATGGGTGTGCATGCAAATACTTTCCTTTTACACACTTAAAAATTTTAACCTGTCTCGATATGAGTGCTAGAGTACATATAGTATCAGGAATATCTTTAAAACTTCCTAGCCTGAAGCAAAAAGTTTCAGAGAACACCTCATACTGTATTCATGCAAGAAGCTCAAGCCCATTTCTATAATATAGGAAGTTATGACAATAATCCTTAGTAGGAACAAAGTGCAGGATGTTCACAGTTCATGAGTGTAAATACAAATAAAGTCACATGCTAACAACACAAACAAATTAAAAAAAAGAAAAATGAACTCAAAATAATAGGTTTTAATTTTACTAGTGATCATAGAATGCTTTGGGCTGGAATGGACCTTAAAGATCACCCAGTTGCAATCACCCTGCCATAGAAAGGGACACTTTTTACTGGACCAGATTGTTCAATGCCCTGTCCAACCTGGTCTTGGACACTTCCAGTGATTTTACTGCTACTCTCCATACTACATATACACATACACACCAAATCAAAAAACTTGTTCCACTCAGAAAGCCATAAAGAAGTTGATCAATTTCAAGTATAAGTGTAATTCAAGATTGGATGCTTGCCCAAATGTGTGAATAAATATAAACTATGTTCTTTAAAAGGAAATGCTTTGTAAATGTAAAGAACTCAGATCAATGAAACAAGCCAGAGAATTTTAATGCAGCTAAGCACTTATTCTGATTTAGATATGAAATATTAGATTTACTAGGAAAACCCACTTAAAATGGTTAATATTTTATTAAAATATATTGCATCTTTCCAGTAAAATGTTATGAAGCAGTTGGATACTGTGTCTAACTTCTAATGAGACAACAGGTCTTTCATCTTATTGCCAATAAAAGATGCAGACTTGTAAGTAGCATTTTTCATTTTTAACTTTTTTTCCCCTTACAATTACTCATAGATTTCTTACCTTCTGCTATCACCATGTTAGAACAAAGATGTGAGAAAAAAAAAAATTGAATGTGACATCTCTTCATCTGTTTGGAACTAATAATGCCTTCACAGCAAACAGTTGTTTTGGTACATGCTGGATACTGATGTAAAATAACAGTGGATGAAAACATATGGAATAGTTACCTAATTTGTGTGTGCATTTTCTGACATAATTGGGTCATTCTTGCAAGTTTTCCAGAATAAATTAATTCAGAGGAAAGCGGACAGATTATTTTTAAATAAGAATGCTTGCTCTGTAAAGCAGGAAATAAAAAAAGAATATTTTATTTCTTTGAATAAAATTGTCACAGCTGAACGATACTTTAGTCTTTTTATTACTGTCATTTTATTAACTTTCTATGCTCTAGAAATACATCCAGTTCTCAGTAGAAAGCAGTACAACGTATTTCATAAAAACTAGCCAAAACCCCCTATCCAGCTCCTGAATATGAAATATTATGGATTAGGACTGTAACCCTTCACCTAGGCAGGGAAAGCCCCACCATCTCCATCGCTGCCTCACAGGATTTCTCTGACCCCTCCATACAAGCTGCCCCTTTAACAACTGAAGTCTGCTTGTTGTGCTGCTGCTCACCAGCTCTACAGAAGTGTCCACCCCATCTAATAACCCAATCTGCCCTGATCAGCAGTCTAAAAAATATATTTTTGGACTTACCTATTGGAAAAGAAACACTGAAGGTTCTTCCTTCTCAATGCACTGTTCACAAAGACCTGTACCCATGAGGTGGGAACAAATGCACAGACACTGCCTTGCTGATGACATATTTGGCACATGTGAACATGTGAACCCTGCCCAAAGGCTCATGCACAGTGTAAGCATGTCCACAGGTTCTTAATACCATCGGGATTCAGGTGGCTGTGAATAACTAGAAGACTTTAGGAGACTGTAAAAATTTTGGTTTGCATTAAGAAATGCAAACCGCTCTGAAGCCAAGGGGGGTAATGTTAAACTTTCCCCAAAGAGAGGTCACATTTTCCAGATAACATAGGCATATATTAAGACATGCTCTTAAGGCTGAAAACAATAGTTTAGCAAATATAAAATTATTCCATAGTCCACGTTTATGTAAATTAAAACATTTGTAAAATGAATATACAAATATCATAGGTTTCTTAATTGCTAAACTTATGAAATTAATTTACAGTTCTAGCTAGCAAACAAACAAAAAGGCAAAAACCCTGATTCTTTTCTGTGTTTATTTTTCATTTTATTTGTTAAACATGATAAAAGATGCAATAAATACATTATAAATAGGGTAAGGATATTATTAGTAACTACCAGAGAGTTGAAAGAAATAGCCCAGTCTAAAAACCTGAGTTCATTGTCTAAAGGAAAAAAATAAAATAGCTTTGAATACCTTGAAATGGCAAAATGAAGCTAAAGAAATGTTGATTACTGTCTTTGCTATTTATGACCAAATAAATACTGAATGCATAAAGACACATTAGGAAATGCATTAAGATCCATTATTTTCTGATGTTATCAGTGTTGTAAGGCTTCTGCATTTTTTTCTGAAGTGGGTAAATAGTTTCAAATAGTGTCACTTAGTTTGGGATTTCATAATCATGTTGTTATAAAATAATGGGAGATAGTTCAGGGCCAAAGAAAAACTCATCATTCTACTCTTTGCAAATAAATATGTGTATGTATGTGTATATATATATATGCATATATCAGTTAGGGAATACTAAATCAGTAATGGAAGTGTTCAGAAGAGTAATAAATAATGGCCAGTTTTAAATTTTTAAAATTGACTTCAGGAAATTATTTTATTTTTAACAGTTTTCATGAAGTTTTCTTGGTTGTCTTACACGTTTTTAATTATTTTCACTATGTGGTCAAAACCATCAATTCTCAACAACCATATCGCAAATGTACTCAATTAATACTATTCTTATAATGCCCTCAGCCCCCTGTACTATGGAAAAACTGAAACAAGCCCTTGGGTCACAAATAAATCATCCCGAACATCATTCATTTTGTAGAAAAGTGCTACGTTCCAATGTTTGAATCAATTTTTCTCCCTATTAAGAAATAATTTCCTGAAATGTTTGAGAGTGAGTGTCCAGTTAATGATATTATCTGAGGGAGAAAGAAAATGAAGAGTATTCATAATATTTTGCTGTGAGATAAAGATCTTTTTATCTCTACAGGCATGTCAGACCAAAAGAAAAAAAGATAAATAAGCATAGAGAGAAAACAAGAAACCCTGAAAAAACTCAAAACAGCACACCAGAGATAGGGATAGTTTGGTACCTACTACTTGTACTTTTGATTGGAGTAAGATTCCAGATAATGTGGTAACTAGTTACTAGTAAATAGTACTAGAAATTGTTAGTTTACTAGTACTAGTAACTAGTTACTAGTTACTGTGCAAAATATAGAGCAGAAATTGTGCTTTCATTTTCACTATAGCTTCTTTCCTATACAGGAAAATTCCTGAGCACTTCATTTAAGGTAGCACTGAACACTTCATTAATAATAACACATGGCATGTTCTTTAAGAAAAGGTTTTGTCAGTTACTGTACTGGGTGAAAGGCTTCTTGGTTGAGTTGGGAGTGTCGAGGTACCTCCCCTGGGGGACAGTTTTAGGCTGTGGATCATGCACAGTCCTCTGGTGGAAGGCCCCAGAAATGAGTCCCGGGGTGCTTCAGTGGTCATTGGTGGGTGGTACCTTTGTGTAACTGGTGATAGCTGAGCCAGGCAGCTGTGCTCTTTAAGAACTTATGGGGACAGTGACCACAGACATGAATGTGAAAGTTACAGAACAGTAACTTCCATCCTAGGTATATATCAAACAACACATCATTCAACACGGAATTATGAAGACACTTATTTTCTATCTTGAGAAGATCAAGATATACAGATAAGAGAAATTCCATTACTGCATTTTTTTAATACAGTGTGCACAGACTAAAGCTGGTGTGAATATGTTTGATTATTTCAGAATTGGAATATGCCTCTTCCTGGGTTCAATTTCATCTATGGATTTTTTGACTGTCTAATGCTTTCTGGACACTTCTGATAAGTGTGTGTGTATGAAAAAAGAAATAATGTGAAGAGCTGTCTTACCATGACTACACTTCACCTAAATACTTACAAGTTTTATTTCTTCAATCCTGAATAAAAATGTAAAATGACATAAAACTTCCAAAGCTGTGATGAATTATAATCTAAATAACGTATACAGGTTCCTTGTGACACAAAGGGAGAAATACAGATTTGAAACATGAAGGAAACCAGACATTTTGTAAGTATATTCAAGAAATTAGTGTCTCTAGGGTTGGAAGATATCGGCAAAGTGTATAAGTGAAGAACCTCAGTGGTTATTTGAACCTTTTATTTCATATATGATGGGAAGAGTTATGATATATTGAAAGTGTTGAATTTAGAAGGGAAGTTAAAATTAGCCCTAGGCTATGCCTAGAGCTTCTAATATCATAGATACACCTTTGGAGCAACCATGAAGTTTCTAGACCTCAGAACTGTGAAGAAAGTTTTCTAAGTGTTAAATGACTGCAATACAACATTATAGTGGGTCAACTGCAGACTGAGAGCCTGAGGCTCGGTTTATATTACAAAGTTTTGCTGCCAGAGCTATATCAGCCTGTGCTACAACAGCAACAACAAAGAAGACAGCAGAAACCTTCTGTGACACCTGTAGGCTGGCAAGTCCTCCACGTAACTCTGTCCACAGAAGAGAATTTATGGCAGCCCACAGCAATGCATTGCAAGGCATGTAAGAAGGTGGAAGTGATATAGTTTAGTGACACAAATGTAGTGATGATTGTTAAATTGTAACCATGTAGAAAAATAGAGATTCTCTGGGACACAGAGTAACCTGGCCCCCTGGGACCCACTTAAGCTTCACTGCCCATAGAGTTTGCAAAGTTCACTCTGAAAAGTTTCTAATTGGGAAATGCAGTTTTTCCCAGCTGCTGTAGTTGCAAGTCCAGACATCTGCCTAAAGCAGCCCTTTCCAAAGGGGAGCCTCTGCCTTCAGCAAATGCTGCCAGGCCAAAGAGGGAGTATGCTCAAGTGCCCTGACCTTCTAAAGGCACAGGCACTTCCCAACTGCCCCACAATTCCAGTTCTGATCACACCAACAAGTGTTGAAGAGACAGTAACAATTTTGGGGCACAGATAGGTATGGAACACAATAACATTTTGGGTCACCCAGATGTTGCGGTGTGTATTTTCAGCAATACTTCTATTATGTTTAGTTATAGCAGTTAGTTCAGTACCCCCCCATTTTAATGGCTCGTTGCTTCTTCCCTATGTTTTTAGTCTCACTCTAGATGTCAATCTTTTCCCAGACCTGCACCTTTTTCCAGAAACTTCAATGTCATTCATGCACCCTTAGCATCCTATCGGCTTACCCGAGTTACTCTCTGCCTCTGTAATCTCTCATTGGTTTATGTATTGTACCCTTGCATGGTACCCGGCCTTGCTTATAAGCTCTTGGCTCGCACCTTGAGCCACCTTCTGCCCCTGACTCCTTCAGGGGAATAAAGTGCTCTGGAGCTCACACAGGAGGTCTCTCCCTGCTTCCCTGCCTCTGACCTTTGGCGCAGTTCCCATTCCCTCCAGGCAGTCCGCTGCCCTGTGCCGCAAAGCAAACTCCACAGCCGCACCCCGGATCAGCCAGCTTCCAGGGCGCGGACCCCGCTCGCTGCGCTGCTGGCTGAGAGCTAGCCTGAGACAGTGCGCCGTAGCAACCCAGGACACCCTGAGATCTGGTTTGCCCTTACAATAACACGTATTTCTAAAATGAATTTTGCTAAAACCATCTCAGAGTGGACTCAAGCTATTATCCAAATGAAAACTCTGAAATTTGTATTTCCCAATATTTGATAAATTTGGAGACAATTATAGGCAAACCCCACGTGTTTATTTTTTATGAAAATTTTATGTATTTTTCAGTACAACCTGAGCTTAATTACACACTCCATTTTAGCTATTTCACAGTAATTGAGCTATAAGCTAAGCAAAGAGTCCCTTATGGTGTGATTACCTCTGTATAGCAAATATTAAAATACATTCTATTAAACTTGAAGTTTAACAGTAATAGGAATAAACAACAGATAAGAAAACAATAGAGGGAGGTAAAAATTTTCAATTACCTTCATATCTTACTTCAATTGCTAAGAAGTCAAACTATCATTTGCTATCAACATAGAAACTATATATGAAATAAAATCCATAGGTATAATGAAGGAAATTAAGAAATTAATATGACCAATGCTTCCTGAAGTATAGAAATTATAGACTTTTTGAAAAACAATTGTGATTTCAATTTGGGTTTGGGGGGAGTGGGGCAGGGGCAGGAAATTCTGTGGAGAAATCACAAGTTTCATTAGTTCTTTTAAAATTATTCTTTCCCTAAACAGTTGCAGTGACCGTAATCAGAATATCACTGTCCATGAGGAGTTAGTGACCCACACAGTGGTGAATCTGGGTAGGCACAGGCCTGTGCTCTGTACATGTATGTCTTGGCCACCAAACGTAGCTGTTTACTTCAAGATCAGCTCAGCCAGCAAATCCTGGTGGAGAAGCCCATAGCTGTTCCCACTGGGTACCAGTGATTATGTCACCTATGTACCTATCTTAAAGCAAAGCAGCATTTTCTCATGTGGACACTTTCATTTGACAGTAAAAATTATTGATAAAATTGTTTTCTACTAAGAAAGTCCTAGAAGAGGTTGTAAGTACCAAAATGCTGGTGAAACTTTCTGTGGAGAGGATCAGGGCAGCCTTGCCCTGATCAGAGGTGCCTTGCCACTTGATGCTGTCCACTTCAAGGTTCCCAGAATATGAAGCAACATAGGATTATCTATGCTATTTGTCTTTTTCATTCTAATGTTAACTGGCCTAGAAGTTATCAATATCTTACGGAATCTACAATCTGTCATTTTTACTTATAACAGACACTAGACACAGTGTATTACTATAATCATAGAGAATTAATTTGCCTATAACATACTTTTCTGCAACCAAAAGAAATGAGAAAATGTGGTTAGTACATTTTACTGTACAAGTAAGATAATAGCATAAAAAATATAGCCTTAAAATTGAGTTTACACTTTTAATGAATCTTATGATAAGTGATTTAAAGCACATTGATCGTTAACATCATCATTCTTACTTTCTCAGTAATTGAAGGTGGGTGGAAGAGAAAATCCAATTCTTGGTTTAGCAGCTATGGGAAAATCTATCCTCAAAAATATGTTTTGTGGTCATACTCACTTTCTAAAGAACTCCATCCCAGTATCACTTCAAGGCACTTAAAATGGCATTTTTCTTACTGTCTTCTAGTTTCCAGACCGAAGATATGTTCTTAGCCTTATTTTTCATGATATAAGAAACATGAAAATTTATCTCAGATACAGCTTAGTTTTCAAGCAGCTCATCATGTGCACTTGCTTGTCAGGTAAGCATTTTAGTTTTAATCTGCACATAGCAAAATTAACAATATCAATGAAATCTGTAGTTGGTAAAAAAACCCCACAAATAAAACTTTAACTCAAAAATTAACAAATATTTATTAGTGTGAGAGATGATTATTAATTACCATCAGTTGAACTTTGAAAGTTGTGTCTTGAATAAAAACAGTCAAAATCGCACATTGTTATTCAGAGTAAGTTCAATCACTGAGACATCTAGAAAAGGCAAAATGCAAATGAAACATGACATCCTTCTTCCCCATTAGTTAGCATAGATATTTTCTTCTCTATCTCTAGTGAGTAGACTGGCAAAAATATAAACTATAATAAACTTTATGACACTTGTCTAGGAAGCTTAAAAAAATCCCACACTGCACTAATGCATTTCATCTGTCAAATTGTCACTACTTCTCTTTGAAAAATGAGTAAGAAACTCAGCAAATCTCATTCCCTGTTTGAGGCGAAGCATTATTGTTTCATTTTAGTTTCTTTATCTGCAACAGTATACAAACACCTATCTGAAGCCCTGATTATCTGTAATGCAATAAAACCTCTTCAGACCTGTACAAAATTAAAGGCAAAAGTCAATCTAAAATCTCATGAAATATCAGTAAGACAATTTATTCAGAATATTTCACAATTTGCTAATTATAGTACCTAAAAATTTTCCTAAATATTGCTAATTTACACAAGTGACAATGGACAACTTGTTCTATTTTGCAGTCCCAGGCTAAACAGACTGCTTGGTCCAGGAGCCTTATAGTTTATTGGAGTTGTGCTCTGCTGATACTACTTCTTATCTTGATTCTGTTCATTGAGTTATAATAGGTTTAAGTATAAACCCATCTCTGTCTGCAAAACTAACAAGAATCTTCACCCTAGAAGACATGCCAAAACATATTCCAGGTCAGTCTGAGTCAGTGGGTCTGCCTTTACCTACACAGCATGTACTTATATTAGTAATTGGCACAGATGACAGTATAAATGTTACTACTGTAATATAAAGTCTCTGCAAAGAATGGAAGAAAGGAGGAATAATAATGATCATAATAATTTTTAAATTGTATATATTAATATGTAAAATCATAAAAGAATTAAATTAAAAAACAGAATGTCACTTTTAGTTCTTTGTAATGTCATATCAAGGCAACGAAATGTTTACTAAGATTTAGCCTACCTGCTTTCTAGTCTCCATATTTTTGAAAATGCAACATGAGATATAAGACAACAGCTTGGAGAACAACTCTGATTTGCAGAGATGTCAGACAGACTTTCTGATAGAGAGCACAAAACTGAGGTTGGTGCCTACAGGGGAAACTAGAGAGGGGGAAGAAAGCAAGACAACTTTAAAAAAATAGATAGTAGAATTGTAGTTTTTGTCTGGATTAAAATAAATAATGATGATTTAGAACTGTTTTAAGAGAAATTGAGATTAGCTATAGCTCACAGCATAATAGTGAAGCATTAAATATCCTATTCTTTGAGGTTTTTGGGAAAAAAATGCCCAAATATGCTTTTGGTCAGAGTAATAGATAAGGTACTTGTTCAGGGAATGAAGGAGATCTAGAAAACAGATTTTTACCTCCTTCGTAATGAATTTTGTTGAATTATCTACCAATTTAAGAATGCTGTAAGTAAAGACAGGCAATTCGTAGCACATTTATATCAATATATATACATCTACATGAACATGCACTTCTGCTTACTGATATTCTCTCAAAAAATTAGATGGCTAGCTGTAATCTACATGTGTAGATTAATAATCTAATTAGATAGATAATATCTAATTTGTAGACAATAGTCTAATTTCAGAGTTTATGGATAAAAGTACAATGACCGAGGGGAAATCTAGAATTATTTCTCTAATTGTTTCATGAGCATGGTCCCCTTTATTTCATAATGGCTACTCTACTATATTGAGACTAATTAATCAAAAACATCATGTACATATCAGAACAGACACTAAGACATTTTACTCACAGAACAACAGTGGCCCCGAGAATAGCAGACATTTTTTTATTAATGTATTCTGTAAACCACGCCAAACCCAAAAAATTCTGATAAAATGAAAGACTTTTCTGGGAGAGGAGAAAATAATAAATATGTGGTTTTTAATTTTAAGAAGGCTTTAACACTGTCTTTAAATATGGCCCAGGAAATCACTCCACATTTTCAATAATTTTCAACCACTCTCAATTAAAAAAAAAAGAAAAAAGCAGAAGAAGTTATATGAAATATAAGACATTATAAAATGAGACACCTTTGTAAGGCTAGTCACATTTTATGATGGGTCAATAGTAGCATCATTTATGAGATAGAGGAGGTAAATAAATTGTTACGCACTATAGTGTTGATTAAAAAAACGAAGGTTGAGGTTTTTCTGCAGTATAAAACTTTTTCAAAAAATGAAGAAATTAGAGAGTAAAATTCCTGAAAAAAGATGAGAAAATATGATGCATGATGAAAAGGTAAAGATGATGTTGACCTGGGGAAAGAAAGAACAAGATAAAATATTTTGAAAATGTAAAGAGTTAATGTAAAGAAAGTAATCAATCATTTGTCATACCCACTGTCAGGGTAGCACATGAGGAAATTGTTTAATCTTCAAACCCATAAAAAAGATGTTAGAAATTCCAATTATAAGGAATGTTTAGTGATCTAGGGAGGCTGGGAAATTCCCCATGGGAGATATTTTATAAAGCATGCCAGACAAACATCTACCATTGATTTTTTTATATAAAGTACCAAAAGAGTTCCCACAGGACACTTCTCACCAGAAAATATATAAACATTAAGATCTTTCTTCATGTTCTTGTAGTTGTAGTTTGTTTGACATCAAGGTGGATGGGCATTCATCACTTCCCAATCCTTTGGCAGTGAGAAGAATTTCTTGGAAACGTGTAACAAAAATGTATTGGCTTCATGCTGATCTCTTGTTTTCAGTGGAAATGGCCTACCCAATTAATTATTTTGTAAAATATGTTCTTCTCCTTAAGTGTGCTTGAAAAGAAAATCATCATACAGTCATTCATATAGAAAGAGTTTAGAAGAGTCAGTGTCCACGTATACAGTCTGGAGATAAAGCCATGAAAAGAAATTCCAGGCAGATAAACAGTCACAAACCCCCAAAAGTGTGAAATGGCAAAGCCATGTGTCACTTTGCCATCTCCATGTTGAGACTTCAAACGAGTTTGATGGCAAATGAAGTTAGAAAGTTATAAAATTTCATCAAAGTTCTCTAGAAACTGTAGGCTAGTTTCAAAACCCTACAGCAATGTCCAGAGCAATGTAGTAGTGAAGTGTCCCCAGGACTGGAATGTTATATATATAAGTATAGAAATATATAAATAAAGATACCCTTTAAACAGCTAATTGTTTGAAGAGGTTCAATGAGAAGCTGTATTATTATTGTGATAGCTAAGAAGATGAAAATATAACCCAGAGAAACCTCAGATGATTATACAACAAAACCACAACCCCAGGAGAATTTGTATATATATGCATGCTAATATAATGAACTGGACCAAGATCAGCACATGTGCACTAGGAATGTTGTCATAGGCATGATCAAGTATGAGTGACAAATCATTTCTGTTATTATGATTCTTTCCTTGTTACCTTTTTGTGTAAAAGAATGTGCTTGTTTCCTAGGAGGTGAGCCAGCTGTATTAGATGCCTGGCATCCTGTTCTTGGCGAGTTGATCAGCTCTTGCAAGCCATGTGAAAGAAACCTGCTTTAGGAGTAACAAGTTGAAAACAGATCATAAATTTGGCAGGAGCCTCTTCCCTTTGGCTGATGCCTGTCAGGCTTTAGCCTCTTGTGCCTTTATTTTCATGCCTTACAGCACAGCTCCTTGGCTCAAGAAGGTGCATCATTACCTTCCCTGCTGAGTTCAGGGAAGACTTGGTCAGCTGCCAATCACCTCTGTATGTAGGGACAAAGGGGTGAGAGTGAGTAAAGGACTCCTTAAACTGGAAGCTGGAGTAGGTCTGCAGCCTTGGCAGATTATATATACAAGTGGTACAGACTGGGGAACCCTGAATGCCCTGGCATTCAAGGGCAGCTGCTGGGCAGATGAGCTATTGGGGTGTCTGAGCCCAGCTACTGGAGGGACATATATATATATGTGTGTGTGTGTGTGTGTGTGTGTATGTATATACACTTTTTATTTTTAAGACTTAAATCCTTAAATGTGTCATAAAGCAGAGATTAACAAAGTCCCTAGACATCTTAGATAAATCAACAGAGCAGGAAAACATTCTGTACCATAAAATGATCCAAACTTGAAAATTCTTATAATCAAATTCTGGGTATCATTGTAGAAAAATATGTTAATTTATAAACTATTTAGTATGCCATAGTTTTTTCTTGAAATTGAAAGACTATGATGTTTATCAACATGCAATGGTGTTTGTTCATTACACTGATTTTTATTACAGGATCCCACAATTTGAAATAATTATGAAAGAAACAACAGAAACAGATTTTTGATTGTTCATTGTTTGTGGCATCTGTAGGATATGTGTCAGCTTGACATCAACTGCTAACAAGCTTTATTTAAAATTTAGGGGAAAACAGTTGTAAATTATAAACATTGTCTATAATACAGCTTTGTAGTTTACATAATTATATTCTGTGAAAGAAGGGAGGCAAGCTTGGTCTGACTTCATTTTTCCATTAGAAAAGATTCAACTGTCTTCATCCCATGATACCAGCTGCACTGCGCTTTGTATGAGATCACTGTGCTTAATTTCAATAGCCTGCAGAAAGAGTTTGTTTTTCAAGCCCTGTCTTTTGCAGATGTGCCAAGGGAAAGATAATTTTGGTTTCTCTAATCTTATGCAGAAAGCTAACCCTGTTCTTAAGCTTTACTTTGCATGGTGCTTCCAGAATAGCCCGTATAGAAATCATAGTTTCAAATTGAAGTACTTTTTAAGTCAGTCTGTTTCCCATAAGGATTCTCCTAAAGTACTTAGAATTTGTACTAAATATGAATATTTTTTTACTCACGGGTATACTAAATGCTATTTGAAAAGAATGTGTGTGTAAAGAGTTTGAAAATATAAGAACAATATTTAAAGAAAATGGATTAAAGAGTGATGATAGGAACATAAAATTTGACTCATCAAAGCTTTTAGATACAACCCCCTTTGCACTTTCATCAAGAACTTTCATTGGGGCACTGAATGCAGATTTACAGTGAATACAACAGAAAAAAAATATTCTTTTTCAAGATAAATTTTCATTTTGCTGATCTAACTTAAGCTAAATGCTTATGGAAAAGTCTATGAATTTGAAAACTTTTAACTCCCTTTAATTATCCAAAGGTATAGTGTATGTATTTCCCTCTCCACAAATCTTTAAAAATAAGCCCATAGTTTTATTTCATGCTTCCATTAGGCAAGGGATGGTATTTTATATAATGTCTCTTGGAATTCTGTCCTGTGAATGTTAAATGAAGGTTTTAAACTTCTGTCTTGGCAATACAGATGCTCAATTAAATAATTTTTTGCTCACAAACTTTACTCGTTTTAACTGAAATCAATTTTGGATGAGTTATTTCCTAAAGTTTGGGGAAAATTGGCAGTGTTAATTAATTAACTAAATTGCTCAATTGTCAAATCATTTAAGATATCTAAACATAAAACTATCACATCTCATTTGAATAAATTAATAATCAGTAACAATGTTAAATGTTCTAAGATTAAAATAATCTCTGTAATTTTCTTTCTGTATGGCAAATAAATATTTCTGATTGTATATTTCTTTTTATTGAAGACAAATTCATTACTGTTTTTATTAACAACAATCAAACTTTGAATGCATATACACATGCTTGGAAATATTTTGAAATAATCTGATTAATATAAGGAAAGCAGATTAGGTTAAAGAAAGGGAAAGCAATGGAACATCCAGTCAATTTTATTGTGTGGATTGGACAGCAAGACAGACCTGCACCTAGTGGCAAAAAACTCCTAAGGATTCACAACAAATATGAATAGCAGCATTAAGTGCAGCTATATATAAAATACACTGCAATCACAAAATTATTATGTGAAAATATTATATTAGCTTGTGCAACATCAGTAACAAAGTAAGCTTTCTAATCTTCAAATATGATTTGTGCCTTGAAATGAAGGAGCAGAGAAATAATGAGACCATTTTTTAATGTTAATCCTTTCTTAGAAGATTAGAAAGTAAGACTAGCCAAGCAGATCCTGACTATTTCTGAGAGCAAGCCTTTAATCACATTATAATATAGCTGAACACAGCTTGGTTGGGTGCTTATTTAATTATAATTAAATGCTTGCAATACATGTGTCAGTGACAATATCCCCATTTCTAGACATCAACACTAGGATATATGTCTAATGATGATTCCACAGTGAAGCTGTTGGGAAGTGTCTTGAAGATAGTCTCCAATGGATTATATCTGAGAAAAGAGATTGCAAGAAAAGAAAGTTCAAAACAACCCTAGTATTGTAGTACCAGTTGTTGGGAAAAGTGCTGGAGTAACAGTCTGAGACACCTACAGGTACGTGGACTGTGGGATTCAGTGCACTCCTCAGCAGGTTTGTGGATGACACCAGCCTGTGTGGTGAGGTTGCTACTCTAGAGGGAAGGGGAGGAGGTGATACCACCCAGAGGCACCTTGACAGATAGATAGGTAGGCTCATGCAAACCTCATGAAGTTAGCAAGGCCAAGTGCAAGATCCTGCACCTGGGCTGGGACACGCCCAAGCACAAGTACAGATGGGGCAATGAATGCCTTGAGAGCAGCCCTGCAGAGGACTCGAGGTATTAGTGATTAAAAAGTTATATATGGGCTGGCAACATGTGCTTGCAGCTCAGAAGGCCAGCTGTGTCCTGAGCTGCTTCAAAAGAAGCATGGCCAGCAGGTTGAGGGAGGGAATTTTCCCCCCACCCCCTTCTCATGATGCCACCTGCAATACTTGATCCAGCTCTGAGGTCTGTAACCTAAGAAGGATATGAACCTGTTGAAAGAAGTCCAGAAGAAAGCCACTAGATCAGTAGAGGACTGGAGTACCTCTCCTATCAAACCTCTAGGTCTTGTTCAGCCTAAAGAGAGGGTCTGGGGACACTCTCTGGAACCTTCCAGTACCTAAAGGGAGCCTAGAAGAAAGCTGGAGAGGGACCTTGTACAGGGGCACGTAGTGATGTAAAAAGGGTGACAGCCTTAAACTGAAAGAGGGAAGGTTTTGATGAGATATTAGGGAGAAATTCTTTACTGTGAGCATGGTGAGGCACTGAAACAGGTTGCCCAGAGAAGCTGTGGATATCCCAACCCTTGAAATTTGCCTAAGCCTAAGTCTCAGGGAACAACTTCAACTTTGCATGTCCTGGCTCTCAGGTGGGTTTCAACCGCACTGCTATGGTTACAAACCAAGGAGGTGGATCTTCAGTGTTGAATATTCAATACTAATTTTGTATGGAATTCTGTGCATGGTGGTGTTGGGGGGCAGGGAGGTGCAGTTTTTGACAGAGAACACCGAGGCACAGGAAGTGGAGCTTTTCTTGGTTTGCCCCATTTGCAGAAGGAGAGTGCTGGTATGTCCTTTAAAAACAGGGAGCAGAAAAACAGAGAGCTATTCTTGCTCTTGATCACTTTTTTTACAATTTTCTCTTTATTTCAGTGTTTATTGCTATCTTCTTTAGTAAATTGAGATTCTGGTATTTTTAACTCTTTGTAGTTTGTTTTTCTTTTTTTTTACCCACCACACAGTTGTGGAGGAGGGAGGGGGCATTCAAGCAGTCTTAACCTTTTCCTCACTGAGGTTTTTATTCCTTTAAAGCCACTACACACACAGTGTATATATCCCCTCCAGTATCTTCTGGAGGGAAAACTCAGCCAAATATAAGCAGGCCAGGAATTTCCTGAAGTGCACTGATGATAAATTTCTCCTCCAGCCACTCAGTTTTGCATTTTCTGCAAACTTGATGAGAATGCCCCCTGCTGCAATGTCCAGGTCACTACTGAAGAGCTGAACAGTATTGGACCCAGTACTCTCTCATGGGATACACCAATGTTTACTTGTCTCCAACTGGACTTTATGAAACTGTTCACAACACTGGAGGTGCTGCCAAACAGTTGATTTTCTGTTCACCTCACAGAAAGGTGAACACTGTCCACTAACCTGAGCAGTACTTACTCAGCATAGCTAAAATTCATAGTTATAAAAAGGAAAAATAGAGCACTGAGATGGTTATCTTCATTCTTTTCTTCTGAAGCAGTTACAGAGTTTGGATTTCTTATTTAGAAGAGATTCCTTTTCTCTTTTTCTTGACTAAAGAATTCTCTTCAGTAAGTGTTTGCTCTCAGATAGTCCTAGTTTTGGAGTCAATCCATGAAGAGTTGTCAATGATTTGATTTGACAATCCCACACATATGAGAAAAAAGAGGACCTAATATAAACTATATGTGCCTAAAAGTAATAACCTTGAGTATTATTCTGTACTTATAAATCAAAAGCTATAGTATAACCTTGTAGCAAGCATGAATAATGCTTTAGCCTTTTTTTTCTACCCCACATTTTAGAAGTGCAGTCTCTTGTCCCTTGGTTTGTTGTTTAGTTAAAGGACAAAGACAAGTAACCAAAGACATAAAGCTATTGTTCCCATAGCAGAAGAAAAAGCTTTCTAAAAGTCTGTAGCATTTTTGGGTGTATCTTTAAAACAAAAAATAGACTTTATTCTTTGACACTTTTCAGCTAGTTACATTTTCACACATTTCAAGACTTATCACTTGTTTAAATTTTCAGTTTTTATTCTAATGAGTGTTAGATAAATGATTAACCTGTGTTTGAAAAAAAAAAGAAGAAAGGTTTTACTTGGGGTAAATTATAGTCTAGAGCATTTTCAAAGGGTTGTCTGAATCCTCATTCTGCAGATCTATTATGACAGACTGATGTCAGTACCTCACATTTGGCTCAGAGGTACATGTAAGCAAAAAAAGCAAACCAATCTGGCTTCAGACTGACTGTTTCAATCACCAGCTGGCTAAGAATACTAAACTATACATTTCCCAGGGAAAGATTATAGAGTAGAAAGCCCTAATCCCCATACCACCTCCAGATTCTCATGAATTAATGCATTAGTTCATAAATAAATTACATACTCAAACCTCTGCCTAAACTATGTTAAGTCATTTCCTTACATCCCTATGGGTAGCTGAGTGTTCACTCAGATTTCTTTAATTACTAGTTGACATCAGAAGGAACATTGAACTTTCTCTCTTCCCTCCCCCCATATGTATATTACACACTGTTATATTTTTAGTAAAACCAAAAGAATGGATGGATGGTAACAAATGGGCTACATTTTTACTCTTTCCTGAAACAACACTTATTAATTATTGAGATATAAATGTTAAAGGTTCACATTCTTATGGCAAATAGATAATGATACTTAGGATATTACAAGTTTTAAATGGTATTTTTATTCTTTTCTCTAACTTTTTAGGGACCAGTAGTGCAATATTTTCTACTATTTTTCATACTTTACACTATCTGCTAATTAAGGACAAATCTGTCTGTATCCAGTTACTCAATTCTCTGGAAGAGTTAATAGAATAGGCAGTCTATGATATTGGTAGGCACCATTTCATGCACTGGATGTCATAGAAAAGAGTAACAAGACTCATTCTTTGTACCCGTTCATATTGGCAAAGGCTGGAAGAGATTTGATGATTTAAACAACAGTTTTACTGTGGCTCTCAGACTCAGAAAGAAATTTCGGGTTCTGTGGAGAAGTAGAATTTAATGTGTTTTCCTTTTATTAACATCTACTACTCGTCTTAGGCATCTCTACATGACTGGTTTTTTTTCCAGCATCAAATTCTTATATATATACCAGGTAGCCAGAACAAGAAAATTAACTAAATAAAGGTTCTTTTCTTTTTCCAAGAAAGGTCAATAACTGCTTCTGAGTTTGTTTGGTTTTTTTTTTTCTTTTTAGTAGAATAAATTAATAGAAAAACACTACTAAGAACTTAGTGTAATGTCTTAGATTATCCAGCCAGTTTCATTTTGACCACAAATAACTATACTCTTTTGGATGAGTCTGAAGAAAGTAAGTCAGTGGATACTTAAAGAGATGAGAGTGTTTTTCAGAAAGAAAAGTAAAATAGGTGGCATTAACACCTGCATTCAGGCTTCCAATCTACAAAATTAAGATGATCTGCAGACTGGATCACCTCTCCTATGAAGACAGGCTGAGAGAATTGGGGTTGTTCAAGGTGGAGAAGAGAAGGCTCTGTGGAGACCTTACAGCAGCCTTCCAGTGCTGCCTAGTGGGGACTTTAGGAATGAGGCCTACAGCCATAAAATATGCTATGAAATACACGGCAAAGAGATTTCCGTGGGCATGGTGGCCTGTTGCTAGGTTTTCAGCCAGAGGCCAGATTGCCATTATCACTGCAATCAGCCAGCTGGAAGATGGAGACATGCTTAGGTGTCACAGTTCTGTTCTGCCCTTGCACAAGACCCACAGTCTTTATATTCCCTCTCCTTATAACTCTCAGTGTCTCTCATTCACATATAAAGTGGCTGACCCACTACCACTTACGGCAGCAGTAACAGATTATTTGACTACAGTTTCACCTCCACTTCTCCAAAAAGTATAAATTGGCATTTGAAACCCTCTATGGCAAAGGATGAGGATACAAGCACCTTGCAAACAAGTTGACACACTTGTTCTTCTCTCCTCCTCAAAGCAAGGACACCTCTTTGGTAACATTTGAATCTCTGAGTGCATTGTAGTACACCTGGGGACACTTGTACCTAGCACTGTGCACAACTGACTGCACCCATGGTGGAGTGGTTGCAACTTGATGATCTTTAAAATGAACCCTTCCAACCCAAACCATTCTATGATTTTATGATCTAGAAGTCCTAGACAAAGAACTGTTGACTAAATAGTGGTACATCCAAAGGCTCTGAGCAGCAAGGAGGCAGTTAATAAGAATCTCAACTTCTATTACTGGGATGAAGCAGATGAAGATATGTAGAGAGATTTTGTACTAATATCTACTTGAACAATCTCTCTGTTTTCCTCCATGACTACCTGCCATTCCTTCCACCCTCTGTAGACTTCCTTTTTCTGCTTGAGTTTATCCAGGAACTGCTTGTTCATCCATGCAGACTTCTTGGCATTTTTGCCTGACTTCCTCTTTGTTGGGATGCATCACTCCTGAGGGCAGAGGAGGTGATCTTTGAATATCAGCCTGCTTTCTTGGACCCCTCTTCCCTCCAGGGCTGTCCTATGGCACTCTACCAAGCAGATCCCTGCAGAGGCCAAACTCTGCTCTCCTGAAATCCAGGGTAGCAAGTTTGCTGTGTCCTCTCCTTGCTGCCCTAAAAATCTTGAACTCTGCCATTCCATGCTCACTGCAGCCAAGGCTGCCCTTAGGTAATGGACTTCAAACAACGTTTCACATTTTCATGGCAGATGAACATCAACAACTGTGACATTCACAAAAAAAAACCCCAATAGTGGTAAAATACTAAGTGCAATGTTTTCTAGAAATTTCTTCATTAAAATTCTACAGAGACTGTATAAACAATGAGATTCAATTTTTGGATACAAATTCACAAATTCAGTCTGATACTGTGTTGAACAGAGATCCCCTTTTGTTATATGTGATCTCTGATAAAGATCCCGCAGATCAAAATTAAGCCCTAAGCTTAGTCAACTTTTGCCAGTAGTGATGTAGCAACATTAGCAGTAACATCAAAAATCCCCAAGCTTTTTGAAAGTTGCCTTGTCAGACCATGACTCAATACTTAAACATATGCACAACTCTATCCTATGTAACCTTTTTTCAGAGCTCAGCTAATACTGCAACATAGGTACACTGACAGACATTAGCTAATTAACTAAAAATGTTGCAAAATTAATTTCAAATTTATTATTTTAATTTACATTTTTAATACAGGAACATTACAAAGAATATTAATAGAACTTATATTTTTAGTTATTTAATGGTAGCATCTATGTGCTCAGATTAAAATCATGACTAAATATGTTTTCCTAAAATCACTGAAATTTAAGCTTCCCACAGGTTCAAGTTACATACTGTGTATGATAATGGACACTGAATAGCAATTGTATTGATTTTCATTTTATTATTCCAGCCTTACTGTCATGTAAATGGAATTACAGACATATCCACAATTTATGATGCTTAAATCTAGTTTATATCATGAGAATTCTTATTTTCAAAAAGAATATGCATTTCAAATCCTTGAATGATGGGAATTGTACTTTTATTTCCTTTAATTTTCCAATTAAATAAATTAAATCAAATTCTTAGTCCCCATGGGAATACACTTGTTAGCTATAGTACTGCTTATTTTTTCTTGTCTCTTAGGATGTAGAAATTAGAGCTATCTTCATTAATATTCACAAAATCCAGCAGCTCTTGGATCCATATCATACAAAAAGCCTAAGGAAGGTCAGAGATGTGAAGCAGAGAAAATTAATTTCTTGTGAAGAAAGGGGAAAAAACCCACTGCTTCTGCATCCTGTCTTCAAAGTCATATCTAGAAAATACTTTGTTTCACATTGAACAAGTGGGCTCACAAGTCATTTTATAAAGCAATAATGAAGTATTGATGTTTATTATTAAATAGCCAAGAAAATAAACTTCATAAACGTTTTGCATTTTCCTAGAGTATTTTATTAGATTTCATACAGAAAATGATAATTATTCTGTGGAACAGTTTTTATAGAATTTTAAAATATATAAACATACAGTAGAACTAACACAAAAATAGTGACATATATGACTTATTGATATGGCCAGCATATAAATAATGAACTGTGGTAGGCTGATCTTGGCTGGCTGCCATATGCCCACCCACCCTACTCTCAACAGGAGAATATAAGATAGAAAGGCTCATGGGTAATGATAAAGACAGGGAAATCACTTACAAATTACTCTTACAGGAAACCAGAATGAATGCAGGGAAAATTAATTTGATTTATTGGCAATAAAAATTAAATTTGGACAGTGAGGAAAAAATACAGAAACTTAACACCTTTACCCACCACTCCCTTTTCCCCAGTCTCAATTTCAATTCCTCATTTTCAGCTCCTCTGGGAGCAAGGAGTTGTGGGCAGCTTGTAACAGTAGCTCTCTGCCACTCCTTCTGTCATGTCTGCTCTAGCATGGATCATTCCCATGGACTGCAGTTCTTTGGGATAGATTTGCTCAGGTGTGGGCACGGGCAGCGGTTCATCAGGGAATATCTGCCTGCTCTGCTCCTCCACAAGCTGCAGTTTGAATATTAGCTTCACCATGCTCCTCTCCACCATAGCATGGAAAACAATCTTTATGAGAAGATTGACATAATTACATGCTTATATTGTAAGTCATTTGTTTGATAGAGTTAGATGTCTAGTCCAAGGTTACTTTTATAGTTAATAGCATCTCCAAGAGTAACTACTGAACTACTGCTATTCTAGATGTAGGGGTCAGAGAGGAAGGCTTTAGCAAAGTGCTGCATCTGGCCACAGAGACTTGCAGATGTTAGCGAAGGCAGCTCTATTTCTCAACTACAAACATAACTTGTATGTAGCTAAATTCAGGTAAAGTTAATAAATAATTGCATTAGAATATACAGGAAGTTCACTGTATTTTATGGACTGTATCACTTGCTAACATGAACTGAATGTTATAAGGGTTTTTTGAAACCATTTATTAAGTGCTAGCTTATTACTCATAGTTATTTTGGAGTCTGCTCTTAAACTTGATAGATTCTCAGTGAGCAGTGTTATGGACTGATGATAAACAAAACCTAGAATAGTTAGAAATTTTTAATTTTTACTGTAAAATACAAATACTGCCAATTCATGCTGTAAAGGAAAATGCATGTACCTTAGACAATTTCCTCATCATTACTACCTCAAAAATGCTTTATTATAGTACATTCAACAAAGGTTACATCTAGTATAAGTAGGTTTTTTTTGGTCCTCTCAAGTGGATAATAATGTCATCTGCCATTATTGCATTTGTAATTCATTATCATTATGTATAATGTGTACAGAATTTGTAAGAGCATCAAAAAATACAATTGCCATAGAATCATAGGTTTTAAACTTTGCACACAACACAAAATAAGCAGATAACTATACAAATACTATAAAATAATTTTTGTAGGTGTTTTGCTTTCTTACAATTGTAATGACTTAATTATAATGTAAGAAATAAAAATTCTATGCTGATAAATACATGAATCAATAAAATATTAAAATCTGTATATGTATAAATTCTGCTGAAAATTTATTTTCTATTCAAACACAATTTATAATGGAGATAACGGTGTATTGATTATGAAAAGACTCATCCTCTGCTATTAATTAATTATATTAAAGTAAATAGAAAAAAAATCTTGGTGAGGTCAATGGTATTAGAGACTGTTTTGTTACAGAAAAAAAATGTTAGATACAATACTTGTAGTGCATTACAAAAATACTTATCCTTAAATGTAGTATTTTTCCTGTGGCAGGAATCTCTCCCCAATCCATATGTTGTGCCATTTGACCACTGAGAAAAGCTTCTTATTTGTTATAGCTGAAAACATTTTAAATGGACAGAAAATGAGTTGGTCAGAACTCCTTGGAGGAGGAATACAGCCATATCTTGAGCTTACAGTTGTCTGCAGCAAAGTGCCTATAAGCTACCGTGAAAACTCTAAATTACTAATCTTCAGAAAGTTAAAGCCCTTGGCTCCAATCATTTTACCTAGTTAGTGAAATTTTATAGAGCAAAAATTTAATTTATAATCCATTTTCTCTCTGTTAGACTCTCACTTTTTTAAAGTGATTGAAGTGATGAGTTTTCATGTAAACATCTCTGTCAAAATAATAGATTAGAGATGGCACATCCCCTCAACCATAGGTTGATAACCTTAGGACAGGCAGATGTTTGGGTTTTTTCTAATGGGACTCATGCTCCCAGTAAATACATATGATGTTCATTCATGGTTTTGATTCCACACACTCAACCATCTGTTAAAATGACACCTTAGCTGTTAATAAGCTAGTTATATTGTTCTCAATATATATGGAAATCAAGTAAAGATTGCAGGAGGTGGAATACCTCAATAAAGATGAAAAATGGCTGCTTCCACTAAAAGTCTATCAATTTAAACTATATTGTGTCATATTCATCTATAAATCTCTAAACCCCTTAAAAATAGTAATTGAATAAAACAACCATCTCTGTAGTCTTTGTTCGATTGTAAAATATTTTATCATATCCCTTATTTTGTATATATCCTGTGTTTTTGAACAGCATTTAGAATTTATAATCTCTTCAGCCAATATCAATAGCTTTCTTATGTGCAATGCTATCTTAACAGAACTTGTACATTTGACACCAAATAAGTACTATGTTTAAAATACTGTTTGTATTTTGACTTAAGGAAATCTTATCAAACTTTACATATCAAAAATCAAATCACATTATTCTGTAGAATTTTTACTATTAACGAAAGAAAGGAAAAATCAATAATAACTTAAGACTTTATACTTCCTTTCACCATTTGCCAAGAAGGCAATGATTTCTCTTGTGAGATTCATGTTTCACCATGTTAATATGCAGTCGTGATCTAGAGACTTGACTACTGACATTCTTCAAAGCTAAATATGGAAATGCAAACCTAAAAAAAATGTGGAGGTTTAGAATGTAGTAGTTTATGTATCTGGGCACCCTCATAGGGTTATCTTATAATCCAGAAATTTTCAAACTTGATTAGACAAGACCTTTTTGATATGATTTTCCTTGGAAGTTATTCCTAAAAGGCATCCAGAGGCCCCTTTCTGACTTTAATTTTTCTGTGAAGAACAATTGTGAAAAGATAACAGTAGAATAACCTTGATAACTGTAAGTTTATTTTTCTGTTACTATTGCTACTGGTTGTGTTTGAAAATTTTTTAATTATATTGCACAAATTAGCAAAGATGTGCACTTCACCTGGGAACTTGTTTGTTCAGGGTGTCAGAATCAGCCAGTAATCACATAAAATATGTGTATTTTGGACACATTTAGCTTTCAAACAGCTCTAAATACTAAAGTGCAAGAAAGCAGTAAACTACACAGAATTTCACTTTTTTCAGTGTACTGAACATTTCATGAGCGAAAAATGTAATGAAATTAATCTTGTAGAAGTTTGTTATGAGAACAAAGAACATGAATATAGAAGGAAAGATACATTATCTTCTGCTTGGATGGAAGGGGACTGGCTAGATAAAAATTTTCAAAGTTGTGTGGAAACAATAAGAGGGAAAGACTGAAAAACATATATATAAAGCTTTAAGAAGGTTAAGATTAAGAAAGAGTACAAACACAATTTTGGAATTAATACCTTACATATCAATAGCTGAGATCTACTTTCAGATTTATAATTTACTTCATTTACTGAAAATAAAAAGAGGCATTTAATATATCTCCTATATTTCTGAAATCTACTTATCCTTGGTCTCAAATATATTTCTTTAAAAATATACTATTATGAAGAGAATTCACTTATCATGGTATCAACCTGAAAATCTTGTGAGGTGATAATTATTGTGAACTTCTTTTGGATTAAAAAAGCTACACTAGAGAGGTATGAAAGCAGAAGTTTAGAGAAGATGTTAAAAGGTTAAAGGACAGGAATAGACCTTTAGCTGAAGGTTTTTTTTAATGGTTTGTCTTAACCAACTGTGTGTTTGGTGCAAGATTATTGATATGTAAGCAGATTATGAAATTATAGATCATTAAAATTAATAAAATATTTCTATGCATTAACATCTATTTGCATCTTGCATATATAATTTTACAGTATTTGATAAATTTCCCTAGTAATTTCCATTCTTCACAGAAGATGAGAACTGTATTTTTAACACTATGCTAAAGAAAACAGAATAAAAAATATCCATATGATAACTTGTATTTCTCAGATATATAAATTTCAGGAATTTTAGATGTTTTTCACATGAAAAAAATAAAGTATTTTGCATTCTGAATATAGTTTATTTTACTAAAAATGCGCCACTGTAGTACTACTAACTCATATCTCATACTGCAAGCCTTTTGTCTTGCGTTATTTTGACAACAGTCTGGACCTAAAAACACTTTATTGAAAAGGAGTAGAATTGCCACAGTGATTTGTTCTGCTTTTTTTTTTTTTGAGTCAGTAATAATCCATAACAAAATGCTTTTAAATATATTTGTCATTTGTATTCAAATGTAAAGGATATTTTAAACTATCTATTTTGACTTGTATTTGTTATATATAACATCACATTGACTTTCAAAGTCATGTGATACTGTCTCTCCTCCCAGAGTAAGAACTTTCATATTAACTGACCTTTATCAAAGGAAATATTACCCATTCCAAAGACTAGAAATTCTTGCAAATTCTTAACAATGTTATTTAGAAATAGCTTTCAATAGTTTCCAATGGAGAACATGAACAGTAAAATATTTTTAAACAGAGACTGTAGAGTTATCTTGTAGAATAGATCACCTCCTTTTTTATTTTTCAATCTTCACATCTTTCACATCACCACA
>VWZV01014155.1:1187190-1216255 GCA_013397155.1 Irena cyanogastra | reverse complement strand
AGGAATTTCCTCGTAACATGTGTGTCTTTTTTCAGTGTTTTTAGTATAATTTAATGTGATTTTATAGTAACCTTTTGTTATTTAAAACATTCATGTCATACTGAAAACCCTACTGGACAGTTTGTTTCTTGTTTTTATACAGTTTTGCAGGTGAAGATGGTAATGAAAAATATGAGAAGAGTGAAGTCAAAAACTGGGACCACACGTTCCATAAATTCATGAAAAGAATATCTGTATGTCCTGAACAGATTCTAAGGTATGTTGATAATCTTTTTGTTACAGGGAAATAGAAATCATTGGCATGGATGGTTGGTACAACAAAAAATTCTTTTATTGGAAATACGTTTTTGTTTTAACTCCTTTAACCAAAAAATCAAAATCAAAACAAAACAGAAGAAAACGAAACAAAAAACTGCTACGGAGGCTGTTGCCATATCTCTGGTCAGACTTCAGTCCCTGGTTGGGCTTTCTTTATACAAAGTTTAAGTAGATAAGAAGCAAAGCAGGATCAGAGACCATAGCTCTGGCTATGGGAGACTTGGCATAAGACCTAGTGAGGAGAGACCCTGACTGTCTTTGCAGCCTCACTGAAATCCAGGCACAGAGGTTTCCAAGAGACTGTTGAGGTGGAAGTGTAACACAGTGGTGTGCTGTTGTGATAGAATTCCAAGGCTACCTGTTCCTCTGAAATTTTGTGGGCTGTTTGGAATGTCTAATGTCTGTCTTGCAAGGAACTGCTTGTTTTAAAGTCCCCAGGTCTGCAGCTTGATGTGGACTCCCCTCAGCACCCAGCGGTCTTCAGCTCTTGTAAATCTGTTGCTTTTCCTAGAGCACAAGCAGGTGCAACCTCAGAGTAGCTGCTCTTCCTGAGGGAGGAGTTAATTCTGGATGAGAGTATAGCAAAGAGTAAATCATAAGTCATTCATAGTACCATGAAATACCAGAAAATACAGGTTTTCATGGATCACGCCAGCTGTTCCAGGGAGTCCAGTGCTGCCTGTCTGGTCTGGCTGTTTCAGTGTAATGACAGGGCTTTTGTTCACCAGCTTTCCAGTACCAGGTGGAACTAACTGAGCCCTTTTTGATGAGGAGTTAAAAGTCTGAGTGGCTGCTTAGACAGAAAAGAAACATGAGAAACTTTTACTAATTGTCAAAGATTACACAGGAGATTTTCTAATGCATAGTGCAAGTAGCATTTTCAGATGGCTTTTCACTGGGTCTGTCACTTTGCAGTATTGTGCTAATTTGCCCTTCCTCTGAAACATCAGCTCTGGTACTCGCTGGGCTGTCCCTGGTTACAATCTTTCCCTAACCTCCCTTTGCCCTCCCTGGGGACTGTCAGTGTGCTCTTAGACTCCCATTTCACCTGCCTGCAGAGCACAGAATCTCCTGCTTGCCATGCAGTGGAAACCATCCTTGGTCTTTGTTTCTTGGTAGCTGCGAAGCTCTGATAGCTCTTACAAATAAACCATCACTTCTGAGCTATAGCTGCAGTGGTTTTGAGATCAATTTGGTGTTAAATCTTGTTGAATTTTATCTTTTATTGCTGCTGTTTGGAATTCCATTTTTCAGGAAAGTGTAGTATGCTTAATGAAATGATTCTGGTACAGCATATTTTGGAGCTGTCCATTCAAAGCATTTGTCTCCTCTAAATCCAACTCTTTAGATTTTCCAAGCATTAACCTACCAAGTATTTCTCTCTCCCTGTCTTTATTTTTTGGTTCATGACTCTTTTGAAGCTTCTGACTCACAACCATGTTTTTTACTTGAAGCAGGTTCAGAGATTTCAGCAACTCCTGAACACTGTTGCCAACATGTAAGATTTCAAATTAAAAAATGAAAATTTTTTCCTCCCTTTTTTCTTTCAGATACTCTTGGGATGGCCAGCCTTTATTCATCACGTGTCCTCCAGCCAACCTGGACCAGGATATTCCAGCCTGCAGTACCTGTGGAAGCAGCAGAGTGTTTGAGTTCCAGCTGATGCCCACGCTGGTCAGCATGCTCCAGAGTGACTCAGGTGCTTGACTTGGTTGAATCAGTATTTCTAACAGTCTCCTTTTTGGAAAAGTGCAGTGAACTGCAGTTTGCGTTGTTTCCGGCTACCCACACATGCTCAACCACAGTGATGGTGTTCAGAGAATCTGCTGTCTCCGTTTCAGATTTCAGTGAGCAAAGAGAGAACTCTTCTTTAGGGAGACTCTCTGATTACAGCTTGAGTTGCTCACTGGTGAACTTTAATAACTGCAGTAGGGATAATTCCATGCCATGGGAGTATTTATTGCCTCTTAAAGGAGGCCTTGGAAGATAATAAATGCTGTGAGATAAGATTGCAGACATATAAAAATCCCTTTGAAAATTCTGATTTGGCTGCTTTTAAAATGTTTAACATTAGAAAATGCTGTTTACAAAGGGCACTGAATTAATTTGTGCAAAGACTGAAGTCTAGTGGTAAGCAATAGCCCCTATTATGTCACTTTTCAAACCCTTACATTTGTGTTGCTTTGTTTTTAGATCTGTCAGTGGAATTTGGAACTGTTATAGTTTACACGTGTGAGAGAAGCTGTTGGCCAGCAAATCATCAGACCCCTCTTGAAGAATTTATTTTTGTACAGGAAGACCCGGATCAGAGATTATTTAAATAATTGTATTTCTCTGCAAAGATGAAAAGTCTGTTGGGGTGTTTCGATTTCTTTTACTACAAATGTGTAATTACATAACAGAATTTTCCTCAGATGTGGTGAAAAATTAAAATTTTTTTATGACATTGTGCTTATTTGCAAGAATAACTGATTGAAAGATACTAGCATGCCTCTAAAATCTGGTGGCAAAATTTCAATACTTTGGTTACACATGGAAATTGAAGTGTAGAGATTGTTTCACAGTTCTAGTTACTCTTAGCTTTTGGGAAAGAAGAAAAAGGGAAAACCTTTCTTGTATACTGTTAGTATCCATCAGCCACACAGAATCCAGTTTTTAGAAACGGAGCAGTGGAGAACTTAATGCCAGCCTGATTTTCAAAGGCAATTCTGCTTTGATTTGACCACGGATTGGAAATTCGGTGGGGAGTGGCTGAAGGGCCTTGCTGTCCCTGCAGCCTTCCAACATGAAGCTTTTCTGTGTTTTTCCAGAGAAGGAAAGGTTCCATTTGTGTGGTGCAATGAGCTGTGGCAGCGCCATGGGTTTGTGTGGGGAGAAGGTGCAGGGTGAGTTAACCCTTGTGTTCTCACAGGTACAGAACTGGGGCGGGCTCAGCACCTGCCTCGGTGCGGGGGGATTGTGCAGCTTTAGCTTTAAAACCATCTGCATTCTCCTGTGCCTTCCCTCTTGGCTCAGGCTGAACTCTGCAGTATCTTCACTGACTGAAGGAAAAGTAATTAGAGTGTCCTTAGAGCATTCTGTACAGGTTTAATGCAGCAACATAAATCAATGCACTAAGTGTGGGTTTAAAATAAGGGGAGGAGAGGAAACGATGCACGAGTGATGGAATGCTTGCAAAACTGTGTTTTTAAGGAAGAAATGTAGCTTACCATGTCAGCTTCTGGAGGCAAGTTAGTTAACTTAGGTGAAGTCATAAAAATAAATATAAAAATAAAAATACAGTAGAAATAAATATATTAAAAATATGATNCGGGCGGGGGGAGGCCGAGCCCGGGGCCGCGGGTGCCGCTCGCCGGGGGCGCGGTGTCGGCGGGGCCTCTCCGCCGCCGCAGTGTTTGCGCGGTTTCAAAGCGCCCTGGCCCGCCAAAGCCGCCGCGAGACCGCCGGGCCGGGGCGCCACAAAGGGGCCGCGGCCTGCGCGCCATCGCCACCCCCCCTCAGCCCGGGCTCCCGCCGGGCGCGGGAGCTCCTCCTTCCCCCGCCGAGGTCAGGCCGCCTTCCTGGCAAGGCCGTGCATCTCCGCGAGCCCGCGGATGGAACCGCCTGGGAGATCGCGCTGTGCCGTGCTTGCTGCCCGGCGATATCTCGAAAGTCTTTAGTTTTGCCGGGTGCCGCTTTTGCCGGTGCTGGGGGTGATGGTCCGGTGAGAAATTGCAGCGAGAAACCCCCGGGAGAGGTGAACTGCGCTTTCAGATCCCGGGCTGTAAACCCGTCAGTGCTGGCGCTTCCCGCGGGCTCATGCTTTCACTTTTGCTTCCAGATATTAATCTGTGAATGTGTACAGGAAGGGCAGATGTGAGAGGGAAGCAATGAAAAAGAGATAGAAATACTGTTGGTGAAACTATGATTGTCCGGTGTCCAGACCTTTATTGGTTTCTTGCTGTAGTAAAGAACAGCATATGGTTTTAAATCCAGCCAGAGCATAGGTCTGTTTCCTTCAATACCTTTTTACTAACGTGCCCAGGAGTCACATCTGAGAGTTTTGTGTGACAGGTTGTGAGGAGTTTGGATTTGCAGTCAGACTTGTTGAGCAGAGCAGCTCGTATCTAAAACCATATCAGCTTCTAGAAGAAAACAGTTACTGGTTTGCCTTGTTGTTCCTACAGTTTGGGCTTTCCTACTGGAGTGCTTTTAAATTTGTAGAATATGTTTAATTCTAAATTTTCCTTTTGGTTTGAGAGCCTATCCAATTTGAACATTGCACCAGGGAAATAAATAACTGCAGAGGAGTGGAAGCATTTTCTGCACTGTTCCCCTCTTTTTCCCCCCTACTCTGCAGTGTCAGTTATGTACTCCTGCAATCCATTATTACAGAGTTTGAAGCTCCTGATTTTCCAGTTAGTCATTAAATCTCATCATAAATCTCATCGGGTGTCCTTCTTGTTTCACTTGTTACAGTTTGGGGTTGGTGTTGCCTTTCCAGGCTGACTTGGGGGGACTCCATTAATTTAAATACATGCTGGATCTGTCTTCATATGGCAATATCACTGGCAGTGTTTTATGCAAGACGAAATGTTTTGATAACATAGGGAACAGGTGGGAACAAGACAAGGTGAGAGCAAAAGACTTCTTACACAAAGAGGGAATTTGCTGTTAGCAGAATAAATTACTTTTGTGAACATTTGTGATATTGTTGAGAGTTTTCCTCGGTTATTAAATATTAACAAACTTGAACATCTGAAAATACTTTTTATTTTTATAAGTAAGTTGTGATTTTTTAAAGAATATTAATACTAAAAAAAAAAATAGTAGTTTTGAATACCAGACAACAAACTAATATGTGACTTAAGTATAGTGTATTGAAAGGCATACCCTTGCCCTAAGAATGAAGAACAAAATTATGTTTTTTCAGGATCCAGGTCTGAATTAAGAGCATGAGTAAATGTTGTTGAGTTATGATGCCTTTTCTTCCAGGTTACCAAAATGGGAACAGTGTAGTTGTCTTATAAGTGAGCTGTTAAATTCTCATCATTCTTAGCTAGACCGAAGCTTCTGTGGTTTCAAGTTTTCTCTCTGGAGAACTCCCTTTGCTCCCTTTAGTGCTGTAATTCTTGTTCTCAGCAGGAGCTGATGTCGCCTGTCATGCTCTCCAGTTAAAATATTCAAAGATTTCTGGGTAATGAAGGTTTTAACAGACTTTTGCACTTTATTGTTTTCCCTTGAAGTTCTTGGGCCTTCTGGCTTTGGATTCAGCAAGCTTTCTGTGTGTGTTTTGAGGAAGGAACAGAGGTAGAAATGTGAAGTATGCAAATACCATTTTCATGAAAAGAGACAAGGGCACGGGTAGTTACTGTGATAGGAATGTTTAACAGTCTCAGCTCTGTACTATATTTTCAAAACATTGTATCTTTTCTGTTTGCTCTATATCCACAGGTGCTTTTATTAACTGTTTAAATAAAACTCCTTTGTTGTATTCTCTGGGGAAATGGTTTCTTCCCCCCAGGACCCCTGGATCTGTAACCACATAGTCTGACCCTTCCTTCCTATCTTGACCCCATTGGCTGGGTCCAGTTATCTTTCCCTGAGCAGAAGACTATATAATAACCCTCTTCTTCCTGACTCTCTCTTTCCTGGACACCTTCAAGATTAAACCCTTGGAAACCCCTGGAGAAGGGCCTCTTTTGAATTCTTTTACCCTGTCCCTGTAATACCCATCCAAAGCCCTCAAGGAACTGGGCTAGCCGGTGCCCCGGGGGCGGGCAGGAGGGGTATTCATTATACTCCGTAGCTATTGCAGTTTTTAGTATGTTAAAACTTAGTCCTTCAATTGAAAATATTCCCCTCAGAAAAGAGGTAGATTAATCTTGGGGTTTGGATCTCTCATGCAGAGGATGTTCAATGAGTGTGTACCAGGCTTTTTTCATAATTCAGGTTTGGTTAAAAAAGTCAGAAGTGTGAGAACACTCTGAGCAGGTCACAAGTAGGTTTAAACTTCACATTTCACATTCGGTCTGAGAGTGCTCTCTGGGTAGCAGAAGGTGTTACTGTGCTGAGTATGTCAACATTACCTGTGGGAATTTGGGAGAAATATCTCTGATGTATCTCAGAAAAATCTCTGAAATATCTCAGAAAAACTCTCCTCATTAAAAATGTTAAGGACAGGAGAACACTTCTAAGAAGTGCTGTTGATCGAAGAAACTTAATTGCACAAAAAGTAGTGGTAGCAAAGCTAGGAATAAATGTCAAAGTTGTAGTTAAATCTTCTTAATTCTTGTGGGGGCTAAAGATACTGGAATTTATGCTGTTCCCATGTATATATTAATAAATAGAAACCTAGCTGTTAGGGGAATTGCAGTCATGGCATCCTTTGTGCTCTGCACTGTATGTTTTTAAACATTTTGATTGTGTGATTGGATTTCTTTTTTTATGAGTAGGCTTCATAATTTGTTAATGTGCACTTAGGCAGTTAGTCTTGGGGACAGGCAGTAAAAGCTTTTGCCCTGCAGTGTGTGTGTGTGTAAGATGGCTGTGCAGCCCTTGATTTACTGATTCGGGTGCTTGAAGCCATGCTCTATAAAGTGGAAGGACCAGTTGGTTTGGAGCAGCCTTTCCTGGCCTAGGGGACGCACGGAGCCAGGGCTCAGGGTGGGCGGTGCAGGGAGAGGCTGGCTGGACCTGTCCCAATGGATTTCTGCATTTTCCCACCTGAGCTTGTGCTGTGCTCCTCAGGAATTGCTGCTGAGATCTTCATCCTGCACAAGCAGGACCGTTGGTGTTGACTTCCTGCTCACTGCTGTGGGGGTGTATCTCAAGAGTCACGTGCATTTTCAGCAGGGGCTCTCTGCAGAAAGTTTCTTCTCATGTAGCCTGCACATTTGTCATGGTCCCCTGTCAGCAATCATTGAGTACGTGTGGATTCCTGAAGATAATTAGGTGACCACTTGTACCTCTGCAGTTGCTGTAGGTCTGATGTGACGCCTGAAAGGTCTGAGAAGGGGTCTGTAAAGTTTCTGCATTTTGGCCAATCATCTTTTCTTCAAACTGTGTTAATGGTTTTGTTCCTTTTTTTCCTATGAAAGTGAAATGTCTCTCTTGTGTGTTTACAGATTGATTTGGATACTATTGATGTCAGCAATCTCAACAGACAGTTTCTGTTTCAGAAGAAACATGTTGGAAGATCAAAATCACAGGTGAGGAAAAAGTCAAAGCTTAAGCCTCATTACTCGGTATTATCTTGTGGATAGTGTTAGAAACATGTCACAGTTTAGTTTCTCCTGGGAGGAGGTAAGTGTTGGTTGGCTGATTATGGCTGTCCACAGCATTTCATTATTAAAGTATTTAAATCTCTTAAGGTAGTCAACTTACTCAATACACAGCTGGTATCAAGTCTGTCTTTTAGAAGGAAGGAAGAAATAATAAGTGTTTTTTTGTTTTCTTTTTTTTTTGTTTTGTTTCTAGGTTGCCAAGGAAAGCGTGTTACAGTTTTGTCCAGAAGCTAATATTATAGCTTACCATGATAGCATCATGAAGTATGTTTGGTTTTAAGCTCTAATTACATGTTTGATTTGCAAATACTGTGTTATTTCAATGCTACAATGGTGTGCTTTAAGGTATTTTACAAATCTTCCTCAGTAAGGAGAAATAACTGTAAATGTGAACTACCACGCACTTGCGTGGGAGTGTGGCTTTTGTATGGGTTTTAAGCTCTGGTAGTAAGCTGTAGTCATTTGTTTGTGTGTTTTTCATTATATTGGCAACATTTGCCATATTAGTTTCTACTCTGTAAGGATGTCCTGATGTCTTGAGCAGTAATTAGAGATATGTGAAGGTTGAGTCTGTGATTAAAAAAATTAAGTCGTTTGTGTGTATGTAGGTAACTGTCATTTATATACGCCCCAAACTGTTGAAATTTAGTCTTTATTATCTGCAACCAGTGAGTAGAGTACAAGATTATGTAGGGTTCCATTAGCTGTTCCCCATGTTTTAATTTATATTTGCCCCAATTTCTAAAAAAATGAATATTCTGTACCATGGAGGTTTGAACTCTGATGTTGCTATTAGCCAGTGAAACACTGATTCACTGCATCCTTCTCCTGAAACTGTTAATCCCATTTCCTCTTTTCTCTCTCTTCTTCTCCACCTTCTTCTTTAAGTCAGAAAAATGCAATATAAAGATAACTGAAGTGTCAGGATTTAAGGTCTCATGTGTTGGCTCCTCAGGGTATGGCCACACAGTCAAACCAATGGAGCTATCACAGCACAAGGAATTATGCACAGTCTGATGAGCTATGGTAATTACAGTGTGCATGTTTTAGCCACAGCTGATGGTTTTTAAGGTCAGTTACCACAGCTCAGCCAATTTACTCATTAGGTCAGAGTAGTTTAATCACTTTCCCTTGTCTGCCTGTTTCATTGGTGAAATTACTACTAATTGCAGTAGCTTCCTTCCAGCAGCATAAAATTCATGCTTTCATCCAGCTTTAAAGTGGGCAGAAGACAAATGGGGCAGTTAAAGGGTAGCTAAATTTATAAATGTATAATACGTGTAATTTATCACGAATGTCAGTTGCATGTGTAGAGTTTCTGTTGTGCAGTAATAACCAACAACTTGGATGTGCCATTTGAAATGTTGTTTTTGTTTTCTATAGCCCTGACTATAACGTAGAGTTCTTCCGCCAGTTTACGTTGGTTATGAATGCTCTGGATAACAGAGGTGAAGTTTTCACTATGATTTTATATTGCAGATGTTGCTTGTTCCTTGCTGCAGTGTCATGTGAATAACAAGTATCCTCCTAACCCATCTGCAGCTGGAATAAGCCTAGTGTGCTTTGCTAGAAACTAGAAGGGGTAGTTAGTGCTTCTGCAGGTTTTCTGAAAAGAAATGTACACTGCTAATTGCTGCTTCATGGGAGCTGCTGGGTGCTGTGGGTACAGTGTAGCTTTAGTCAGCTGAGTTTGCTGTGTTTATTAATGTCCAAGTATCTTGGGAGAATGGGAAACTGGGCTTTGTAAGAATGATGTAGTGCTCTATAGAGAAACAAGGTATATTAAAGATAAGTGCATAGGATGCTAGTTGGAATTTGGAGAAGGAAAACTTGTTTTTTCTTAACTATTCAAATTTTTTCTTTAAAACCCTCTTGCTTTGCAGCTGCTCGTAACCATGTGAACAGAATGTGTCTGGCTGCTGATATTCCTCTTATAGAGAGTGGAACTGCAGGCTACCTTGGACAAGTAACTGTTATCAAAAAGGTTAGGTGGGGTGTCACTCTTGTCATTGGCTATTTTAGACAACAGGGAGTGGGTGTGTGGAGATAGAGTTACAGTTCATCTGTTAATAGCCCAAACTATCAGTAGCCTTCTCAGAGTGACAAGTAAATGCTTCATTTTTCACCAGGGAGTGACAGAATGTTATGAATGTCAGCCTAAACCAACTCAGAAAACTTTCCCAGGCTGCACAATCCGAAATACGCCCTCAGAGCCTATCCATTGCATTGTGTGGGCCAAGTATTTGTTCAAGTAAGTGACTTTTTAAAAAAAAAATAGACGTTATGGTTTATTCTTCTGGTTTCTAAACATACAGAGAAAGAAATAAAATTGACCCTTTTTTTTTTAAATTTCTTATAATGGATTTTAACTTAATTTTAAATCTATTTAAATGGATTATGGTGAAAACCTCCGTTTCCTTGACCTGGATTCTAGGGTGGTTATAAAGATGGAAGGTTGATTAGTATTTAGGCCTTGTTTTAATAGCAGAAAAAATGTGGCAGAGCAGTTTGGCACAGCATTGTAGGTTGAGGTTGCTTTATTCTTCATGTTTGTATGAGGTAAGCGCATTCTTCAGTTTAATGCATGTTTTAACAAGTGTGAAGTTTGTTGGAATTTTGGATATCCCGGAGGTTCTAAAAATGCGTTTAGTACTGCAGTGTAAATATTAGGCTGAATATTGGGTGAGCTACTGAGTTAGTTATATAGAAAACTGTTTTGCTGAATTCATTTTTGTGTTGGGCATTTTGTCTTTTCCTTGTTAAGTTCATGTGTGATGAACCCCAGCAATTTAAAAAGTCGTGTATGAAGTGGCAGTCTGTCTGAAAGCAAGAATCATAAAATGAATATATATCCACTAGCAAATATTTGAGTCTTTAACCACATATGCTGAAATTCTAGTCTTGTTGTTGTTCTTAATTGTTATATAGCCAGTTGTTTGGAGAAGAAGATGCTGATCAAGAAGTCTCACCTGACAGAGCTGATCCTGAAGCTGCCTGTGAGTGTGATATAAGCTAGTGGCTTACCCTGTTACTGAAATGTTCTGTTTCAGAGATTATGACTCCTTTCTGTACATTTCTTAAGGTTAGAGAGTTCAGTTCAATTTTCTTTAAAGAACATTCTGTTTCTGGCCTGTGGGAGGCTTGTATTTTGAACAGAGTACTGAGTGATATTTGTTGTCACTCTGCATTTCCCACTCCTAGCTGAGGGTTTGCAAGGAACTTCAGGAATTGTGTTTGAGCTCTTCTAGCCTGCAACACTTCAGCATTAATCTACATAGGAAATATGTCCATTTCAAGTGATATTTTTATAGCTATTCAGTATTTCTCTGTAAGGACAGTAATCATAGTTACTATGAGGTGAATAAGCATCATTGTTGGTTGCTTCTTTTGGATCCTTTGATAGATGAATGGACTTGGGAGGGGGAGCTTAGAGGATCCTCTGACTCTTCAAATTCTTTGAACATCAGATAGTGATCACTGGACAGGTTGTTCCTACAGGAAGTGCAGGATGAAATAGGTGAGTCTTAAAAAGACTAGCAATATAAAGTCACTTAAAACAATGGCTGCTGAAGTAGTTGACAGGTAGCAAATGCAATGCCACTTATCTAAGTAAAGACAGCAGTGCAGTTACAGGAGTGCTGAGCTGGAGCCTGGTGTCTGCAGTGACAGACTGCCCACAGTCAGGGTGCTGTGGTCACGCAGGGGTGGCAGTGCCCAGGTTTGACCCCAGCCGGCAGCTCAGCACCATGCAGCCCTTGCTCACTGCCCCACCCAGAGCAGGGAGAACCACACAAGAAGTGAACCTCACAGGCTGGGACAAGAACAGTAATAATGGAAACAAATATGTAATACTATTGAAAATAATTGGAATAAAGAGAGGGGGAATAAAACTCAAGACATAAAAATGACATAGTTGCTGACTGCCCGCTGGCCAGTGGATGCTCAGCCAGTCCCCAGGCAGAGATCAGCCCCTCCTAGCCAACTCCCCCAGTTTATGTGCTGAGCATGACGTTGGGAGGTCTGGAATATCCCTGTGGCCAGTTCAGGTCAGCTGTCCTGGCTCTGCTCCCTCCTAGCTCCTTGTGCTTCTCCTTGCTGGCAGAGCACAGGAAACGCAAAAGTCCTTAACTTGCAGTAACCTCTTGGCAGCAGCTGAAACATCAGCATGTTACTAACATCATTCTCGTGCAGAATCCAAAAAACAACACCTGACCACCTACTAGAAAGAAAATTAACTCTCTCCCAGCCCAAACCAAGGCATCCAGGGAAGAGTCAGTGCAACATTTATAAGGCAAGTCGTGCCCAGCACGGCTCTGTGAGTCCGTGGAAGGAATCAGCAAGGCTGTGCAGAGTGTGTCTGAATGTGCAGGGGGCAGATCCAAAAACTATTGAGGGGAACCTGAGGGACATAAGCAGCCAAGGGGACAAGAAAGGCTGAAGATCCTGAAGTGGAAAAGATGCTTGAAAGATAGAGATAAATGGTGATTAGAGGAGTCTCCCACATCAGAAGGGAGACATGTGTTGTTCAGCTCAGATGATTAGGCAAAGTCACTCAGAATAAAAAAGATGAGGACTAACTGAAAAAAATAATAGCTTCATCATACAGAATGACTGGGCAATGATAGATGAGGCAGATAAATACGAAATAATGCAAATGATGCATTGCTGAAAGGGGGGAAACATTCCTAAATTTACATATAAAGTGATGGTCTCTGAGTTGATTTTTCTCATTTTGTCGAGACATTAATCAATAGTTCTATGAAAACATCAACCTGATTATTAGAAATCATGATAACAATTGTTAGATCTGACTGGGAAAGAAAGAAAATTATTATCATTTTTATAGAGATTTTTTTTTTTGTATAAAAAGAACCAGAGATAGGAAACTGGGTTTTTTTATTTGTTTTGAAATCCCAGCCAAACTAAGACTCTTTAGCCAGAAAAGACTACTAAAAAGGGGTGGTAAGACGTTTCTGAAGTGGCAACATTATGTGGAGAAAAATAGTAGGAAACAATTGTTCGTTGCTTCTGCCAATAAAGGAGTTGGGTGATATCAAGTTAAATCAGTGAGTTGCAGAGGCAAAGAGGAATAGGCACACTGTGCCTAATTCAGCTTTTGTTGGGTGCAATGAAGCCATTTTATGCTTCCTGCATAATTTTGGTAATTGACTCTGGGGGCAATATTTGGATGGGATTTTTTTTTTTTTAAATTTAAAATATTGGTTATCACTTTATTAATAGGGGAGCCAGCAGAAGCAGAAGCCAGAGCACTAGCATCCAATGAAGATGGTGAGATTAAACGTGTTTCAACTAAGGAGTGGGCTAAATCCACTGGCTATGATCCAGTTAAACTTTTTACTAAGGTATCTTCTTTACCCCAAATAAATGTCTTTATTTGAAATGTATGAGATGCTGTGAAATTAAATCAAACCCCAGCTTGGACATTAATGCTAGCCATCAATTATGTGATCATGTTTTGCTGTTGTGTTGGTCTCTTGCAACATTTGCTCGTTTTAAGTATTCCGTCTGCATCTGCAGAGTTGGCTGCAACAGCCTGGGCTCTCTGTGCAGACAAAACTCTATTGCAATTACTGGAAAAATTTAATGGGAAATGGTCTATTTGACCTCTGGAACTGCACTGGGCATAATCAGAACCAATCTGAAGACCTAAAAGCTGTCAGTCTTCTGTGCATTAACAGGCTCTGGCATAAGAAAAAACAAACTGATTTAGTTCTTGTTCCAAATAGTTACTGAAAGTGGAGAAATAGAGGAAATGAGCTGGAATGTAATGTTCATAGGTAGCAATAACTTTTCTTTGAAAATACATTGGCATGTTCATTTACTTGTCTCAGAGAGGGCATACAAAGAACTGTAGGGACGGCTTCAGTAGACAGGTAAAACACTGTTTGAACTACTGTTTCTTGATTTTTCACTTTACTCCTCCCCAGATTAATCAGAGCTATGTCTGCTCTATGCAATGAGTGTTAGAGAGTGGGGAATAAGATTTTAGAATCTGTTTTTATGTAGTTGAAAATACTGTCAAGGAAAAAATCAAAATCTCATCAATGTAATGTTGATTTGTGTCTTTTTTTTCCTTTCATTTGATTTTTTTCCATGTTTCCTAGCTTTTCAAAGATGACATTAGATATCTGCTGACAATGGATAAGCTGTGGA
Source organism: Irena cyanogastra (assembly GCA_013397155.1). Classification (NCBI taxonomy): domain Eukaryota; kingdom Metazoa; phylum Chordata; class Aves; order Passeriformes; family Irenidae; genus Irena; species Irena cyanogastra. The sequence goes on along the minus strand of VWZV01014155.1, from coordinate 1,202,498 downwards.
GGAAAAGAAAGCCTCCAGTGCCACTGGATTGGGCTGAGGTACAAAAGCAAGGTAACTGTCCCTCTTCCTACTGTACATTTGTAAATAATACCTGCTGTTTATTAATGCATCTCTGTGATATGTACATTTTTTTACTGCCACAGTTGAGTTCTGATAATGAACATATTAATTCTTTACACTTCTTGAAGATTTCAAATTTGTCTCTATATAGACAACACTTTTTCTAAGACTATTTTGCAGTTGTTGTTTTAGATGCTCAGTATTGGCTGTAGAAAATGTACATCTAACAAAATTATGTCAGCTTATTCTAGGACACCTTACTGTAAGCACTTATCTTGTAAGATTTATCTCTTAAAGTTGTTTGGTTGAAAATTTATGTTTGCTGTAATTTGTGCATGTTTAGGTGACTGATATCTATAGTTGCAGTTTTAAATGCAGATTTCTTGTAAAATGTTTGGACTACTGTAGGTTAAGGATATTGTTCTTCCATTTAGAAAGTACTGAATTCTGCTGGAATTGGAAAGTTATGTGAGAGAACTTCTGTGGAACTTATAAATATTCCTGATCTTATTTTATTTCTCTTTTTTTTCACAAAGAGCAAAACATACCTGACCAGCAGAAAGAGAGCTCTGCAGTGTTGAAGGATCAGCAGGTTCTCAATGTCAGGAGCTATGCAGACCTGTTTTCAAAGAGTGTTAAAACCCTGAGTCTTCACCTAGCTGAGAAGGCTGATGGAGAAGCACTTATATGGGATAAGGTTAGTTTGCCATGTATAAACTGTACATGTGTAATACAAGTATTAGTTGGGTTCATTCCGTTTCCTTCCAAACTGATACTACTTAGAACAAAACTATCTGGCACCTTATGGAAACAGTTTCCATATGTAAACAAATATATTCTTTAAACACTATATTGTGTAACTCACTGAGGGTAAGGATTAACTGCTGTGGTGTGAATAACTTAATTCACGATATTCTCCAGCTCATAAAAGCACAAATTCACAAGTATTTTTTGTGTTTTGATTTTTGAAAATATTTAAATAATGCAACTTTGTTTTTTCCCTTCTTATCTGTCTCCAAAACATGCTCTTAGCCAGGTGTCAGTAGCTGGGGTTTTACTGAGGTTATGAGCAATTAGCTGACGATGGGTGTGCAATAGAAGTTCTATTGAAGAAGACAAGAATTTTCTCTTTTATCACCACACACAGTATCACTTCCAGTCAGTTATCTTTTGGCATAAGAAAAAATAGTCTGTAAATATGGGGGCAAAGGCAAAACAGTAAAATATTACCACAAGAAATAGTACAAATACTTCTCTCTGAAACACCCAGTGTTTGAAACTGATTCAGAGTTAAAATTCAATGTTAAAAATGTTTGAAACATTGTAATACTTCAGATTGAAACATTTTTATAACATAGGAAGCATTTTTTTAGTTCGTATTTACTAATTTGCTCCTAAAAGACATGTTTAGAAACTGTAGTTAGTATTTAAAGTACTACTGCTCTGAGTACCCCGAGTACACCATCTGAAAGAGAAAGTATATTGACTTTGAAATGGAATTTTGTACAGATTTTTTTTTTTTAATTCTGCTTTTTAAGGTTTTAGGAACCATGTGTTGCAAACTCTTTCCAATGAGTAATCTGATTTTTAAATGCTTTTTGTATTAATTTCTTTTTAGGATGACCCTTCTGCCATGGATTTTGTCACTGCTGCTGCAAACCTCAGGATGCATGTTTTTGGAATGAATATGAAGAGCAGATTTGATATCAAGTGTAAGGATAAAATGTAGCATTTTTAAATTTAACTTGTAATCTTCTTGTTTTCTTCTGCTGTTAAAAATCTGCATACTTTTTTGTTTTGCAGCAATGGCAGGAAATATTATCCCAGCTATAGCAACTACCAATGCAGTGATAGCTGGGCTGATAGTGCTGGAGGGTTTGAAGATTTTATCGGGGAAAATAGATCAGTGTAGAACGGTAAGTGGGAATAAAATGCTTTTGCTTTTTTGCTGTTTATTATTCGTTTAAAAGTTACATTTAAAATTTTTTCACTGTTGTGTAGTTTTACTGTCCCTCACTTGTTGCTTCAGTAGATTCTGAATATGCTGGGAACTTTCAGTCACAATGAAAAGAGAAGTGCAGGTCTTAAAGATCAGTAAATTCCTATGACTTAATAAAAATTTGCTGCTGGATAAGAGAACCAGGCTGCCATCACTTACAGTGGGGTTGTTTGGTGTTGCAGCTGTTGGCAGGAGCTGCTCAGTCAGCACGGGGTGCACTGGTCCTGTGAGACTCCTGCTCAGCAGGCACAGCAGAGAGGATTAGGGAACAGGACAGCCTGTCAGACCAGGACAAGAAATCTGTAGGAAAACAGGCTTTAGACGTGCTGGTAATTACAGAATAACCTGATTTCTTCTTGTCTATCTTCAAGATTTTTCTGAACAAGCAGCCAAATCCCAGGAAGAAGCTATTGGTTCCCTGTGCTTTGGATCCACCAAATCCCAATTGTTATGTATGTGCAAGTAAACCCGAAGTGACTGTGAAACTTAACACGCACAAAGTTACTGTGTTGACACTCCAGGATAAGGTAAATCTTGAGCTACAGTTACAGCTTTCATTTCTAATCTAATACTGTACATTAATTAAAATTACGTATTTGCTCAGTATATTTTGACCTAGCATCTCCTGTTTATATTTACTCTCTGTTTCTCTCAGCTACAAGAAGAGCTGATTAGCCAATCTTGCTCATGTGTGCTGTATGTCTTGTGAAGGAATGTTTGCATTTTGTAAATTTTGGTGGTGTTGAAGCCTGTTCATATCTGAGAGCAAAAAAACGGAATTTGCATTTCAGTTGAAAATTCAGTAGCTACGTTACAGTTGTGGTCACAATTGATTTGTAATTCTGTCATTTTATGAAGTATTGTAAATAACTTTCTAGCTTATATGAACCTGTAAGTGTTAGACCTCAAAAATATTAAAGTTTTGTTCATGGAAATGAACGAAAAAGCATAGGCTCTCAGCAGATGCCTGAAAATGAGCCAGAATAATAAAATCAACATAATTCAAGGTTCTTTTTTAAATAAATCTTTTAAAGTCAGAGATTTACTATATTTTAATATATTTGTATTTTCAGATACTGAAAGAAAAATTTGCTATGGTAGCACCAGATGTACAAATAGATGATGGAAAGGGAACTATCCTGATCTCTTCAGAAGAAGGTGAAACAGAAGGTATGTGTGCTCCTGAGGGCATAAACCCTTGGAAGAGACTCTACAGAGTAGATGTATGGCAGGTGTTGCAGTGCTCACCCTGTGGACTTGTCTTTGGAGTGGACTGGGTCTGCAAGTGTTTTAAGTGGCTTGAGGATAGCCAGGGGGTTTTGTGCAAGCTGCACGTGCAGCTCAAAGCACTGCTCAGCTGGCATGTCAGGGCTCCTTTCAGGAGCAGGTATCTGCCTGCAAATCCCCCTGCATTTGCTGGCTCATAGATGGTGCCAGAAAGCATCTCCAAAATGTTCCCAAACACAGTAATTGTGCAGTGCTTGAACGTGATGGCGTGAGGAGTAAATAAATCAAACATAAGTAGCTCTAACTCCTAATAGGCTTAAATGTCAGCTTTTAATTTAAATATAGCTAATACGTGTTAATCTTATGTTCCTACATAAAAATTCTGGAGTACTCCATATTTATTCAGCTGTAAAGATCTTTCTATGAACAGCTGTATACACTGCAGATTTTTTACTGTTTTTGTAGCAAATAACCACAGGAAATTATCAGACTTTGGAATTCGAAATGGCACTCGACTACAAGCAGATGATTTCCTCCAGGACTATACTCTGTTAATCAACGTGCTTCATAGGTAAGGATTCTGAAAAAAAGATGTTTTGTGCATATACCTAGAACGGTTCCACAGGGAATTTGTCACTCATAATTTAAAAACAGGAACGAAGTTCAAAGATTTAGCTGCTGAAAGGAAATATAGAGGCAAAAGAGGAATGGTTATTTTTTACGAAATTATAGTTTAAGGGTTTTTGTTCGGTTTTGTTTTTTTTGTTGTAGTATTGTTTTATTATTGTTTTGGTTTTTTACAACAATAACTGAAAGAGGTTTATTTCAGTAATTTGTTGTTACACAACATAAGAATACATTGCAAAAACAAATTAACTTTTAGGGCGACCAACAAGCAAGAAACTGGCATTTTAAAAAATCCCTAAAATTTAGAAAGCAAAAAATTCCCAGGCTACTAGGATAATAATTCCTCTGCTTGACTGCCTGTGTTCAGAAGTCCCTCTGAACTGGCTGAGGTGTGTACTTAACCCTGGGTAAGTCATAGACACACACAGAAACACTACACATTCAGTGGGAGTAGGCTGTGCTGTTAAGGAAGAAAGGTAGGTTCAGGCAATGTTTTTTCTGATTCCTAAGCATTTGGAGTTTGTAGTACTGGGTGGAACAGTGTTTAGGAATAGACAAAACATAAATTATAAAAGAGGACTGAACAGATTTTCCTCTTTTTCAGTATATTTTCTCATTTTGTCACAGTTGCAGGGTGCTCTAGTACTTGAATGGGGATTTTTTTGTGTAAAAGACAGGATTTTATTTTCTGGCTGTTTAAAAGCATGTGTATTTTTCTGCAGTGAAGATCTAGAAAAAGATGTAGAATTTGAAGTTGTTGGTGATACCCCTGAAAGAATTGGCCCTAAACCATCAGAACCAACATCCAGGAACATTAGCAATGGTAGTGATGATGGAGCACAACCCTCAACATCAACAGGTAATCAACAGTCATCAATATTAAACAAAACAGTCTTTCTCTGGCCCAGTCCAGTTAAAGTTGTTTTCAGTTGTGTGATTTAACTTTGCCAATACACAATAAAAGGCATTTAAGTTGCCTCTGTATATAACTAATACTAAATAGAAAAATGCACATTTACAATTTTTACAAAGAGCACAAAAGGCACAGAAGTTTATAGCACATACACTTTGAAATTGTGTTATTTACCTGGTGTTCCTTTGCCTGTAAGATATGTGCACAGATTTAAGACACAAAGTATGTAGTCCCTTCCTTCTTGTTTGAGGGAAAAGTAAATTTTAAAGAGTATTGCTAGAATTTCCTACAAATTGTATTTAAAATTGCATCATTTAACATAATAAATTTTTATCGTGAATTTGTGTTTAAAACCAAACAAAATCCACTAGATGTCTTGAAAGTTCATATTTGGTTCTCCCCTTCTTCATATGATCCATTGTTATCCTTTAGCTCTGTAAGTCTGCTCACCCTTCCACTTCTCCATCTCTTTGAGAATTCTCTCTCCTGGAATGTGGCCTCTCCTGGAGTTCTGCTGAGTGCAGTAGGGAAAGGAGGGGTTGCTCTAGAACTTGGTGTGTGCCGAACTTCTTTTCCCAACAACTGCTGCAGACAGCAGCAATTCTTCTGCTTTGTACATGCAAAAAAAAGTCCTGCTAACTAACACATTTTGGCTTACTGCAGTATTTTCCACACCTGTAGTGGAGAAGGAATACCATTGTGAAAACCATATTTTATAGTAATTTCAGGGACATTTGAGATACTCTTGCAATTGCATGGCAAAGAATGTGGATAAAGAACGCTCCAATTTTTATGTAGGAAAACTGGGCTGGATGCATTGCAGGATCCATTTGAATCCCAAACACCTCTCTTGCAGCTCCAGAGCAGGAGGATGTGGTGATTGTTGACTCTGAGGACGAAGGTGCTTCCAGCAGCGCCGACGATGTGGAGAGCAAGAGTCGCAAGAGGAAACTGGAGAAGGGCTGCGAGTGCGCGGGGGCCAAGAGATCGCGCGCGGAGCAGGAGCAGGACGACCTCATGATCGTGGAGTCTGAGGATGAGGGGGCTGCCAGCAGCCTCGGGGAGGAGGAGAACAGGAGCCACAAGAGGAAACTTGAAGAGAAAGGGTGCGAGTGCATCGGGGCGAAGAGCGTGTGCTGAGCTAAGAGCAAGATGAAGAGCATTTGGGGAACCTCCAAAGGTCCCCTGACAAAGTGATTCACATAATGTCATACTGTAACAGCAGATTGTGGTGGGATGTGAAAAATGTCCAGAACTAGACTAACTCTAAGGCCTTGGTTCAAAGTGGATACCAAATTGCTGGCTTAAATAATTTGTGTCTGTATCTCTTGATGATAAAGCTCTCGTATCAGTAGACTCAGAAAGTTTTTTCTGTATTCCATATATTAAATGTAGTAGAAACATAGTCTATGAATACCTACAGATAAATATTTACTTAAACAGCATGGTATTTTTGTGTAAATACCTTTTAGGTATCATCCAACAGGACAAAAAAACCCTACTTTTGTTTAGTGAAAGGGCCATGATCAGATGCCCACGTTTTAAGCAACTACAATTTTTATTTTTCAATTATTACCTTTGAAGTTTCCCAGCAGTGGCCTGCCTGCACATTTGCTTATCCCTTTCTGGGGCCACGTTGCAAGTGTGACTGCTCCACCTCCAGCATTCACAGAATCACAGATGCTTGAAGAATAACATTTTTAGCCTAGTCCTAAACATTTTTCACACCCTGAACAAGTAAAGAAGAAAATCCAACAAAGCAAATTAGTGCCACGTTCTAACAGTGTTCTGAAACATCAGCTGGCACTATGTACATTACTGTAAAACTGTTAATTTACTCCAGTTTTTCAGCTCGTACTGCCTGGTATGTCAATGTAAGAAGCAAATTTTTGTGTATTGTTACAGTTCAGGTTATTTATATTTGATGTTTTGTAAACTCAGATACTACTACTATACTGTACATCTGATGGACCAAATAAATAACATCTGAAATACTTGCTATATTTGCTTGCACAGTCCAAAATTATGCTGACTTATGGGATTTTACAATGTATAGCCTTCAAAAATTACTGTATTATTTCCATTTTTCTAAACATAACCTAGTAGTACAGAACTTAAGCTTCACTTGTTTGAGGTGAAAGGGGAATTTTTTTAATAAAACTTTTGTGAATGTTTTTTTTTCTTGGACAATCAGTTATTGGGCTCTTCAGCTGCAGCAGTTGCACCACCCCACACACTTTCACCACCTCATGCCTTCAGAAGGAAGAAAGCTCTGATTGTTATACATTACACTTCATGTGTAGGACAAAAGTGTAATGTTTAGAATCAGTGTCTTGAATCCCACTGCATTTGTGTTGGTAACTCTCAAAACTGTCACTGTTGGTTCTCAGAGTGCATCAATTGCATTAAATGCAGTTAAAATTATTAAATGCATTATAAATTAATTAAATGCATTAATTCTGTCACTGTACCAAAATAACCTGCCACTTTTGTGCCAGGGACCCAAAACTGCTCTCATTCACAGGTGAGTGTGCAGTGAGCCTTACAGAGCACAGCAGTTGAGCAGCAAGATTTAGTCTGTTACAGTTTGCAGGCTGAGTGAATTGTAAAGCAAACGTGAATTTTACAGGAGAGTGTTAAAAAAACGAAGGCCAGCTTATCATGGTGTTAAAATTGTCAATGCTGTGCAAAAACAGCTTCTAGGAGGCAATTAAGGTTTTATTTCTTCTTTTAGGTAGTAACAGTCATATGCAGTGGCTTGTTTGAAGGCATAATAGTTCCCAGTGAAATCTTTTTGAGTTAGTTGCTGCTTGGCTGGCAGGAGTGAAGACTGAGGTAAAGATGTAAATAAGGTGTTAGAGAAGGTTTGCAGTGCTACAGTGGAAAACTTCTTGCCATAAACAGCTGAAGAACTAAAATTTAATGTCTAATGACATCTTCCAAAAATTAAGGCTGACATATTTTGAGTTTAAGCTTTATTGAAAATAAAATTACTGCTTTATTTCACTTTCTTTTTTTAAAACACCAGTAGAGGATATAATCCTGGTAACTTACTGCAGTAGTTTTACTGAAGTTGAGAGTGTTTGTGAGTTGGAAGTTGAGTGGAGCATGAGCTGGACTGAAATGTCACCAACAGATTCAAGGGTGTAAAAAAGCAGGGGGGTTCTATTCTGTCTCCCTGGCTGCTCCTCAAGTTATTACTTGTTTATTGTTCTTAACCTTGTGTCATCGTTTGGTTTGCAGCATAAGGGCCAGAGTGAGCTGCACAAGCATGACCTGGTGATGGGTTTAGAAGGGGCGGTTGTGCTGCCGTGCCTGGGTAGTGCGAGACTGCTCCTGGAGCCCTCCTGTCACATACTTAAAGTGAAGGATTTTTAACGTATCTCCTTCTCACAGGCTGCTCCCACAGAACATGGGACAGCTCTTGGCTGTTCTGGTCAGTTCTTTGGAAGTTTGGCAATACAGAACGAGCCACTAAATGCAAACTGCTGCTGTGCAAAATGAAAAGCTGCTTTCAGAACTGGTGGAGTATGAGTGTCCTTAATTGGCTGCTAGTCACCAACATTGTATTAATGTAGAATTTTCCTACTTAAACTTCCCTTTGCTCTTTAGAAAAAAAATATAAATTGAAGCATTAATTAAGTTTTCAAGTAATTAAAAAACCCTCCATTGTGGCGTTTCTCTCACCCTCCCACGCGCCCACGCGGCGTTTCCCAGTCAGCTGCGGAGCGGCGGCACCAGCGTGCTGCGGTCAGGGACTCGGCAGCGCGGCAGAGAGAAACAGCCAGGTGCGTGGTTTGGCTTGCTGAGGCAGCGCTTCTGTTTGCGTGCAGTCAGAGGCAAGAGCAAAGGAAGGGTCAGTCCCGGCTGTAATGTTCAGAGGATTTTTATTCTTCTTTTCCTCCAAAGGGACAGCGGCAAGTGACCTCGAGCCACGCCCGAGATGGAGTTATAAAGGGGGTGATTACCTGGGGGATAGAACCTAGGGTGACCAATAGGGGTATTTCAGGGGAGGGATGAGAGGTGGCGAGGGGCAAATGGGAGAACTTAGGGTTGGAAAGAGGGTCTGATGGACAAATCACCTGTGAAAACTCTGGTGATTGATACAGAAATTTCCTGAAGAACTGGGGCAGGGCTGAGGCTGCAGACAAAGACAGAGGGAAGCTTGACAGGTGAAGTGGTGGGGAGAAGGGTGATTGACATGTCTGACAGGCAGGTGAAACAGCGGGAAAACTTGGACAAAGGGGCTCAGGGAAGGATCCACTCTGGGAAGGGCAGGGGGTACACAGGGGCAAACCATTTTATAACTGATTAACATAGAAATGCCTCAATAAAATAGAACAATCAAATAAACTTGAAAACAGAGCACCACACTCCATTTTTCAAATGACAATTTATTCAACTAATAGCAGGAATGGTCATATGGAAGGAAGTATAGATTCAAGGCACAAGATCTAAATGTTACAATGGAGGAGAAATTCTTCCCAGTTCTTTGGCTCAGCAACTTAATGTAGGCTCTGTCTTCACTAATAATTTTGGAACCCACCTCATTAAATCAGTCTACAAACTGCTATTTGCAGTGATATAAATTGGCTCTGCTGTCACACAGGGTTCTCAAGTTGGTTGTTTATACTCATGCAAGATTCTCTAATGCAGATAAGCTTTTCTGGCTGCTTTTATAGAGACAATTGTCGATGCTTGCATTTTTAATTTACTTAGTGAATTTGAGTGCCATGTATGGACAAGAAAATACAGATTATTACAGAATGTACCTAGTGTCTGCATGGTTTTAATTCAATATCCCTTTTCTGCAGTAGAGCATGAAAGGAATATTGACCATTGATGACTGACAGCAGTTAACCAAAGATTCATTAAGCTGTTCTGATGGAGGGTGAAGGAACTCCCCAAGCACTGAGAGAATCACCTCTATGAGGCAAACGATAACCATCCAGGAGAAAGGACTCTGGGGCCCTGGTGACAGACAGCCCTGTCCCAGCCCATTTCCTAAAGAGCCACTGCAACTTGTAGGTGACCATTCGGGATTTGTGGTGTTTCTGTGTGACATTTTAGCTTTCCTTTATGAAACCATTCCATAGCTGAACCACAGAGAGAGGTGCATCCTTCCCTGGCCTCTTGCCTCTGACAGCTGGAAGCAGACTGATGTGCCATTTCAAGTTCTGACCTTTACAACAAAGACCTCTTGCTAACCATTTATTAGGCTTCAGAAGATAAAATCAGCTTGTATTCAGTCCGTAGATAACACTGATATCTGCTTCAAGCCTTACTTCTACTGCCCCAAAATTTTAAATGTGGATTAGAAAACTGAATAAACACAGAATTAAGGGAAATAGATTTGGTGTTGTCCTTTTTCTGTGGCAGGCATTATTTATTTTCTTTGCAGCTAAAAGGACAAAAAGCCCTCCATTTTGTGCATCTAAAATACAGAATGTGCAAGAAAGCAGGAACTAGGATCAGGATAATACAGCAAATTGTACACGTGTCAGTTACCTGGTTTCTGCTTGTCTGAGATTGTTTCTGGGCTGGTGTCTATGCAGAATGACTACAGGGAGCTTATACCTGCAGACAAATGTACATGAGGGAGAGGCAGTGCTTTGATTTGGAGGCCTTGATGCTTTTTAGGGAGGAACAGGATGAAGTAATTACATGTACTTATAGATATAGCTTGATATCTGCTATGTTGAAAGAAGATAATTGCTGTTTAGATACATGTTATCTTTATCTCTCCCATTGGCAGACTCCTTCACTCTCATGAGAAAAAGTCAGAAGTTTGCAGAACAATTTCCAAAAGAGAAGATACTTATGGGATTGCTCTGCCAGCAACACTTGAAGATACCTGCAAACATTAAGCAATTCCAACTTGCAATGCTGGAGAAGAGACAGATCCCCAGAAGCTTCTGTGGTAGCACTTTGGCTTTGGAGGTGTGGGACTGACACCTTTACTGCTGGGTAAGTGCAGGGCCAGAGCTCTGTGGGACACAGGGCTCCCTGGACTGCAGCATTACTGGGGATTTGGAGAGGAACTACGAGCTGGAGAGTGCACAGGATGCAGAATACAGAGACCAGACTTCATTAGTTACACTTATCCTTGCAAATCTGTTCATTATTTCCAGTTAACGAGTGATACCTCTGTAATACCTCTAAAATACAATGAAATGGAAATGTAACTGGTGTTCTCAACAAACCAATGCCCTCTTCCTTCTGAAATGATCCTTCTCATCACAGCTGAAGTGTGTTGTGTTGCCAGGTCAGGAGGTCAGTGCTCGTAGCCTGACTCATTTCTTCAATGGGTATGAAGAGGCACATAGGGTCAGGCTGATACTTCTCACCACCAGAGCAGAGGGGCCATGTGTCTGGCAGGCTGACCCCCATGCAGTGTTTCTGTTCTTCATTCAATGCACTAATGCTCTCTGATTCCTTTGCTGTATGAAGGTTTGCAGCGTTGTAATCAGGACTTTCATTTTATCGTATCAAGAGAAATAGTAGCTCCTCCAAGTGTCTGAAATCAGAAGCTATATAACTTCAGACCTTCTTAAAAGTACTAAGTGGGTGCACTGCTAACTGAGCTGGCCAAGTAAATGATGGATTTATGCAAATGTAGTGGTTGCTAACTGATTGCATTGGAATATACAGTGACTGTGTCCTGGGAGTGCAAGGAATTATGGCCAGTGCCCTGTGCAGCCTCCTAAGTATGAGCCCATAAACTGCACTGGACAGAAGTGTGATTATCTGAAATATGTAAGAGAAGTGGAAGACGAAGCTATAAAAGAAATAAGATACATATATGGTGCATTAATCATAAGTGCTTGGACAGATGTTGTCTGTCTACCCCAGCACGTTCACAAAGCGCCTGTTGTGACTGGAATTTTACAGGGTCTGTCCCAAGTTATGTTTGTGCAGCACAGTGAATAGCTGCAGTTGCAGTGAATAAGAAGAATGTAAAAAATGTTAAATAGTGTTTTATTGCAGATTTAGAATGAGAAATGACCTGTAAGCCTGCAGAGTGGTGTTAGTCAGAAATATTTTAAATAGCTGTGCCTAGCGAGGGCAGCCGTTCAAACACAGTGTGCGCTGTCTGCCAGAAGATGGTGCCCTAAAACACGCTCTAGAATTGCAATTTTTAGAAGCTGCAATCAACTGCAAATGATAATTTTTAAAAACAGTTCAGAACAGAGTGATTTGCAAACAAACCACCCAAGTCCAAACACATAATAACATCCAAACATCATATTCCAAAATGTTTGCTTATACTTAAAAGTATTACAGCACAAATTAACATACAGGATCCAAACATGCAAAACAAAGCAATATAAATCCAATACAGCTACCACTTCAAAGAAAATGAAAGCTTCAGTCTCCCATCCCAAAATATAAACACTTCTTAGCATAATTTTTTAATTCATTTCACGATGTTTTTTGGGGGTTTTGTGTTTGTTTGGATTTGGTTTTTTTTTAAATCAGGCTTAAAACAGACCAAAGATAAAAGAAAAATCACTTATGTTCCTTCCCAAGAAACCAATCAATTTTAAAAGTGGAAAACAGTTACCCTGTGGATGTCAAGGTATAATTTCATTGATTTCTTAATGCTGGAGACAAAGAAATAAATTGCAAAAAAGCAGGTAGCATCCAGTTCAGTAGGCAAATCTGCAGAGCAGCTTCAAACGTTCAGTTCAGCTGATGAAGTGAGACAAAGAACTCCCCCCTGCATTGTGTCAAGTCTGATACAGCACACTCAGACCACAACACAAGCCGTGGGATTTCTGCCATTGTCTTCACCCGAGCTGAAGTTTCCATGGGGAGTTCTTACACTGACAGCTTCCCTGCCTGCTTGGTGATAAACTGTTTGCAGCTCAGGGAAGCAAAGGGCAGCAGGGCAGCAGCTCTCCCTGCCTGCTGGCTCCTGTGGCAATTCCAAGGAACAGGAGAGCTTTGCCTGGGAGGCCAGGCCAGCTGATAGTCACAGATCAATAACTCCACCTGCCTGTTTTGCTCCCTTTAAGTCTTAGACAATGGAGTTTATTTAACAGAAGCAGCTGGCTTTCCTTAATGTGTGATTTACTGAGATAACTTAAAATCAGGCATAAGGATAACCACACCAAAGCATGAAATGAAGTTCAGCTTTAGTAACACTCTCACAGCTCTTGTGCTCTTAGTTGCAGAAGTGTCAGTCTTTTTGCAGTACATACATGTTACTGCTGGTTGCTATAATTAAGCAAGTATTTTGAAAATTAGGTAGGGAGAAAACCACATCAGCATTGTCAAGTATTTTGGATTTTCATGTATCTCACAGTGAAGAGAATGATGGGGGCAGTCAGTACAGCAACAGCAGCTTTAACTCCACCCTTTGTTTGCACAGCCTGGTACAGATGCTCCTCTGTGAGCAGTGCAGCAGTGCTGTGTGCCACTGCAAGCAGATTTATTCCACCTGTATGGCCACACCTGGGGCTGTACTGCAGATAAAAGAGAGTTTCCTCACGTGTGTGCCAGAAGTACAGCTCCCTGGTGAAGCACTGCCCCTGCAGCAGGGCTGCCATGGGACCAGGGTGTAACTCACCAAGCATAAGCTTTCTAACAGCAAAAGTAAGTGATCTTTACCACTTGAGCCAAAAAGGGCTGTTTCCTTAGACTCCCCAGTATGTTTTTCCCATGAGTTCACATCCAAAGTCCATGCTTTCATGACTCAAGTACCCACAGACTTAGTGCAGAAACCTGCTGGCACCAGAAGCAGCACAGAGCAAGGGCAGATTTGTGGCCCAGAAGGACAGAGCTACAGAAGGACGCTGTTGCTGTAAGTGCAAGCTCCAGCTGCAGCTCTGCAGCTCCTGCAGCAAGGATACCTGCTCAAAATGCTTCCCTGCATGAGCACACAGACAGGGCTTCCCAGCATGTCCTACCCACTCTGTCAGATTAATAATAAAGCTATCCAATGTTGTAAGATTTTGTACAGATTTAAAAAAAGACCCCAAAAAAACCAAAAACAAAAAACCAAACCAAAAACCAAAAAAAAAACAAAAAAACCCCAAAACAAACAAACAAAAAAACCCAAAAAAACCCCAAACAACCAAGAAAAACAACAAAAAAGACCCAACCCAATTAAAAACAAAACAATAAAAAATGAACAAAAAACCCACCCAAAACAAAACAGGACACCCTTAAAACAGAGTACATTTTCTTGACATGTGCTCTGATGGACCAGCCTTCCAAGCTGTCCACGAGCCTCTCCCAGTTTCTCAGGAAGGCAGCCTTACAAAAACTGCCACTAAGCGGTGCTAAGGCAGTAAGAGGAGAGAGCAGCCTGGTACAGGCCCCAGGAGCGAGCGAAGGAGCCCTGCAGCAGCACCCTGGAGGGCAGCAGGCCATGAGATGCCCACTGCCACAAACAAACTTCATGCCGGGTGGGGCAGATGAAGCCTCAAGTTGAAGGTGTTTTCCACGTGCTCTGTGGGAGGAAGCTCTCTTTGTTCCTGGCAGGGATGTGTCCGTGTGATGTGGCTGACAGTACAGTTTGTGCTGACAGCTTTACCGGAGCCGTGGCCTGAACGGACGGGGACTGGAGCTGCTGCCGCTGCGATCCCCTGCGGCACACCGGGCCCGTTCCCCGGGCGCTGCTCGCTGCCGGGGCCCGCGGGAGCAGCGAGAGGCGGCACAGGACAGCCTGCTGCAAAGGTGCCTTCGACCGTCACACACCTGCGGGCTGCGGGACAAATGGAACTCCTTCCACAAGCACCACACGTGCTAACAGCTTGTTCAGGAGATGGGCAAAAAGTGGAATGAAAGAGTGAGCACAGGGAAGAGCGCTCGATGCCCGAGAGTGGCGGTGTTTGCCTGTGTATGCCCACACGGACACCGACTGCCTCTGCCATGCCTACAGGTTTGTTTTTCAGGTCTTACTCTGCATATTTACATGGTTTGTTGGATTTTTTTTTCCTGCCACCCCAGCACACACAAGAAAAGAGATTGCCAATCGATTGCCCTCCACTGCTGGGGACCTTTTTGAGTACACAGTTACTTTTATTGTTTAATTGGGTCTGATAAGAGAATAAAATGTTCTTGGCACAGCAGAGTGCCTACAGCTCAAACCTGACCATATTTCCCTGCTCGCAGGGTGCTCAGCACCCAGCAGTGTAAGGATACCCGTCAGATACCTGTCGTTAGGTCTTTGTCAGCATTTCTGCCATCAACACAAATGATTGTCAGGTAGCTGCAGCTCAGTTACAAAAAACAAAAAAAAAGAACTGTAGGCTACGGTTTAGTATCGGGGGTCTTGTTCAGCTGCCGTTTTGAGGGGTTGTTTTCTGACACTCCTTCCCGTGAGCACACAGATGTAAACAGCGAGCGGCGACGGGGTGTTCGTCACCGATCAACAGATGAAGCTCTTGCAGTCACGCACACAGTAGCTGCTTTCTTACACTCCCGTCAGCTCACAGATTGCTTTAGGCCACAATATGTTTATCATATGTCTTA
>VWZV01014155.1:1159869-1186412 GCA_013397155.1 Irena cyanogastra | reverse complement strand
TGGAGGAGACCAAGCGGGTCATCGCCGCCCACATGACGGCGGAGCAGCGGGGCCGGAAGATGAACGGCACCGCCGCGCCGCCGCCCGCCGAAGGCTTCCCCGCCGCCGCCCCCTGCGGCAAAGCCGCCCCGCTCCGCGCCAACGGCCGCGCCGCCGCCGAGCCGCCGGGAGCGGGCCCGCCGTGCTGCGAGGAGGGGCTGTGCACCCGCTCCGAGGTGGCGCTGCCCTGCTACAGCGGCTTCGCCGACAAGGGCAAGCGCTACTCGGCCGAGGGCTACCGCTACGCCGGGGGCAGCGCCTACGAGGGCGGCTACGTGGCCAAGGGCGGCGGGCGGGCTCCTGGCGGCCCGGACGGCAAGTTCGGCGCCGCCAGCCCGCGGGCCAGCCTGGCCGCCTCCTCGCCGGGCCCCGCCGCCGAGCACGGCAAGTTCTCCAGCCCGCGCTCCAGCCTGGGCGGCGGGGTCGCTCTGCCCTACGAGAAGTTCTCCAGCCCCCGCTCCAGCCTGGTGGTGCCCGGGCAGGACAAGTACGGCAGCCCCCGCGCCAGCCTGGTGCAGTACGACGGAGCCGCCCTCAGCCCCCGCTCCAGCTACGCCAGCACGGCCAGCGACACCAGCAAACACTCCAGCCCCCGCGCCAGCCTCACCGGCTACGACGGCGGCGGCAGCAAGCCCAGCAGCAACCGCACCAGCGGCATCAGCATGGGCTACGACCAGCGCCACGCCAGCCCCCGCTCCAGCACCGCCAGCCAGTACTCCTGCACCGCCAGCCCCCGCTCCAGCTACTCGGACTCCAGGTACGGCCCGCCGGGCGGCGCCGAGCCCGAGGGGGCGGGCGGCACCGGGCTCGCCCTGGCCAGTCCCCGCTCCAGCCTGTGCGGCCCCGAGGGCCGCGGCTCGGCCGGCCCCGCCGTGGTGAGCCCCCGCTCCAGCATCTCCAGCCAGAGCTCGCGGAGCTCACGGGGCTCCATGAGCGCCTATCCCGAGCTGCAGCTGCCGTCGCCCCGCTCGTCCCTGCTGGGGCCCGGCCTGCAGGAGGACGGCGCCGTGCCCGAGCTGGGGGACGTGTACCACCGGATCCATGCCCAGTCCCCGCCGCGGCACGACCAGCAGCACCCGGCCGGCGCCCCCGAGCCGCCGCCCCCCTACGCCTACAGCCCGACCAAAGGCTCCGCTTCGGCTCCCAAATTCAAGCTCCCCTACCAGGTGACGCCGTGCCGGGAGAGCGGCCCCAGCCAGGCAGAGAGGCGGCTGGAGGCGCTGACGCTGGAGCTGGAGAAGGAGCTGGAGATGCACATGAAGAAGGAGTACTTCGGTGAGTGGGGCGGGGGAAGCGGGCGGCTGGAGGGCGGCGGTGTGCGGGGCCCGGGGCTGCTCTGGACCGGTGCCTGCTGAAGTCTCACATGGCCACAGACACCGTCTGGTGTCCGAAGTGCTTGCACCATAGTTCACTCCCGGTACGTGAACTCTATCCCGTCTCTTCCTAGCGCGGTTTGCCGGGGTGTGTGATGCTTCCCTTTCCACGTGCGGATGGGAGACTTGTCTGAATCGTGACGAGAGCTGCTTGTGCACTCGGGGCTCACAGCGAGTCTCGTTTGTCTCCCTTCCTCACGGGCTGCTGAAGCTTCTCTGCTAACCTCCGGCATCCCAGAGGCTGTGGTGTTTGCGATCCTGCTCTCAGTCTGTGGTGACTTTTGTAGATGATGAGTGTGGCTGGTGGAGCAGTCCTTAGTGCTTCGTTCAATGAAATCTTTGTGCTAGTTCAGAATACCTGTGGGAGCCCAGGATTGTTCCCGCCCCGCGAGGCCTCGCAGGGTCTGCTCAGCACACAGGGACATCCCGGCGACCAGAGGGGAGCTGGGAGGAGAGGAGCCCTCCGCCTTTGCTGGGGTTAAATCGCCCTGTTGGTCATCTCCTGAATTTTGTTACTTCTTTATGGAAGAAAAGTAACTTCTTGAAGTGTGGATGAGTGCACGTGTTTTATAGCCACAGTAGTTAGGATTAGGCTCCCCTGCCTTTCTTCCTTTGTACTGGATGGCAAAGGCTAAAAACACTTGAGAAAAGTGGATCCTGGAGTGTGCAGACGCTGCCCTGGCTCTCCTGCGCAAGTGAGCGGCGGCTGCGGGACCGGGCAGCCCCCGGGAGCGGCTCCTTCGTCCCCTGCTTGACGAGAGCTCGGTGCGGATGTCAGAGCTGCCTGGGAAGGTGAGCGGGTGTGGACGAGCCAGCCCCATCCGAGGCCTTTGGGGGAATGCTAATCTCCGTGCTCTGTGTGCTGCGGCCGTGGGGAGAGGCTGCCGGGCCGTGCGCGCTCCTGAGGATGGAGCCGTGTCGGTGTCACCTCGGTCGCTGGCTCGGCGTGCTTTTGGCGCTCCGCAGGGAAGGAAGGAGTTGCAGGGCTGCCCTCGCTTGTCTGAGAGAGAGACCTGGGCCGGTCCGTGCAGGTAGCTAAGTGAGCAGCAACCTCTCTACCGGGAAAACCTTTCTGTAAACTGCAGTGGCAGAGTTTCTCCAAGCTTTTGTGCCCAGACAAAGGAGGCTGAATGCAGTGCTTGCTGCCTCCCTTCATCGGTCTAGGGCTGATAAGGAAAGCTGATGGATCACCCGCGGCATCCTCTGCAGTGTGGGTGCCTGGCACGATGCTCCCCAGCAGCCAAGGGGATCCTGCTGAGGGCAGTTACAGCTCCTTTGGAGGAGGTGCAGAAGCTGCGTGGGGCTTGTAACACAGGAACTGCAGGAAATGTTACCTTCCACATTTCCGTGGTATACAGCGAGAGACTGAGGAATAAAATGTAAGAGTAAGAACGTTGTTATCTGTCCTCAGCCTCTGGGAGGTGTTTCCAGTAGCCTGGGAAAGCTGGGTGTGCGATCAGGGGCTCCAGGAGCAAATGTGGGGAGTCTGTGTTGTGTATGGATTTTCTTATTTATCAGGGTTTGGCTACTGCAGGTGCCCCTGCTTGCAGGTGTGCCCCAAAGCTTGGGAGGTGCAGCAGTGCAGGATGAACAGGGAGCTGTGCCTGGGAACCTCTGGGCTGCTCTGCAGGCTCCTGCTGTGGGACATCAAGGACCACCACTGTGACTTTCACCCTGGAAGCAGATGAAACCCAGAAAACTGAAAGAGAAGGTTGATTTCTGTGAGTTGTTGAGGTTTTGATAAATCCTGGTGGATTTGGCCCCACCTTTTTGGTTCAGATGATCCGTGTAGGTGAATACTGAGTTCTGGCTGAGCCAGTGCATGAGAGACTGGCAGGGCTGACCAAAGGCTGTCGGGTCAGAGTCAAGGAGAGTGACAACAGACTAGGGAGAAGTCTGTTTTTAGTTTGACTTACCTGAGAGTGTCTTAAGGAAAGTGCATTGATTCTCACTGCAGTTTGTGCATGCTGCAGCTGTGAAGTGTCTGTGTAGCACTGGTGTGTGGCACACTCCAGAGGCAGTGCTGGGTGTTCCTTGGTGCCTCTGGAGAGCAGAAGTGTGGAGCCAATTGGTCCAACAAGGTGGAGGGAACCGAGGAGATGCTTTACTGCTTCTTAATTAGATGAGCTTAATTGTCTAATGAGTAAATGCTGATATGAGGACACCAGGTATTTACTGTGCTCTGGGTCCTGAAATCATGTTGTTGTTGTCTGCCCCCCACACCCCCAGTAAAATTAAAAATTGAACAGTGTGCTATTTTGAAGCTGAGGTCAAGGGACCAGGCAGCTCTGCCTGGAGGAGGAGCAGCTCTCCCCTGCCTCTCTGCTGGTCGTGGGCCAGGTTGTGTGAGTGTTCCCCCAAGGCTGCTGGTGCTGGCAGGCCCTGGCTGCTCCCCACACCTCCCTGCTCTGCTGCAGGAGGGGCCCGTAGTCTGGGACAGATAAATACCAGAAGGGGGAGAAGTGCAGGGTCTGATCCCCAGGGGGGCTCTGGGGGAGCCAAGCAGGATGCCAGCCCTCAGGTCTGGGGCACTCAGGCCTCCAGGTGCTGCTCTGCAGGACCTGACAGTGCTGTGCTGGGAGCTCTGCTTTACTGCTTCAGCCTCTCCATCCTCCCCTGCCTTCTCCCAGGCTTCAGTGCATCTGGAGAGAGAAGAAAGATGCCCTCCTACACTTGGTTTAATCTCAGTAAAGATGCCACTGCTGCCAAAAGAAAGGCTCTGCATCTGCCCATTGCACAGGTGAGGGACAGCACCATTCCACTTCCAGTGCTCTCAGCAACACCTTGCAGCCACCTGCACTCACTGGTCTGGTGAAAACAAAGCCTGCAGAGAGGGAGGGAGAAGAGGGAGGGTTGTTTGGGGCTGGATTGGTGAGTTGCTCAAATTCATCCTTGTCAAAGAGATGGCTGGAGCTGACCCAAGGCAAAGGGTGCAGACAGGGCTCCAGGAAGCTGAGACCCTTCCTATGGCAGCAGCTGAATTGGGTAAAGCTGTGAGACTTTGTTCCCTTGTAGCTGCTTCCTCTGCATTCCCTGTCCAAGCCTCTTCCTCATCAACCCTCTGAGACCCCCTGTCAAAGTCCTGACAGTTTAGTAAACATGCTTGGTTTAGTGGCAGATGCTAAGAAGTGAGGTAATAAAAAAGTACTTTCACTCATTTTCATAACTCTTTGGAGCTGAACACTGATATAAAGTGAGGTAAAAGTTGTTTCAGGAATGTTTTTTAAATTGAGTGTTCATCCCGAGGTGTCAGCAGGCCATTGGTGGCTGTTGGAAAGTCATGAGCTCAGGTTCTGTCTTGAGATCTGTTTTCTTTGCAGAATACTTCAGTCTGATGTCTAGGTGCTGAAAAAAGTGTAAGGTTAAAGTTGTATTTTGGCACACCCATGCAAGCCATGCATCCTGGTGGGACTGACTGTAAACCTATGGCTTGTCACCTGCCAGGCAGGGAAGGGTCTGTGTTGAGCAGTTAGGCTGATCTGGCTGTCACTTTGGAGCAGGTCTCTCTGCTGGTGTGTTGTGGTGGGGGGGCACAGGGGTGCAGGCAGCAGTCACACACTGCTGGCAGCCCCTGCTGGGCTGCAGCCATCCCCCAACAAGGGTTCTGCTCCTCTTGGCCACGGTGGTGGAATCCAGGACAAGAAGTGACTTAATTGTCACACTATCCTCTCCTAAAGCTGCAAGGGGCGCCTGATCCTGGGGAGTGCAGAGAGACAAGCAAGTCTGCAGCTCTGCCTTGTCCTTCAGCTCCCCTTTGTGAAGGGCTTTTCCCCATCTGTGCACATCCAGAGCCTTGCCCAGCCCTGGCTGCTGGCTCACCCCCCTCTCACAGCTGGGATGCAGAACAGAGTTCAGACCACGCGTGGTGCTCCTCAGTGAGAGCAAGTGATCCTGTCCCAGCTGCCTCCCTCCCTGCCCTCCAGGGGCATCTTTGTCCTCATCCTGCAGAAAGAGCCAGGGGACCTGGAGGAGGTTTGCCCAGGGAAGCAGGGGTGTCTCAGAATGATTCTGGATTCTGTTAACAATGCAGCCCTCAGTTTAGCACAGCCTGTGCCTGCCCGGTGAGTGGCTTTGACTTTTGAGAGCTCTCTCTTTCCAGAAAGCCATCCAGCAGTACCAGCAGGTGTTTTTTGGAGCACCACCAAGGAACAGTGCTGATGACATGGTGTTGAAAAGCCTCTGGCCTGGTAGGTGAGGGAAGGGAAGACCAGGTGAAGGGAGGAAATAAATCTCTGGATCCATCCAGGCCCTCTGTGCCCTTTATGTGCGTAGTCATCCGTGTCAGTCTGGATTTGAGCCCTGCAATATGCTCATGAATGCAGAGTTGTATGTTTGTGCTTGTTCTGTGTGTGCAGGTTGATGTGATGGAAGAGCGTTTATGCAAGTGAGATCAAAATTAAGACAGGTAACAGTGGTAAGTCTCTAAAAGCTGTATTGCACAGAGATGAAACTTGAAAATTTGAATGAAATTTACATAAGCTTGCAGTTGGTGACCAGAACACTTGAGAGATTTGCTATGGAGCTGTTTTCAGTCTTAGGAGTTCCTGAAGGTTTCTTTGTGAAATATTAGTTCTTTCCTGTTTCCATCAAAGTAAAGGTAATGATTAATACATCAAATTGCTTGGGGATATAAGCAAAGATTTATTGTCTGGTAATTACTTTATATTTCTCTTTTGCTGGGCTTAGAAATTCATTCAGTGTTGGTAAGCAGCTGATATCCTTCAGCATTTGCAGTTGAGGCTGCCCGGGGAAAAAATTGCCTTTGAAAGGCAAACACTTAAATAGAAATAAACTCAGTAGTGGGATCTCCTGAAGTGTTCAAACAAGCTGTGGTCCTCAGAGCTCTGGTTTTCTGTAATCTCCCTATTACATCTGGAAAATACATTGCTGAAGCTGATTTGAGAGTGGTCAGGCTTTTC
The DNA here is from genome assembly GCA_013397155.1 of Irena cyanogastra. Lineage (NCBI taxonomy): Eukaryota > Metazoa > Chordata > Aves > Passeriformes > Irenidae > Irena > Irena cyanogastra. The sequence continues at coordinate 1,180,081 of VWZV01014155.1, read as the reverse complement.
TGGCCAGAGAGCAAGAAAGCCTCCAAAGGGGGTCAGCAGGGAGGTGGGTGCTCACAGGGAGCTGCAGGGGGAGATGCTGGGGTGCCTGGGGGGTGGCAGCATCCTGCTGGCTCAGGGCTACCAGGAGCCTGTCCCCTGACTGAGGCAAGGAAATCATGGTGAAGAGTGAAAGTCTGTAGCTGGAACATCATCCAAAGAATGGAGTAGGAAGGTGGGAGGACAGAAAGTAGAAGGAATTAGCATGGAAAAAGCATGGGATAACACAAGTCTACAGAGCTGGGAAAAAGGAGTTTTGTCTGTGGCATGAAATGTGCTAAGCAGGATGCTCCTGAGATGGCTTCTTGCAGTCTCTGCTAGCCATGCACATCCTTATGACTCTGCTTGAAGTTGGGAAGTGATATAACAACAGCAGGGGAGAGCTGTGGAGTGTGTGTGGCTTTATTTTATCAGGCACTAGATCCATGTAACATGTACAATTAACATGAAATGGGAATTTGGATGGAAGGCTGTATTATGAATGGGGACAAACGTTTTCTTACCTTCAGTTGCATGACACTTGACTGGATGGGATATTGTTTCACAGCAAATTGGTTTTTTGTTTCTTTTTATTGCACATGCTTTTACTCTGTTGTAAAAGCACTGCCTGTAAAAGGGAAAGGAGAAAAACCTTCTTCCCAAGGACTGCCATGTGTTTGGTTAGAGGCACCAAGGTGAGGTCTGCAGGACAGAGGTTTGTGTCTGCAGGACAAGGGCTGCTGTAGGCATGAGCACTGCTGTGCTGGTGCCTGGTTTGTGAGCTCCTCTGGTGCCCCAGGGTTTGGGGCTGTTCCTGTGTGTGCCCAGCAGCTTTGGGGCAGTGTGCCCAGGGGCTGAGTGCAGCCTGTGCTGCAGTTGGTTTGGAGTGGGAATGCTATGAGAAACACTGAGCAATTCATTGCTTCTGCTCAGCTTTTAGGGTTGTCACAAGCTCCAGGCCAAGGCTGTGTTGCTTTCCTCAAGGATAAACCCCAGAAGTAACATCAGGTTTTTAAACATACCCTTCTGCCTTTGCCTACCCCTCACCCCCCAAAAAACCCCAATCAGCTCTGCTCTCTCAGGTGGGTCAGGGAGACATCCTAAGCAAGACTGAAAGTCAAAAATGGCTCTGTAGCAGAGTAGAACTTGTATTGGCAGTTGTTGTATGTCCCTCACCTCTGCGCTGGATCTTCCACAAAGATTTTTGGGTGTGAATGTCCCGTTTGAGGTCCAGTAACTCACTGGAGGTTCATAATGGTGCTGTGGGAATTGGGAGTAAATCCCAATTTAATGACTTTAATGGGTTCAGTGGACCCTGTAGTTTGCAGAATAGAAATGGTACCCTGCTGTGAAGGAAAAGGTAACTCAAAGTAGCTGTTTTTATAATTTGACTGAAGTTGATTTTTTTTCCAGTGGAAAACGTCCCTGAAGTTGTACAATTTTTACATCTAAAATGTGTAAATGGTACAAGTTTGTGTGTTACCACTGATGGTTTCATGGCAGCAGGTCTAGGCTGAAATCCTTAATATCCACAGTTAACAAATTAGATGTAAATGGCTCTTAGCTGTGTGGCTGTTGGGTGCTCAGAAAACACTCTCAAAGGAAGAGAATTTGCCTAATCCTAAAGTGTTTATTTTTTAAAAATGCTAAAAATTATTATTAAAAAAATGCCCTAGACCTGGCAAAGTAATTTTCAGGTATGTAATAGGATTGTTCAGCAATGGAAAGAAAATAAACTAACAGTGATAAGCCAAGTAGTTTTACTAAGATCAGAACATTTATGGAGGCATTTAATAAGCTCTACACTTGGCCTTCTACCTCCATCATATCTCCCAAATATCTCGGGACAGCACTTCACAGCACGTCGGCAGAGTCTGGTTGATTGTGTCCAAAATAATTTCATGTTTGGTGGCTGCAGAAACTGAGTGTCCTAGAGCGTGGTGTGGTGGTTGATTTTTGTGCCATCCTGGACAAACTGCCTCCTCTGTGACAGGGATGGATGTGTGCAATAAAGCAAACCTGAAGCAGCCAGAAGGAAGGGGTGCAGGAATGTGCATGCTGTCTGTGAGTTTTGTTCTGAGCTTGGAAAGGCTCCCTTTGGAGGGCTGTGTTCAGCTGCCTGAAAGGTTCAAGTCCTGGCAGGACCACTGTACCTGGGGTTGTGATGTGACATTGCTTGGAGCTGCTCCAGGGGTGTGACAGTTCCTGAGGCTGGCAACAGGATTCCTGCTGGCTTATTAGCCAAAATTAGCAAATGTGCTAATGATCAACCAATAAATGTGGTGTTTGGCTGGATTTTTCTGTGATTTTTTTCAATGTCCTGTGTGGGTGCTCTCTCTAGAAGTGGACTTTCTCCTTTTCTTTTTTACATTGGAGCAGATAGTTCTATTCTGTGGTATGTGTTATCTCTTCTTACTGACCTCACTGGGTTGTTTTAGCTCCCTGTCAGCACAGCCTTGCTCGTTACTGTGCTGAGACTGAGCACAAAAAAGCAGCCAAGCAAGTCATGTCTCTCTTCCAGCTGGACTATTTCATGTTGTCTGAAACTTCATTCCTTGTTTTTTGGAGCAGTTTTTACTAAATCTCTAATGTCACATTTATGGGTTCCAGGCGAGGCCGGTGGCTCAGGAGGGCAGGAGCCCTGAGCCCCAGCCCGGGCACCATCCCTGCTCAGCTGAGCCTGCCGTGCACACAGCCTGCCAGGGCTGGCACAGGGCACTCACCTGGGGCTGGGAGTCACTGTAGTGACACCTATCCCAAATCTGAGTGCTGGGAGAGTTCTTATGGGCAGGCTTTGCAGGAAAACCCATGGGCAGTCGGGTTTGAGTCTCCGTTCTGCGTGACCGGGCCACAGGGCCACTGCCCCAGCTCCTGCTGCTGGGGAAGGGCTCCAGGGGCACCTGGGTCTGCTGGGGCTGGCTGCCCACCAGGGCTGGGCTGCCCTGGGCCCCGAGGGTGCCCTGGTGCAGGTGGGCTCAGGGACCCCCAATGGGCTTGTGAGCAGAGAATTGAGTTCCTCAGGTGCCAGGGATGGGAAATCAAGGGACTTTGAAAGAGGGGGATGATTGGGTTGGAATAACAGCACAAATACTTCATCATCCCCCCAACTCCAGGCTTAATTGTGAAGTGTTTAACTGCAGGCAGCAGCAGTGCAGTGCCCTTGCTGTGCTGGGAGGGTGAATGTGGGAGCAGGGAAGGCAGTGTGCAATGGCAGAGGTTGCCATGAAATAGGGAGTGCATCAAATGGACAACCAGGAGGCATTTAGGTTACAAAAGGTCATGTCTCATGTGTAATATTGCTCTCTTAAGAATTTGGCTGAACAAAGCTTGTTTCAGTTCAGAATGTATTTATAGTTTTTCAGAAAAGTAGATGGCTGTTGTGGAAGAACTGCTAGGGACTTTCATTGTTTCCCAGCCATCCAAACATTGATTTAATTGGTGAACTGTTTCACTGCTGACACCTCAGAACTCCTGGAAAGAGAAAACAAGATGTTTTCTTCCTTTAATGTGGTCACTTGAAAAAATTAGAAAATTTCAAAGTTAAAATAAAGAGAAACAAAAAGCCATTCCTAAATGCAGTTTGACAGTTGTGCATGTTTAGATGCTCCAGCTGGCTTGGATCATATTTCCTGTGGTCTGTGGAGAGCCTGTGGCCTCTCCCAGGCATGGGAAATACCCTTTTGTTCTGGTGGTCGTGGCACAAACCTTTCCCCTGTGCTGCAGCTTGTCCTCAGGCATGCAGGGTGCCAGGGGTGAAGCTCCTGGGCTGGGCTGGGTGGTCCTGCTGCACTTCCTCAGTTTCCCTCTGTACTGGCACTACCCCAGGGAGGCACCAGGTAGGGCCAGTCCTGAGTTGGGTCCGTGGTTGGGTCAGGTGCTGTTGAAATACAGTTCATGGATGTGCCAAATTTTAATGCCAGGAATTTGAAGCTCCTTTTTCTGCATGTCTCTGGCAAGGGCAGAACTGCAGCATGTGTGGATTGGAAACCTTTGGTAGGAAGGGATTTCTCACCAGGTGGGAGAAGTATGACAGTACTTCTGCTATCTGAGAATAAATCAAACTGGGGCTGTGATAAATCAAACATGGACTTGGCTGAACTGAGGCAGCCAAGGGCTCTGCTGCTGTGGCTGTTCTGGTTTCTTGCCCTTGGGGATATGGCATTGCCTTCAGTAGGGTTAGAGTTAAAACAGAACCCTGGTTTTCTGTGTTTTGCTGGTGTGAAGTTCCTGCTAAATCCATTTGATTGGGTCAAATATTGAATGACTGGAAAATAATCACTGATGGAGTGGTTCTGAGCAAGGGGATAGTGAATAAAGTTTGTCACTTACCTGTGGTTTCCCCTGCTCACCAAAGTGTGTTAACCTGGCCATGTGCTGCTCCCTGCCTGTTCTTGTCACCAGCAGGAAAAGCAGCAGGGTCAGACCCAGTGTCTGGGAATGTCACCTGTCCCTTCCCACCTCTCATAACTGTGCTGGTTCAAGGGGAACGTTGATTTTTGGCTTTGTTTGAAGCAAAAGACACTGGAGTGCAACCTCAGCTAAGGCAGAACAGCTGTGTGGTAGGCAGTGGAAGGAGCTGTAACTGGTAAAATCTTGGCCTCTGTGTTTCTCTGTGTTGTGGCAGTTGCTCTTAACCTTGAGCACCCCAGATGTAGGTGCAGTCTCAGGTGTAGGTGGGGCAAACTGGCAATTCCTCAGGGAACAAGGCAGAAGTTTTGATGAATGGCAATAACTGTTGCAGCTCAATTTTTTTTGTTTGTTTTTGCCAGGCAGTTATGTGAAAATTCCCTGTAGTTGGTGGGTTGCCCATTTTTAATCAAAGCCATGTTTTCCAAATCTAAACACTCAATAGAAAGCAGACCTGCACACCAATCAAGTGTGTTAGAGTCCATATTTGGAGCTGGTTTCAGAAATAAGCATGTAATTTTTTGAAGTGTATGTCAGTAGCTGGTTGTCTTGCAGAGTCTCTTGGCTTGTTGTACCTGTTCCTGGCTAGAGCAGCCCTGCAAAGGTGCAGGCATGCAGAGCAAGTGATGCATTTGCTGTTCTGGAGACGCCCCCATGACTTGGGTGCAGACCTTTGTGGCTCAGCTTGGGCACGAGAAACCCTCAAGACATCTTAAAATAAAATTCATGCAAGGTATTTAGAATTCTTGCAGTTTCATTTAGAAGATGGAGCACATCTGATAAAGCCAGTGCTGCCTCATGAATGACAGTCCTGTTTAAGTCAGGGGGGCATGACTGACTTGTTTCTGACAGCTGGGAGTCGTCTCGAGTTGTTTTCATCACACCACAGAGATCAGGGGATAAGTAAATTCACACCAGTGCTTCTCCCTGGCTGTGTTTCTCTGCCTGGCTTGCCCAGCAGCCCCTGCACCTCCCAGGCCATGCCCACCATGGAGTGCTCCCACGTGTCACTGCTTTGTGCTGGGCTCTAAAAGCCACGTGCTTTTGCCTGGGAACCTGCTGCTTTGGCAGATGAACACTTGTACCACAGCCTGCAGGAGGCTGGTGGCCACGAGCAGGTGGAGTCAGTGGTGTGGGACAGGGCTGGGATCTCTGGGTCCTGCTGACCTCTCTCAGCTTGTACCAAGTCACTTGTGGGCACAGAGTTCCCATTGCTCCCCTCTCAGGACAGGGTGGAAGATGAGTGTGATGGGATGGAGGCCGTGTCCAGATGGGAGTTGTGCATCCTCTGCTTTTCTTCTTGTAATCTTCTGCCCACAGCAGGGGTCCTTGAAGGAATCCAGAGCCAAGCCTGGAGAGGGTATACAGCACAGCTACAGGCACAGACAGGGGTGATGCACGTAGATTGCAGGTGGTTCTGGAGATCACCCTGGTGCTGCCTGTGCTGAGTGAGGTGCTGGGGCTCTGAGGACTCTTGCCATTTTCTTCCTTTGGTTGCCTTTTTCTTTTTTTTTGCAGCAAACTAATAGATCCAGCCTATTCTTACTTAATGTCTTTTTATGAAATCTTGGCAGTCACCAGGTGCTAGACTCAGATGCTGTTTCACAAACAGTTAGAAAAAAGCTTGTTTTGCTTTGCCTGGAAAGAGACTCTCCCATGTGCTGTCTTTGAGAGAGACATTCCTGTGTGAAGGTGGTGAGAGTGACAGTGCTGGGAGGTGTTGGGGAGTGGTGCAGCCACACCAGCAACACCTGCAGTTGATCCCTGCCCAGCTCAGAGAGAGGGAAGAACTCAAATCCACAGCATTTTGCTTTATATATATTACTGTATTCTAACACCTAAAACTCTACATTTTCTACCATGTGATACTGCACACTTCTATTTAAACTACACAGCCATAATCTTAGTTCTATTACTGAATTTTGGAAGCTTTCACCACGGCCTCAGGTCAATGCAGTGTTTTCTTGGGGCTCAGTGCCTGGCAGCACAGAGTCTAAAATTCTCAGTAGCCAGGGTTCCAGCAGGTTTGGGCCTGGGGCTTTGAGCCCAGCATGGAGGAGGTTTGCCCCTTGCAGGAGTTTCTGGCAGAGTGCAGATGTGGCAATTCACTCACCAAATCCCACCTTGCCTGGGAGCAGTGGGGCAATCCCACATGGGGTAGAATGACTGGAGTGCCAGATCACAGCTTTTAAGAAAGCAAACCCAAGAAACCTCCCTGACCTATTAAGAAAATGTATGAAGCGAAGGGATAGCTTGGGTTGGGCTGGAACAGCCTTGCATGCTATGTAAGAGCAAACTGATGGTGACTCTTTGGGAAAAGGCTTTCTCAGCCCCTCTTTCCCACCTGGGAGGAATCCAGGCCAGTGAAGAACCAGCCCAGAAAGAGGTGATCCACAGAGAATGTACTCAGAAGTTATGCCAAGTGCAGACTTGCAAATCAGCTTCCTGGTGTGCCAAGTGTGTGAAGCTTTGCTTTTCCCTGCTTCCCACCTCCGGGGGCTTTGTCTGAACTTCCCCGTGGGGGTGGCAGGAGGGAGCAGGAGGGATGGCAGGCAGCAGCAGGGAGCAGCTCAATCCCATGTGGTGGCCTGGCTCTGGCTGGACACCATATCTCACTTTGTCTGTCTGATTTACTTCTGTAACTCACCAGAGGGGAATAAATGAACCCACAAAACAAAACCCCCGTGTTCCTGAGCTGAAGGACAAATCCCAAACTCCTTTGTGGCAGAACTTCCTTTGAAATTACTGGATGTTTTGCTTGGCTGGACTGGCAGAACTGGGAAACCTGGTGTTTTTTTCTGTAAGTCAGAAAAAAAGTGCATTTCAAGATTGGGGGGAAGGACTTCATTTTGTTTTTCTGACAAAGTACTCCTTGAATAGTGAGCATTGACTTAGAGCTCTTCTGTTCCCAGGTGGGTCAGTGCCTGCATGGGGAGTTCCCAGTCCTGCTCCAGGTGTCACTTCCTGCAGCTCTCAGCCCACATCCTTGGTTAAGGGTGATGTGCACTGGCTGATCCCAATGGTCAGAGTTCCTCTCTTCTGCTCTTTTGGGTGGGGCTGTCCCTGCTTTGACTCCTGTTCCCTCCAACATCCAAGTGCAAGGTCTGTGTGGGCTTCTTCAAGGACTTGGCTGCTCTGGTCCTCAAGGTTGCTGTGAACTTCGCTGTGATATTTAAAAGCAGAGAGGAAGAGATGTGCAGTGTGTGTTGGGGGGGAACATCTCTTCAGAGGGCCAGTCCCTCTGGGAGTGCCCACTTTAACTGCGTGCTCACCAGTGTGTGCATTTGGGGAGATTGTAACTTAATGTTCCCGTACAATGTCAAAAAGGCAAGAGAGAACTTTGATTAAAAAAAAAAAAGAGGGACAATTCTGGCAGATACATGGTAATACTTGCTTAAGTTTCTGAGAAATACATTATTTCACTTTTATTATGAAGCTTTTGTCTGTGTATTTGCATCTCTCTAAGTGTTTTCTGGGGTTTTGCCATTTCAAGGCAACGTCTTGGTCCAGAACTGCCAGCACCAGGGCTGAGCTGAAAGTGGTATAAACTGACTTTGTTTTTAATTTGAGCCATTTTCATTTTGATCAAGGAACCACATTATAGGGGCACTGTGAGGGAATGTTGGGTTCATGACTTCAGTTTTGCTTGTACATGTTGTAAATTTGATTGGGAGTGCAACCACAATGCAGTGAGATGAATGAGAGTGTGCCCTTCTTGAGAGACAAGAGCTGCACACCCAGGTGACAACGATGTGTAAAACATCTCCCTAAATAGTGGGCATTAATTCCTGTTTCAAAGAAGATCTGGATGTGCTGCTGGTGCAGGCTCAGTTCTTCATGCATCATTTCCTGCTGGAACACTACTGTTCCCAAAAAAATAGCTGCCAGCCAGAAAAGGTGTCTAGCAAGCCTGCAAATCAATTGCTGTTTGAATTTTTTGGACCATGCAGCTTGCAGTTTCTCACCAAGCAGTTGACTTAAGTCAACAAAGTGTTGTCTCGGGGTCTAAATTAAGTAAGACTGACTCAAGGTCAAGTGTGATCCTGGGGAACAAACAGTTGCATATTGGTGCTCATCCTGCAGCCCAGGGCAGGGCACCAGCTTGGAAGCACCAAAAGGAGGGAAGAAGTGAGATAAGGATGTTCTGTTCAGGCTGGAGTTTAGAGATCAGAGCAGGTGACAGTCTCCACATGTTTAGTCCTAAAAGGGAATGCAATAGTTCAGATGCTCTTCTCTCCAAGAGCTCTGTGATCAGGCCGTGAAGAAGCAGTGCCAAGTGTCGTGCAGGGGACAAAGTTTGGAGCCTGGGGCCAGCTGGTATTTCAGGGCTGAGCTGAGCTGAAGGTGCTCCTGCTGTCAGCAGTGAGGGGCTGGGTGCTGGCTGGGATTACAGCCTGGCCTGCAGAGGACAGGGAGCAGCAGCTCCTCCTTAGCACACTCCTGTGGCTGCTGGGTCAGGGAAGGACAGGGAAAGGGATGCATGTTCCTCCTTGCACAGCCATTCCTGCCAGCCTGAGTCACTGGCTCCACTGCAGGATAAAAGCTGTGGCTCCACCAGCTGAAAACCAATGGGGAACAACCATTTGGAGTGATCTCTTAGGGTTTGCTTGCCTTTTTTTTTTTTTTTTTTTTCCTTTGCTTTGTTTGAAGAAATCTCTCTTGCTGTGGTGGAAGATAAACCAGAGAAGACCTTTTGTGACTGGTACTAGAGTGAGGCACAGTCTGTTTTAATTCAGGATCAACAATGATTCCTTCTCTAAGAGGGACAATTAGCTCCTCTGGAGGAATTATAAAATCCTTCATCTGTCAAAGGCACCAGTGGGAGAAGCAAGGGATGTGCAGGCACCAGCTCAGTACCAACTCTGTACTTTACTCTTAACCTTACAGAGAAAGCACAGTAGAGAGTTTCATCATTGATTTGGTACAAGCTGTCCTTATTTTCATTGATATAATCAGAGAAGAGGTTACATTCATCTGCAAACAAAGGCTCTAGTATTTTTTTTAAGCAGAAATAAATTTTAAAACCCCCAACAACAAAACTAATTATTTTAGCTAGTTTTCAAAAGATAAGCTTTGTGGGTTGTGTTAATTGCTTTGTTGGTTTTTTTTTCAAGGAAGCATTGAGGAACCCATTTCTTGGTGAATACAGTGAAAGGAGAGATTCCAAAAGGGCTTTTGTGCAATTAAGGGAATGTTTGCATTAGGTTGTGCTGCAGTGATTTAACACATGAGAAGGAAAAATCCCAACTGAGTGATTTACACATTGATCTCGAATGTTTTGATCAAAGGTCAGACTCAGAAATGCATTTATGCTTATTTTTAAGTCCAAAGAGAATCCAGTGGGGAGTTAAATCTCTAAGGAGGCATTTAATGTGTAAATATTCACAGGTAGCTCTTTACTTAGCCATGTCATTTTGCTGTGAATTTAGACAGGGTGAGATTTACTTGGAAGCTGAAGTCCAGACTCTGCCAGTACCTACAACAGGGGAGAGCATTTCTGTAGACTGAACTGACTTTGAACATTTCATATATAAATTCTGCATTTTACGGGCTTACAGGAGTTCTAAAGTAGGTAGGGAGAAGTGAAAAGAGGTCAGGAAAACAGTGCCTGGCTGGAAGGTCCCTGTGTGTGTTGGGAGTGTGTGGGGAGCTCAGGTCTCATCCAGGCTTCCCAAAGGCAGCCCCTCCGGTGGCCACTTCTCAGGTGGATCCCCTGAAACCTAAAAGGGCACCAAACAACTACCACATGCTTCATAATCAGATGTGAATTATCTTTGATTGCTTTTGTCATGATCCTAATCTGAACCACTGCTTTGGCAGTAGGGAAAACAGCACTGGCATTGCACGTGAGGTCCCCTGGGCTCTCCAAGGACAAGTGCACAGGCAGCAGCTGAGGTGGAAAGGATTGCCTCTCTTTATCACTTCTCTCTTCTGCTGAGGGTTTTAATTAAAACCAGATAGAGGAAAATTTCTCACACTGTTTCCAATTTTTAGTGGTTTCACCTGCTGTTGAAAATTGCATCAAGACGTAACAGTAAAGGGATGATGCAAAGAGGAATGAATGCTCCTTTTAGTGGCTATGAATGGAGCTTCTCATATCAGTTAAGTGTTGACTCATAATTACGGAAAGATTAGAGGTTTCTGTTATTTTTCAGCCAGTTCTCTAACATACAAATTAACTAACATTTCACCACTTCATGTAACCTTTCAAAATGGAGAAGGGAGGTTTGGCTGATGAAATTCATAAGATCACATTTATTTGGAGATGTTTACTGTAACTAACAAAGTGAAAAATTACCTTCCTAACCCTTTTCTATATGCTCACTCTTTCCCTGGTTATGCAGTTCTTGAGGAGGTGATTTTTGCTGTTTCTAGAAAGACTTTTAAAGAATAATTATACTAGGGGAGTTTGCTCTTCAACTGTGCTTTAGTTGTATTTTTGTAAAAGTTGCTGGAAATCGAGCCACAGCTCCTTTGCTGTCTTATGACTGTGGGTGGTGGAGCTGATGAGTTACTAAATAAGAGATGTTTGGGTGTTGGGGTGTCAGGAGTGAGAGGGAAGAGCATCTCCTGTCTTGTTCCTCACTTGGACTTGAGTCTGGCAGCCAGCCTGTAAGGAACAGAGCCCATCTCCCAAAAACCATCCCAAAGAGAGGATGCCTGTCTGTCTTGGCATGGGGATGGTGAGTAGGGTGAGTGTGGAGAAGGCACCCAGGGTAGTTCTGGGACTCTTGTGATGTGTGCCTGGGTCCTGCAGTGCTGGGTGGCAGCTGTTTTGTGAAGACAAGACTCAGTGCCAGCACTGTGCTCAGGGATCATTAGCAAAGAGAAATCCTTTCCCCCTCAAGCAAATTGCTCTCTGGCAGGAGCCATTGAGGCCAGGGGTGTTTCCCTGTTTGCATCTCAGTGCCAAGTGCTCTTGCAGGACCTGTGGTCTCTTCTAGCAGCAGCTTAGCACTTCAGCTGAGTGGCTGCAGGTCTCTCTGCAGGGGTTGTGGGCCAAAGCTTTGGCTGCAGGTGCAGTGGGCAAGTTGTGAGGAGAGCAGATGATGCCAAAACCCTGGTACAGGTGGGGGCTGCCTTCTGTGCCAGGTGCTCTCCAAGCCAAGTCAGTGTCTTGGACGTTTCTCCCTCAGTGCCCAGGTTTTGCAGGAGCAGCCAGACACTTGTGTCCCTGGTCTATCTGTGAGAACAGAAAAGGTGGGTGGCAAAAAAAGTGTGCTTTTAGACACAGTCTGCCAGCTCTGACTGCTGGTTTGTCACTGTCTGGGAGAGAGCTCAAAACTGAGGGCATAAGCAGATTCAACATGTGCTTCTTAGCTGGGTGTTGTGACCGTACCCATTTCACACCTTTTTCATCAGAGAAAACTAGCACTGTGGTGGTTTTTGGTTTTTTGGGGTTTTTTTTCTCCAGTTTCTGCCCTTTTATACCCACTTTGCTCCTGTTTCATGTCAAGATGACAGTCTAGGTCAAAGTAGGGGAGAGGGATGGTCCTGAGTGTAATATTTGTGCATTTCTGGATCATTCATTGATACTGTTTGGACATGGATCAAGTGTGTGTTCACATTTGTGTTGAATTAGCCAGACAGACCACATACCCTGGAGTTCATTCCAGCTGCTGGAGAGCAGGCTGTTACCTGATCCAGGACTAACAATACCTGATCCAGCAAAAAGTCAAAGCAGCTCAGACAGAAGATACCTGACCTAGCAGAGATCCCACCAAGATGAAGTTAACTATCTGTACTTCACACCGTGTGGCATCTTTTTCTATGGTACTAAGAGTTGTAAAGCTGGATTTATTCAAGTGTTGGAATGTCCTGCTGCCCATGTCAGTGGAAGGTTCAGTGTCACAGAATGAGACCTGTCCACTCCTGCAGGTCTGGGTGGTGCTGGGGGCAGTCAGTCCCTGAAGGTGAGAATGGAGCTCAGGTCCTCTCATGGTTGTGGAGAGCTCAGAGTTGCCCTTTTGCAGGAATCACTGCAGACAGGAATCTGACAGAAGCCTGGAACAACCCCTTGCCCACCTTAGGTCAGCCTTGGAGAGCAGCTGAACACATGGGCAGTGTGTTGATTTTCTAACTTTTACTTTTCCCCCCAGCTGAATTCACAGGCAGGAAATGAGCCCACATCTACAGCATTTAGTGCTGCTGTTTCCCAAAGGTAGAGGAGGCAAAATTAGAATATCCTGTTTACATGTCATTCAAGCTGAATTTGACCAGCTGTCCCAAGGGTTTTCAACTTGCTAGATCAGGACAGGCTTTTCTTACAGTCTGAGCATCTTCCTGTCGGAGTGGAGGAGTGTGGCTGTTTGCACTGACACCTCCCTGGGCTGAGCCTTGCAGCTGCAGAGGAGACAGCTTTTCAGTGTCCCCAGGGTGGGGAAGCTGAACTCGCCAGGTCCTTCAGAACTAAAGCCCTTCATGATTACAGGTGGGAGAAACCACTGGCAAATTACTTTCTGAAATGGTCCTTCCTGTACCTTATAGGAAGGTACATTCCTCCTCCTGATGTTCTCAAAGCATCCTTGAGTCACTGGACTTGAAATGTCTGAGAAAAAACTGGTTCAGAGGGTTGAGGTGACAGATTTTTAAGTCGCTTCCAGCTTTTCTTAAGTGAATAGTTCAGTCTTTCAAAATATTACCTGGGTATAATACCTACTATATGCATGTTTGTGTTTGAACAAACCTATTTATGCTTCTGGGAATACTGGAGAGCCTCCCTGGGGCAAGTGTGAACTGTGGCGAGGTGTCAGCACGTTTGTGGGGTGGCTGCTGGCACTGTGGGGCTGTGGTGTCCGTGTGGGGCTGGGAGCTGCTGGCTTTGCAACCAAACGTGGTTACGTAATTCCTAATTCCGTGCCTTTTCCAGGCTGTCATGCTCATGCTGGAAATAGACCGTTATCTCAGAAAATAGCAAAGTGCACCTGGAAACTTTTAGACTAGTCTCCTTGTTTAATCATGAACCCATTTTAAATATGTCAGGGAAGGCAGCTGTAATATATGGCCTTTTTCTGCCATACATCACAGTGATGACTCATACGTGCAGTGTCAGGAGGATGCAATGAGAAGTCTCCAGGCTGACGTCTGTGCAGCTGATGGCTGCAGCTCTGACGTGCTGTGGGGTTCAGGGTGTTTGGGCTGCATCGTTCCTGCTTTCAGGATCACTGCTGTTACCTGGTTACCTGCATAGACTGCTGTAAGCTGAAGTATTTAAATTGATTCTGTCTCTTCTGTGTCATCTCAGAAGGTTTTTTCTCTGAAGACCACAGAGGTGTCAGTGACTCACATTTAATATAGAAAGAGCCAAGACAGAAACTAAATGTAACTAAGAACATCAAAACTGGAAAAGGGGACTGGTGCAGTAGGCTGAGTGGTTCTGTGCTGTGAACACTGTCACTTATATAGAAAAAATCTGCAATATGTAGATAAATGTACTATTATTAATGTGTGGCATCAGCAGAAAGACGATGGCCAAATGAGCTCTGAATATTTAGTTCATTGTTCATTTGCTGTAATAAAACTGTCTCAATGTCTGTAAACCTGTCACTGGAAAATAAAACTTAATAAAAGCTTAAATAAAACATGAAAGGTCTACAGTCTGACCTGCATTGTGCCAAAGTCTGAAGTAATGGCATAGGCAAGCATCTCACTCCCAGAGCTCAGGTGATCCCTAGCTGCTTTAACCAGCAACTGGTATAAACTGCAGTATCCGTGATAATTAAACACCAAGTAAGATTTTTTTGGGAAAATCTCCTCTACCACCCTGTGTGAACTGCCACTTCTTCTGTTACCCATAGTATTGGGATGTGCAGTGTGAAGGTCTGCCCTCTTCCTTGTCAGTTTGAGTGTAGAGCTGGGCTGAATGCCCCTGGTACTTCACACCAGCTTCCTAACAGGGAATTTGCCCAGGAGCACTGGGGAGCTTTGGATGGTGGCATTTGACCAGGCTGGTCTGCAAGCAGGAGCATGGCTCAGTTCTGCTGGCTCTGGGCCCTCCCTGTGTGAGTGTGCTTTGGCTGTGCTGCCATGTCCTCATCTGCCAGCTGCTGGACCAGCTCCAGTTTTGGGCCATAGCCTATCCTCCTCTGATTGCTACTACACTGCTGGAAATTCAACACTCCTCAATTGGCTGCGTTATAAATGTGATTACACTCACTGTGCTCCAGGCACAATAAGTGTGGTTTGAGCTGAAGGGCCTCGTTGGCCTGGTCCCTTTGGGCTGTAGGAGGGCTCGTGTCCACAGCAAGGCACTCAGGTGTTCAGCAGTGGAGGGGCAGTAGGACAGGGAAGTCTGATTTACAGACTTTCCCTCCAAGTTACTCATTCCCAGTGGTGCCCTCCTTTACAACCCCAGCTCTATGTCGCCTTGCGTTGATAATCCCAGTCATCACAAGGTACTCTTTGAAACAGGATTTTTTTTCTGTCTCTAGTTTTGCTTATTCCTTTGGTTGCTGAAGTTATTTGCAAGTCTCCTTGTGCTGTGATTGTCAATGTGAGCGTGAGCCTTGAGCAGTCGGCTGAGTTCTGAATCCCAGACAAAGCAACCCAAAGCTGCACAGCCCATGGAGCAGCCAGGGGAACTCCTCGGTCTTCTGCTTCAGTGCCTCGGTGGCAAAAGATTTTTCTATAAATGCCAGATAATAAGTGTGAATTACCCTAGAACTGCCATGCCCTAAATCAGGACGCAGAGAGCTGCAGGAATGTTTGTAAAGCCTCAGTGTAACCGCGAGAGCGCGGGTTCCACGGGGCCTGCTCGGCTTTGTGAGGGAGCTCTGCAGAGGCACCGGGGCAGGCTGAGCCCTGCACGTAGTGCCAGGAACTTAATGCTTCTGAGCAGTCATTTCACATTCTATAGGAAGCAACAAGCATTTGCTGCGCTGGCTTCGGGCTTTCACTGTGTGACGGGGGGGATCTACCTCGGCAACAACTACAGCCTTCCAGTCTGCAGCAGCTACCGGGCGGGCCTGCCGCGGCTCCCGCAGCTCCTCACTCTGCGGCGCTGGCCTGCGGCTGCTTTCACTCGCCAGCACAGACACGCCCTGGGCTCAGAGCTGCTGAAACGGCGACTCAGGGAGGGTGGTACTTGTGAATTGCTTCTGTGGCTTCTAACTTTTACTTTTACTTGCCCATCACCTCACCCTGCATTTGGAACTCGGGAAGGGTTAAGGGGAAAGCAGAACAGGCAGCATTTATGTCTGCTTTCCGAGCGAGCAGGGATAGGCTGAGTGCTGCTGGCAGTGCTGATCCCTCAGGCAGGTAGAGCTTGGCTCCTGTGCTCTGATCAGTGCTGTCATTCCTGGAACTGGTCCCGGTGCCTTCTTTTGTGGCCATGACCTCTCCCAGCAGCTTTGTCCCACACAAGCCTTGTTAAGCAACAGGCAGAGTGGAGGTAATGGAAGTTTTTCCAGAACCTAGGACTTTGCTTCTGCAAAACTTCCAGTGAATGTGTGAACTTTGCTGCATTTGTAACCAAACATAAATTATCTCAAATTTTGATTTTTCTGAGTAAAGTTCTACACATGCATCTCTTCTGTGTATTAATTGTGTAAAGCCTCCTGTAGCAGGCAGGCACTGAAGTGATGGAGATCTTTTTAAGTCAGCAGATGCATATCTCAAGGGCCTAAACAGTTTATTATTTATTCCTTGAGGATGAAAGTAAGGTTGGAGGCAATCTCAACAAGGTTTAACAGTGACAACAACAAGAAGTTTCGCAGTTTTGCTTCTTGCCTTGCTTTGCTTAAGCTGTGATTTGTGTTGGGTGTTGTGGCCCATGTTCCTCCAGTGTAGTGTACTCCAGCACAGTCACTGCAGGGAGCACGTGGGGACTTCCAGGCTGGAGCTGGGGTTGTGTTGCTGGATGGGGTCAGCTCCTCATGGCTCTTGGGTGCTGGGGTGCCAGTGTGGATGGGCTGGGGCTTGGCAGGAGAGCCTACAACATTTACTTGAGCATTTCTCACTTTTCTTAGCCCATCATTTTCAACCTTAATTCAAGTTGTGGTGTTTCCTGCTCTTCCCTGGGGCAGAGGCAGTGCTGGTAGCTTAGCCAGGCAGTCTGTCCATCAATCCTAGCAGAGGATGTTGCTGCTGAGCGTGTCCAGGTTGTATTTATATATAACTTGTATGTACCAGATTTCATGTTGGGTACTGAATCCTTGGTACATTTGCAAGGTATCAGGCAGGTAGGAGATGAGAGCCTTGCAGAGAGAGCTGCCCATGGTGGCCAGGGCTGGGCGGGTTCCCTGGGCTGCCCTCCCTGCTCTGCCCTGTGCAGGTGCCTCGTGTCTTCTCTCTGTGCCTGACTGGGGATGACGTGTGTCTCAGAAGATCCCTCCTCCTGTGGTTGCTGGAAGGAAAGGAGCATTTTTCTCCCCTGAAGTCACCTCTTTGATCTAAGCTGCCGAAGCCCAGGACGTGCCCGGGAGCTGAGCAGGTACTGCAGCAGCACTGGCACAGCTGCCTGGGCTCAGGGCAGCCCTGGGCCTTCACCGCTTGCCTGGCTTCTCAGCAGAACACATTTTACAGGTAGTAGCAGCACCTGTGTGACACCACAGGCTGCTGGCAGTGTGGGAGCACCTCCCCTGGCCAGGGGTACCTGCAGGTGCCTGACGCAGCCCCTCCACAGCCCTCTGCTCTTGGAGCTCTTGCTGCAGTTTGGCTTCTTGTTTGGAGCTGAGGCTTCCCTCCTTGTTTGTTCTCCCTGCTCCATGGCAGTGGGTGTCCATTTCTCTGCCCCTGTGCCATGGATAGGCTGCAGGTGTGGAGAATCTTGTGTGGGGCTTGTGTAGAGATGGTTTTCCTGTCTGAGAGAAGAAAAGGGGATTTTGCAGTCGCCCAGCGTGATGTTCATCCACCCTTTTCCCAGAACTGCAGAGGCAGGGAGGGAGTCATCTGTGCCATGTGTTAGTTGTTAATTTTAGCTTTACCATAACTCTTGATGACAGGGCTTGGTTGTTCCCTACTGTAGGCAGCATGTAGCAGTTATCCTGGAGATACGGTGTGGCTGCAAGACAGTAAAGCTGCAGCTCATCCCTGGGCCATGGAGCTCTGTCTGTGGTAGCTGGATTCTCCCAGCTCACACAGCTGCTGCCTGCCGGAGTTGAGAGGCCACATGGTACCATTTTTCTTGCATTCCTGCTAAACCTTTCAGGTTACATAAGGATGGCATCAGGCACAGGCTGAATTCCACCTGTGTCTGAGGTCAAAGCTTGGCCCAAAGGTGGTTAAATATCTGCCATTATATGCATGGCATTTTTCAGTTTTTTTTCCTAATTCTGGCTGCCTGGTAAGTCTGTATGAAGCAGCAGCCTGTACTGGCATGGCCAAAAGTGCATTACCAGATCTGATGTACGGGTCCCAAACTGAACTTCTTGTAATGCACAGGCTACTACAGGGAACTCTTACAAGTACCAGCAGGCTGAAAAACAGGTTGTTGCTGATACCTTTGTAATTATAATGCGTTGCATTTGGTCTCAAGTCTGGAGCAAAGTCACCAAACACATCAGAAAGTACCTGTCTGATGTGCTGCTGTGTTGCTGTGATTCCCCAGGGAGCCGTGCCTCCGAGGGCTCTGTTGCTGTGCAGTGCTGCAGGCTTGCCTGGCTTGTGTCCAGAGATTATGTTCTCTCTGGTGTGCTCAAGCTCAGTGAAGTGGCCTGGTTAAAGATGTGGGGAGCACTGGAGTCCAGCAGGGAGTCTCTGGGAGCTCCTTCTCTTTCTAGTACCATTTTTGTTGATGGTCTATTGCTGTGCTCCATGGAGTATTTGTTCAGTCTCTACTCTCCTGTTTGGTTAAACACTCTGTGAGGGTGTGGGCATCTCTCCACCCCAGCCAAGGACTGCTGTGATGCTGTGCTCCTGGCTCAGCCACCCTTCATGGCAAATTTGAGTATATGCAACATCTTGTAATGTATTTTTTGAGGCAGAGACACCAGATCTGTAGGAGAGCTGATGACCTGAGTAGAAACATAGCAGCTTGTGTTAAAGATCTGAGGTACAGCTGACTGCTCAGAATGGAGGTGTCAGGAGGGGCAAGGAATCATATAAAGGCAGAAGTTGCTGGGAAGTGTCAGAAACGAGACACGCTTGCTCTGCGACAGAACATTCTTCACAGGTGGTTTAACAAGCCTTGGAATTAAATCTGGGGAGGGAGGAAAAGTGATGTAGCTGTTATGTCAGGGCTTCACAAGCCCGCAGTGTGCAGTCTGGGCTGTGAGTGGTGGAAAAGCAGACCTGAGCAGCCATGTAATCAGGGCTTTTCCTAGGCAGTTATGAGCTCACACTAAACTCACACTGCAGCTGCATATATATTTTCCAAAATACACTTCTGGAATTTTACATACGCTTTTTTAGTATGCTAATCATCTCTGTGGTCATTCATTCCTGGAGTTAATGACTACTCTCTTGGAGAAAACAAGTTAACAAACTGACAGCTGCTGCTAACAAATCACTTGCTTGGAGAGGCCAGTGCAAGTTTAACATCCACAATGAATCCTTCTTTTGCTTCTGACGGTTCAGTGCAGCAATGTGAAAGAAATGAGGTAATAACTTTCA
The DNA here is from genome assembly GCA_013397155.1 of Irena cyanogastra. Taxonomy (NCBI): domain Eukaryota; kingdom Metazoa; phylum Chordata; class Aves; order Passeriformes; family Irenidae; genus Irena; species Irena cyanogastra. Next base: position 1,161,109 of record VWZV01014155.1, on the reverse strand, counting down.
TTTATCAAAGCAGTTTGGACTGTAGTAGATTTGTGCACAAGAGCTCAGAGACAGACTTGCCAGTTACAGACTGTGGATTCCTGCTCTTCTTTGAATAGCTTTAAGTGTAAGTGGGAAGACGTAGGTCAGTCAGTGTAACCTGCCAGCCAGCCAGATCCTCAATAGCTGCCAATGTTGGCATGAAAAGGTGGGCAAGGAGTGCCCAGGGAGCTGGGGGACTCTGAAGGGGCTTCCTCTGTCCCCACGGCCAAGAGTGAAGCGAGACACCGGACCAAGGCCTGGTGCTGAGGTGGCACTGGCATGTTCCAGGTGTGCCCCCCCTGTTCTGTGCAGCCTCTCCTGGCCCAGGGTCGTGCAGAGCCCCGGGCTGGGGTGGGACAGGGTCCTGGGCTCCGTGCTGCTGCCCGGAGTGAGGAATTCCTGCAGCTGCTGGCTCACAGGGCACCTCTTCCAGTCACAGTGTCCACAGTAATCAACAGCCATCTCTGATCAGTTAACCTTTAACTCATGGCAAATAGAAGATGTTTTCCATAACATTTGGTCACAAATAAATGAATAAACTTGGCAGCCTTGGATAAGGCAACAAATGTTCTGGAATTCCCATTTCTTGTGCCAGGGCTGAGCTCGCCCAAGGACTGGCGTTTTCTTAACAAGTTTGCAATAAACTGATGGATCTGGATGGCAGCTAGTTTGTCTCATTAGGTTTAGCTTGGCTAGCTGTTAATCTTATAGTTTTTGCTTCCCTAAATTTCTGAGATTTTAAGATTAAGGTTTAAGATTTTAAAAAATATTAATGGATGTAGTGGGTTTTGAAATGTATCATTTCATTTGACAAATAGTCTGAAATGGCAACATTGTGCCAGAATGTTGAGATAGCTGAATAAAAAGCTAATCTCCCTTCACGACTTGGAATGAGGGAGTCAAAGGTATAAACACCAATAAACCATGTGATTTAATGAATGGTCATTCAATTTCAGTATTGGAATTTGCAGTACAGGAAAAATACTTCTTTTAAACTTGCCAGTATCCCAACTAATCTGATCACACTGCACAGCTCATACTGATGGCTGCATTGATGCTGCTCTGAACTGAAGCAGTTCAGTTTTAGAAAGGCTATGTTGCACTGGGCTGGCATGGCCAGGTTTTGGAGCTGGGGTGGCTCTGTGAGAAGCTGCCAGAAGCTTCTCCTGTGTCTGCCAGAGCCAATTCCAGCCAGCTCCAGGACGGACCCGCCCATGGC
>VWZV01014155.1:1006379-1159781 GCA_013397155.1 Irena cyanogastra | reverse complement strand
ACTGACTGCAGCCATGGGAAGCTCTCAGCCTGGAGAAGTTCATGGAAGGATATCTCCCAGGACAAGAGGGGGATGCCTGTCCATTATATGCTGACCTTCCCTCAAAGAACTTGCATTTTTATTTTGCATGTACTTACATAGAATGTGCACAGCAGGGGAGAATTCTAGAAGATAAAAGCCTGGTTTTGTAGTTCTACAGTTCCTAGGTTCTTAGGTGTATTAGCAGTTTTGTTGGTTCCAATGATTAATGCTAAGCTTGTGCATGCACTTGTAGAAACAGAGCCTCAAAAAACACATGGAACACAGCAAGTTTCTTTAGAGTTGTTTGAAGCAAAAAAAAATCTCCATTTTTATTTTCTACTGTAGTATTTAAAAAATATCACTGGCCTTGTCTTGATGGACTATCCTGCAAGGATTGAATAGAGACCTATGGACATCTCAGGAAAACTTAAAAATCAGTAGTCCCAGTTGTGTGACGGAAGGACATGGATTCCCCAGAGTTTAAATTCTTCTTCATAGGGATGCAAAACCAAAGTGATCCTTGAATTAATTCCCTTCCTTCGTTTGAATTTAGAGAAGTTATGCATAGGTAGAAATAAATGCATAGGCAAAAGACTCTCAAAAGAACCACCAACTTTGAGGCAATAGCTTTAAATACTCCCCAAAACCAAACCATCCCAAAAAAACCCCTTTACAGAGCTTACTGAAATCATGACCTTCCCTGTGAGTTTGCCATATGCAGAGCTGACCACTGACTTCTTGGCTCCTGGTGCTTTGAGCTCCTAGAAACTCCATGGGAGCCTCCCTGGCATCACCAGGAACAGGAGTGGGCAGTAAAGGTGAATTTCTGAGCCCACTGAAGCCCAACTGTGAGCCTGAATTTCTGCTCTGAGACCAGAAGGAAGGCAGAGGCTTTGCTGTTTGGTGTGGTGAGGTGCCAGGTTGTGTTTATGGGGTTACATCCTCTCTTCATGGGGAATTAAACAATTCCCAAATGTGACTGACACATCCATTTTCCCAGTGGCTTTCACTGCAGACAAATGTGCTTGATGTTGTGTTTGTGGAGAGGGCCAAGGAGAAATCTTTTGGGCTTGGACTGAATTGTTGTTTTATCAGTGGTTGTTGAATGTTGTGTGGTGGAGCACTTTGTTGTGAAGGTCTCACTGAATTATTTCTTGGGCTGGCAGAGTTGTTTGCAGAGTGTGTGGATTTCTCTGTCCTTTCTGGCTGCACCTGCTTTCTCTGGGTTTCTGTGTTATCCAGCCTCAGTCTCCCTGCATTGAAACCAGCAGAGGCTTGCCCCCCCCCCCTAATTTTGGGTTGATTTCCATCCATTTGTTCCACTGCAGCCGCCTGCTGCTCTCTTGGGTACTTGAATCTATTCAGGGTGAGGAGCTCATTGATTTAGGGCCTGGTGGGGGTATCAGAAGTGTAGGGAACCAACGGCCTGGAGCTGGTTTTAGGAGCTGTGGAGGATTTTAACTTTGATTCTCTTTCTGCTTTGTAGGTATTTGTATAAAATGTGGAAAAGGTGTGTATGGAGCGAGCCAGGCTTGCCAAGCAATGGGTAACCTCTATCATACCAACTGCTTCACGTGCTGCTCCTGTGGTAAGTCAGATCTGCCATGCCCTTGTTCTGTGGCTTCCTTTAGCAACCAGAGTGCAAAGTGAGACCTCCTCCTGCCTGCTTCCCCAGGCAAAATTCCCACGCAGGGCTCCAGCTTCAAAAGTTGTTTTTTATTTGCCATCTGTAAGTGCTCAATGGTGTTTTCCTAAGCAGCAGCCCAGAAAAGTAGAGTTTGGTTGTTTGAAGGGCTGTGTTGACAAAATGGCTTCAACCTGGCTGTTAAAAGCACTATATGCTTTAAATCACTTATGTTTATGGAACTGCAATGTGCATGTATCAATTTTATAGAAAAAAATGGTAAAATTTGTTTGGCCAAAACCATATTTTTGTCACTTTCTATTTGCAAATGCAAGTCTAGTCAGGCATGCGTATTTGTCATTTCTGTGTATGCACAGTGCTCAAAAATTGTTCACTTATGGTTGAATGTGACAAGAACAAATAGAAACTGTGTGTTGAAATGTCTTATGCTATTGCAAGATTTTACTTTTGTGAGGAATACTAGACGATAAATCACTGTTTCCTCCTTGCTGTTCTCAGGACCTTTTTAGGTTTCCCTTTTAATCTGAAAGAGATGTTTCTGTGTGTGATTTGGGGAAGTCTTGGCTTTGCCAGGGGAAATGGAAAATTCAGGGCAGCATTTTCAGAAGTGTGCCTTAAATCAAGCATTATGAACTTAAGTTGGAGACTTCCTCAGTGTCTTGTCTGTAACTGCTGAGAGCTCACAAATTCCCACCAAGCTCAAGGGAAGTGTGAGAGCTCAATTTTCAGGAGTCAGGTGATTTTTCTTCTTTTATGCACACATCTAGTGAGGTTCCTTATATATGAAAATATTTGCCTGGATATTGAAGCTCTTGTTATGATACATATACATAGCAAAAGATTTATTCTGAGCAGAATGTGCTGAGCACAGATTGTTTCTAAAAAGGATTAATTAAGGATGAGAAAAAGAGTAAAATATTATTGGCATAGAACCAAATAAGTTGATAATCAGAAGAACATTGTAAAGTTTGCTTCTGACAAGAGAAGTGTCTTTTCTCCTGAGATTTGTACTGATAAATATTGGTTTAAAGAAACCTTCAACCTGAATGTAGAATTTAGGGACTTTTCTACATGACTCTGGACCATTACCAGATGCAGGGTTGGACTCATCTCAAACCCTCAGGGATTGCTCATGACTTTGCTCAGGTCTGACAGTAAGCGAGTTAACTGTTTTGCTGGCTCCCAGAGTGAACAGCATCCTGCTCAGCAAAGGATTACAAAACAGGATATCAGATTATGTCTGTCCACAGCATTAACCTAACCTAATTGCATGGGTGAATTCCCACTTCCTCTCTGGGGCAGAAATGTTGTTTTTTTTACTCAGGCTGCATGTTTGCTACCATGGGGTTCTGTATGCAGGTCACTGTTCCTTACAAAAATGTATAAGGGACAAGAAGTGTATTTTAACAGCAAAATACAAACACAACTCAATTATTTAAATGTATAACAAGCTTTTCTGACTGTTCTGGAGAAGTGTGTGTGGCCAGTGTTCACCTACCACAGGGCAACTTGAGACATGTCCACTTGGAGCATTGTTTGCCCCACCTTCAGTGCCCTGGAATTTGGTGATTCAGGCAGCTTCCCGTGAGTCACCCCACGCACATGGAGATGCTCCAGGTTGTCTTCTGAGCCTCTCACTGTGCTGCTCTGGGCTGGAGAGCCCACCAGGACAGTTCACCAGTGAGAAGGGCTTGGATTTCCTTCTGTTGGCAGCCCCTGGTGCAGCCCCATTGGAAGGGGAGTGTTTGGGACTGTGCTGCCGGTGGGGCTGCAGTGCCTGAGCGCAGCTGAAACACCTGCCCAAAGCTCAGCTCAAGGGTGAGTCCAAAGCAGAGCTTTTCCTCTCAGCTCAGCTCTGAAATAGGATCAACATGAGCTAGCTGGGAGGAGAGTACTGCATTAACTCTTTAATTCTCACTGTCTTTTGGGCTGTGCAACCCATGGAAAACCCAGAGCGGTTCAGGGCAGTGCCAGTAGAGCCAGACCCCGGGACCAAGGCATGCAGGTCCTGTCTGTGGGAACTGCACCCTTGGGAACGGTGCTGAAAAGGCTTTACAGGAGCTCATGGACAAGCAACCAAATGGAGACTTCTCACAGGACTGCAGTTTATGACTGGGGAGTTCATTTTGTGACATTGCTGGGACCTGTGTGAGAATCCTGAGCTGCGGGTTTGGTGCCCACCTTTAAATGGATGAGAGTAACCAGAGAGGGCCCAGAAGAACTTAAATAGATGATTAAAGGCTGGAGAAAAGCTAATCAGGAGAGCTCAGTGTATTTGGGGTATCTGAAATGATGGGAGGGTCATGTGGCTGGAGCTTGTAAGTACATGAACCATAAAACAGCATTAGAAAGTGGTCTCATATGTACTAGAGACAAACACAAGAGGAATCTTTCCTGCAGGCTGAAATTACACAATTCAAATAGGAAATCAAAGACAGTTTTTCTGCAATGAGGATGATTAACTGCTGGAACAAAACAGCAAGAGAAGTGGCAGATTCTCTATTCTTCTTTGTTTTCAAATGAAGACCAAATGTCCCATTGGAGAATGTTTTAAGTTGAGCCAAGCTTTAGGTAATTAGGTGATCATTAATGATCTTTGTTAGGCGAGGGGTCTCAACACACACTGGTGCTCTTTCTGAGCCTTTGACAGGAGAGTAGAGAAGCCCATTGGTTCTCTCTGCCTAAGCCAGTGTCTGTGCTGTAGTTCCTGTGTGTGTTTATGTGGTGGCTGGCCCTGGCTGGACACCAGGTAGCCACCAAAGCCACTCTTATCCCTGCCCTTCTCAGCTGGATGGGGAGAGGAAAGATAAGGAAAGGCACGTGAGTCAGGAAAAGGGCAGGGAGAGCTCCCTCACCAGATACTGACACAGCAAAACAACAAATCTCTTAACAACCAAATCAGAGTAGGATAATGGGAAATAAAAACTAGATCTTAAAACACCTTCTCCTCACCCCTCCTTTCCTCCTGGGTTTCACTTTACTCCCACCTTTCTCCTCCTCTCCCCCAAGCAGTGCAGGGGGATGTGGGAATGGGGGCTGTGCTCAGCTCATCCCAGCTTGTCTCTGCTGCTCCTTCCTGCTCAGGGGAAGGGCTCCTCAATCTTCCTGTGCTCCAGTGTGGGGTCCCTCCCACAGGGGACAGTGAGCTCCTTGAGCTTCTCCAGGCTGAGAGCTTCCCATGGCTGCACTCAGTCCTTCAGGAGCTGCTCCAGCCTGGTCCTTGCCATGGCTGCACTCAGTCCTTCAGGAGCTGCTCCAGCCTGGTCCTTCCCATGGCTGCACTCAGTCCTTCAGGAGCTGCTCCAGCCCGGGTCCCCTGTGGGGTCACAGCTCCTGCCATCAAACCTGTCCCAGCTTGGGCTCCTCTCTCCACAGGGCCACAGGTCCTGCCAGGAGCTGCTCCAGTGTGGAGTTCCTGGGGTCACAGCCTCCTTCAGGCACCCCCTGCTCCTGTGTGGGGCCTCCAGGGGCTGCAGGGGGATCTGTGATCCATGCTGGAGCCCAGGGGCTGCAGGGGGATCTCTGGTCCATGCTGGAGCCCAGGGGCTGGGGGGCACAGCTGCCTCTCCCTGGGCTGCGCTCCGGGCTCGGGGAAAGCTCAGCTCCAGCACCTGGAGCAGCTCCTGCCCCTCCTGCCCTGCCCTGGGACTTGGCAGAGCTGCTCCTCTCCCATCTCCTCGCTGCTCTCACCCAGCTGCAATTGCACGGGGATCTCCTCCCCCTTCCCAGATGTTGCCCAGATGTGCTGCCACTGTCACTGCTGGGCCCAGCCTCGGCCACGGGCGGGTCCGTCCTGGAGCCGGCTGGAATTGGCTCTGGCAGACACAGGGGAAGCTTCTGGCAGCTTCTCACAGAGCCACCCCAGCTCCAAAACCTGGCCATGCCAGCCCAGTGCAAATTAGAAATGTGAGAATAAGAGCATAATATTGCCTGTCTTTTTTAGTCTGTCTTTTTTTCCCTCAAATAACAAGAATGATCTGAGCTCACCTCCAGCAGTTTTCAGTTTTACTTTGAACAGAATGGTTGCAGAAAATAAAAATCAATAACCAAAGAAAAGTAATTTTGCATCTGAAGATATCTGATTTAGATAAGGGCTCAATACTTAACCAGCTACAATTAAAAAGTAAATAAAATAATATTTCAGTCCCTTGGGAAAAGTTGTGGTTTGGAGACCACTCAGGCTGAAATGTGATAATGAATGATGGAGCCTCCAAGGCCTCATTTCATCACTTGGCAGTGAGTGTTTTCAACTTAGCAAAGACAAGTGCAGTTGTGCAGAGAAGTGGAAATTCTGCCTGAGACAGAGCCCTTTCTTAGGCACTTCTTTGAGTTTCTCTTCAGTTTCAGTGCCAGGTGCCATCTGTCAGGGTGTCCTGGTTGAAGAGGGCAATGTGCGCCAGGCCAGGCCATCCTGTGCCTTCCCAGGAGCTCCCAGTGCTGTCTTTTCCCTCTGGAACTGATGCCTTGAGAAGGCTGCCCTAGAACAGAGGCTGGATGGAGCTAAAGAATAAAGTAGGGATTTATTAAAAGGATTTCCTCCATGGATCCACCTTGGGCAGCACAAGAGCCCAGCCAGGGCTGCACCCAAGATCAACCAAAATGGTCACAAAATGCACGCTTGGGCACGGGCTCTGTCACTGTGATCAGTTCTGCTCCATTTGCATCTTGGAGTTAATTGTCCAATTCCAGCTTTAGGTTATGCACTCCCATCCTTCTTGTTTTTCTCTCTTCAGTCCACTTTGTTTATGCTCTTGGGCCTGAGATTTGGGTGGTTGTCCTTGGTCCCAAGCTAGAGAAGGAATTGTTTTGTCTCCCTACTCTGTGAAGAGAGCTCACCATCCCCTAATATGAAGCTCAGAACTGCACAGTAAAGCAGTACAGAATCTGAAAAACATAAAAGTTAAAACCTAAGGCATCACCACCATTGTTTATCACATCATTGCTGGGGGGTTTGTGTTGCCTGTAATTAAGAGGAAACCCAAAACCAGCCTCTCAGCCATGGGCATGTCTGTGGGGGCTCCAGCCTTGCCAGTGTAGAGGTGTAAGGATGGAATGGGGGTTATTGGGGTCTCCTGCAGTGAGGGTGGTTCCCTCTTTGAGGACATGAATGTGGAAAGGTGAGAAAGTATTTCAGGTGCACAGTAAATAAACAGGAGACTTCTGTCCCCTCTAGACATTTTGGTAAAACATCTCAGGTGGTAAATCTCTTAATTGTCTTCTGAGGTTCTGGCAACTTTGGGAAAAACCCTCAGTAATACGTTGATTCAGAGTTTTACAGGATCTCCTCAAAACAAGGAGATTTCACCAGTAAGCTGAGATTAGAATTAAAATGGAAAGGAAGAGGAGATGACTTACTGGGCATGTTTTATGTGCTGCTTTTCTGCCTCTCAGATGTGTTCAGTGGGATGCCTGAGCCTTGCTCCTCTAACTGAGCAAGTTCAGCATCTCAGATCCTTGCTCTGCCAGTAGATTTTTGCCACATCTGTGTAAACTCCTAGTGCATTCTGCCTAAAGCCATGCTCCCCAGATAGCTTTTTTTCAGAGGTCAAAGAATTCTCTTCAGGTAAGGTAGAAGCCAAAGTGATTTGATTTCCTGAGATCAAGTATTTCAATGTAAATCTTTATTCACAATCTCTTAGAAGAAGCAACTGAAGCTCGTTAGGATGATTTTTAAATGCAGAGTCTGTCTCAGCCCTGACACCAACAGAATCTCTTTTAGGCCTTGATTCAGCAAAGCACTTAGATGTGTTTAAATATGTTATATTAGTCATATGTAAAATTTCTTTGCTGAATTTTAAATAACAGATATTAATTCAGGCAACAACATAATCTGTCCCTTCTGTTAAGTATAAAATCTTGGCTTTGGCAGGAGTTCAGTTGCAGATTTTGCTTATGGAAGACAAGAACTGAAAAATATCCGCCTGAACAGCTCATAATCTAATTCCTCTTGATAGTATTTCAGAGCATGACAGGATTTCTTGAAGGATAATTGCTGTAATGCCAGATTGCTTGTGTGATCTAAGTGCAGGTGAACGGTTGAAGGAATTAATGGACTCTGGCTGATACTCATTAAAGAAGAGGATTTCCCAGGTGCCTTCAGTTTGCAGATCATAATGTCATCCACAGGGTCTTTTCAGGCTGAACATTTTAATCCAGTGGCAATGATGGCAGAAGCTACAGTAAGATAAATCTGTACAATGAGGGGTATCTTCAGTTTGCTGTTTGTGACTCAGGGTGTGAGGGAATAAGCTTTGGTCAGGGACTGAGCTTTGCAGAGCTAAGGGTTTAAAGGCTCTACTCTCAAAGCTGAGATGTATTTCACCATAAAAACCAGGAACATGTTCTGCTCTCCTACGTGGAAGTAAATGCTTGAGCATGCCATTCATCTTTAATTGGAGCTTTTGCTGCTGGTTTTAAGGCAGAGAAAATCATGGCAAGATCAGCCAGAAGCTTAAAGCAAACTGTAGCATCTGAAGGGATGCAGCTCTCACCTGATGGCTGTTGAGCAGCCCAGAGCACTCACGGGATCAGGCAGCACTTCAGTTTTGAGGGACAGCTGGTAAAGGTATCACAGTTTAGGTGATGGTGGGCAGTGCTGCTGCCTTTGTTCAGCTCTCACAAGCTCATGCAGGTCTCTGGGAGGGGATCCCAGGAAGGGCTGACAGAACTGCTGGTTTCAAAGGCCCAAGTGGGACAACCACAGTGGGAGTACTGTTATTATTACCCTGGGGGTATGAAGAGCACTTCTGAACCAGCCTGTGCCCCCAGCTGATGGGAAAAGGGAGTCAGTTCATGGCCACAGTCACAACCTGCCTTTTCACTTCTGTCTGAGGCCACTCAGTGCTACTGCATGTAGATGTCTATTAATAGGAGGTTGCTCATGTCCCAGAGAAGCTCCTCGTGACACTGGAATTGGTCTTTTGCGTATTTGCTGCCCCAAGTTGAGTTTGTTTGCTCTTGGTGGCAGTAAGGCACAGAACATCTTAAGGAAGCTGTGTCCCTTTGGTGTATATTTACAGCAGTTGGTGAGTTTTTAAAATACCCAAATTCCCAGTGGAAGGTTCATTTTCAATTTGTATTTGTTCCGTCCCACAGTGTATTTATAAGTTTGGCATGAGTCGCTGCATCTAGATTGCACACTGCCAGTACTTGCTTTGTAGCTGCAAGTTAAATTGTCTGTAAATGTGACTTTCCCATAAAATAAAACAAAATTTAGTGTCAAATCTGTGAGCTCTACAGTGTGTGTCCACCAGTGTTAGAGCTGGTAATCACAGTGGTACAAATGTGTGTGTTTGTGTCAGTGGCTCACCCGTTGTGCCTCATGACTGACTTTTACTGACTTGGTTGCAGGTTCAGTATCCATTCATCTTTCTGCAGCCCCTTTGTGCAACTGTTCTGGGCATCAAGGAACCCCAGCAGACCCCTGGAGGGAGAGAGGCTCGCGGGCCTTGCTGCAAGGGCTGTGCAGTGACAGGCTGCTGGGTGGCTCACGTCCTTGTGCGCCTTTCCCTGCCAGCTTCTAACCACATACTGTTGGAGCAGAGCAGGCTGACACCTTGGGATTTTTGGTCTGAAATCCTGCCAAGGGCACTGGCTCATACCTGGTGCTCAGGGGCCAAGCTGAGGAGTGCTCAGTGGTGTGCTGCAGGAACATCCCTCCCGACCCGCTCTGCTCACACTCTGCCTTCGCTTGTCCACGACTCTGCCCCGGGGTTGGAGAATGGAACCTGTGGCACCTGGATGTTTGGTGGTTTCCAGGCCGTGGCTGGAGCTGGCAGCAGGTCCTGCTGTGCGTGGGGCAGATAGCTGGATTTGTGATTCCCAGGAAAAGCGAGCGCTGTGCAGAGGCGCGGGGCTGGGCAGGAGGGGGGATTTGCTGTCTGTGCCACTGGCTGTGGCTGGTGGAGACGTGGCACTGAGATAACGCCTGTTGCTGCTGCAGGAGGGCAGAGCTCTGCCTGAGTCACTCTGTGTCTCTGGGATGAGTTACAGCCTGTGCCCAGCCCCACACGTCCCATTTAACACCTTTCAGGACAGATGGATATAGCCATTTTGAGTTTGTCTGCAGCAGCCCAGGAAAGGGAGGTGCTCGCTGTAGAAAGAAGCAGTGGATGGCAGGGATGGCAGCTGGCTTCTCATGGTTTGGGCTCCCCTGTGCAAGACTCTGACCTGTGACTGAGTCTCAGCAAAGAAACGTAATCTTAATGTTAATTAAAAGTCAAACTTGGATACTAGCCCACGTAAGAGCCCAAGTACCTTTGGGTACTGATTGCTAGAAAAATGTTTTATCTTGATCCATGGGTAGTCTGATAATATCTCAGGCTTTAGAACAAAAACAACGGGGTGGAAAAGGGTCACCAGAAATGTTTGAAATGGGATAGACACAGGAAACTCTCTTTATTTAAAATTTATGTAGTAGAGCTTTACATTTTAGGAGGCATTTCATATTTCTCTGCATTGCTGTCTGTTGTCCCAGGTACCTCTGGCCCAGCAGGGCACTGATCTGTGTGCTGGGCTGGAAATAAAGCAGTCCATTGCTGGGTCCCTTCTACAGACTGTGCTGTAAATATTATGTCATGAGATGTTTTCAATTCTGTGACTAAATTAAATTTAGTTCAGCTCCAGGAGAGAACCTGCTTTTTTTAGGGGTGGCTCATCTGATTGCTTTACTTCCATGGGGACTTCCCAGATAGTGAAGATGCATGTGCTTAAAGCTTTTTTTGGTTGGGAGATTGTGTGTCTTGCTATAGGTCCACTCTTCTCTGAGAGCTGCTTTAGCAGCAGTGGTAAAGCTGGAGACTCAGCCCCAGGGAAGGGTGGTGGAATCAGTACCTGGCTGACAGGGAGCTGGGAAATGCTTCTCTATTTCTGATGATCAGAGAGCATGTGATCAATAACTGGCTGGTGGTTTGTCTCTGTCTCCTTGTTTCCTTGAAAGGCTGTAATTGCATTCTGCTATTAATGATTCCAGCATGAAATATATGGCTTTTAATGGGTGGGGGTTGCCTGGCAACTTGTGATGGAACTTTCTTCTGTGTTCATTGGCTGACCATAGATGTAGTCCTTCCACAACATTTTTGTACTCATAACATGGAACCATTCACTGATTGCACCTGTGATCCTTTCAAGGGCTGGAAAACACATAAAGTACAAAAAAAATGCTCTAATTAACAAGGTTTCTCTTGCTGTTCATTGCTGGTTTTTATTTCTGAAAAACTCTTTGCATAGTTTTGTGGGTCTGAAATGTCACCTATTGTCTACAAGACCTGGTCAAATTTCCCCATTTCCTTATGGACATCTTTTATCTGCAGGTCTTGATGGTCTTCTCTGAAACCCACATCTTTTGGGTGTTCAGTCTTCCCTTCTACTCTTTTTTTTCCCCTTTCTTACCTTCCCTTCTACCCATTTAAAATGTTTTCTTGGAACACACCTCAGTTTCTACAAAAGAAGAGATTCCCTTGGGCTGCTATTCAGTTCATCTCTCAACAGGGAAGAAATCCAGATAATCCAGAACAGAACACAGACAAGTCACTGACATTGTCAGCAGATGTTTCTGTTTGCCATTTCCAGGTTCTGTAATCTTTAATTGCTACCAAAAAACAGGTGGAAGGAAAAAGTGGAGAAGAAAATGAATTAAAGGAGAAACACAGGGTTGGTTTCCTGTAATTCTGTTGAACTGTTTCTCCTGTATGTTGTCCCTATATATTTTTATATTTGCCAAGTGCAAAAAATGCTTTAGTGGTGTGCTTCATCTTTACTCATCTGAAAACAAAACCTTCAAACTAAACTCTGAAATAATTTCTTATGTAATATAGATCATCATCAGTTCTTCAACAAACAGTCAATTCTGTGTGCACACATGCAGCTCATCAGTTTTGTCCTCCAGCACTCAGGGGATCTGTTCTGCCCACAACCAACCCATGGTTCCTTTCCTGATGCCTGTCTTGGTGCATTTTATCCTCATACAAAACCTGGCCATGTGTATAAACACGTTCAGGCTCTTGTGTGTTTAGCCTGTCCTAAAGCCATGTGTCACCTGGATCTTCTCCTGGCATTTGGGCGACTCTGCACCTTTCCTTTGCCCTGGAGTTCATCTCACCATTGCTGCTCTAGACTGACCAAAGTGTGGTTGTGGGCCACCATTATCTGATTGTTTTCCTGATGTGTTGGAAGGATTGAACTTCAGTTTTTGTCCCTGAGGCATCTTGTGGGAAGTTTTTCCATTCCCCATGTGTTGTCTTTTTCTTCTTTCTGCCTGCATTTGCTCTGATGTGTCTGCTCTGCTACTGAAGAATTCAAACTTTCTTACTATTTCTGTGTGGGCATGTTTTGTTTTCCATCTCAAACAGGCACAATGGAGATTTCACTCAAGATCTTAACTGCATGTCAGTACCTTTTTCTCCAGAAAATAGTGAGCTCCTCTGGCACTGTTTGAAATCTTCTGTACCCTGGTAATTTCATTTTGATTTCTTATGCATATCTTTGGCTTTTCCTGGAATTCCCAGTGTCTGAGGAGTGCTGGGAGCTCATCATCCCCATATCAAGGAGGCAGGATTATACTATTTTGCAGCCAGGGAAGCTTCAGTCTGTCCTTCCTCACCAGCAAACCTCCTTTTCCAATCTCCAGAATAGTTCTCTATTCTTACTCCTGTTACCTGTTTCCCTGCTGTTTCCAGTCTTGGACTTGTTGCTGTCATTCCCTGGTGACAGTGCAGGGACAGGACCTCTCCCCTCCTGCCAGGCCAGCTCTCAGTCCAGCTCTGCAGGCCCAGCCTAACGAGCTGGAGCCTTAGCAGAGGACACAGCATGATCAGGAAATCTGGTATTTGCTGCTTCTGTTCCCTTCTCATCCCGTGCTGTCTGACAGGAGGGCTCTGGCTTTGCTCCTCAGCTGTGCCCCCTGTCCAGGCTGGGTTACAATCTCATCCTTAATTCTTGTTAAGTGCTTATTTCCAGGGAGAGCTGTCTGTATGGCCTGAAAACACATTAAAGTTCTCACCAGAAAGCAGCCTGGGTTTTACCTTGCAAATTCATTTTACAGATCAAAGGTTTCCACTGCCATGCTTCACCTTAAGAATGCTTTGACTTCTTGTGGGTCTGGAAAAGCTCTTTCCCATAAGAATCTTGCCATGTACAAAACAAAAATAAAGATTTTTTTTTTTTGCTAAAGTTTGTCTTCACACTTATAAAATATGCTGTTGCAGCAGACTTCAGCACTCTGTGTTTGGGGCTTTCTTCTGGCAGAGGATATTGGCAAATGACAGAGGAAAAATTCTTAGTGGAGAGGATTGGTAGGTTGGTGGTCATCAAGGGGTGGATCAGCCCAGTGAGGCAGAGGACAGGGTTTTGCTCCACTTGCCAAGGCTTCCTTGTCCTCCTGCACAGATCACTTTGCCTGTCTGCCTTGGCCCATGTGGACAGAACCCTTCTCACCTCCCTTACCTGGGAGATACTGTGCTGCTGTCAGCATGTTGGAATTACCTGGAGATCCTGAGGTCAAAGCACTGCAGAAGTGAGAAGTTGTGTAAATCTTTCAGTAATTATTGTTATATCACACATAGATGCATTTGCTGGAGGAAACACTTGCAGTGTCTGGCAGCCAAACTATACAGCTGCTACCGCATGCTACTGAAACTAATTACTTGCTCAAATAATGCGTATTTACAGTTTATGGGGGACCAGTTTGAGGATTATATATCATTAAATAAATGCACTAATGCAAGATTTTAAAAAGCCTGCTTTCCCAGCACTGCTCCCAAGAGCCCTTAGTGCCTGGGCCACGTCAAAAGTGTTCCCATTCCTCTGTCCAAGCCCAATGTTGTGTTTTTAATTTATTTTCAGTATCCAAGGAATGCTGTCTCCAGTATTCAGAGGACTCTAAATCGGATGTGAGACACAAATGCACCAGAGAAGCTTATCAGAGAAACAGGCTTGGCGTGAAGCCTACATAAACAACCATAAATTTTTCTCCTTTAAATGAGAGGACTCGGGAGGATTGGCCGATTTTAGCGGCAGTGGGCTGGCCTTGGGCACCAAGGAAAGTGCTTTGGTAACCCCTGGTATTTGACATGACCTGAATGTTTTGCCTGCTTATAAACTTACTGTTACAGACCGACCAGCTTGGTTCTGGTAAATTCACTTCTACAGGTCAAAGTTACTTACCAGCAGTGGATGTTTTCTCCTCTCCTTGGACTTCTCAGAAAACTTTAGTTCGTTTTAACCCAGGTAATGAAGAGCTCTGGTTTCCAACCACCCCTTGCTGCCTCACTCCCTTGAAACACAGAACAGGAAGAAACTCAGTAAATTCAATCTTGGCCAGAAAGCTATTTTTCTCCCTTGCTTCCAATAAATATCTCATTTCCTGAAAATCTTGACTTTGACCAAAGCTTCTGGGACTTTCTAGATTTATCATCACTCATGGCCAAATTCAGTTTCAGTTAGTGTTGGGGTAGTCTTGAGTTCATGGAGGGCAGTGTGAGCTCTGAGCTGGGCAGCAGGAGCTTGCTCCCCTCACACTGACAATAACCCTGTGGTTTGCCCCAGGTGAGTCTCTTCCCTGCAGCTGTATAAAAACCATGTAATTTGCAGTATGGCTTTGATTATGAACATCATGCCAGAAACAGTAAGGAATTATTTTACGGTTATTTTTTGTGAAATTCCTATTATTTTACCAGCATGAACCCTACACATGGATGCCCTGCACTGAGCTGACTCAAGTGAAAATAGGCAACTGCCACACTTGCAAACTTGATCCCACAGTCTTGAGTTAGGTACGGTAAATGATTTCTGAAAGGAAACCTGAAGCAAACCCCACCATGGCCTCGCCAGTGGTCAGCGTCCATTCCATCCATATCCAGTGCTCCTCCCTTCATAGGGATCAGTGGCTCCCTCTGGCCATTTCCAGGACTGGTGGCTGATGGAGCAGGGATCATGTGCTGTGCTCTTGGTGCTGGGCTGGACATCAGTGCTGGGCTGTCCTAAACAGCCCCCTCTTGCTGACACCCTCTTGTGAGGGCTTACCCGCTCTCCTGGCTTCAGATTAATGAGGGTTATTTTCTTCAAGCAGTGGGGAGAGCAGGAGTGTAATAACTTCAGATGTGGTGCGTGTTCCTCGCCTGTCCCAAGCATCCCTGCAGGCTCAGAGCATGCAAGGAGTGAAGAGGGAATGGTGTTGAGGTTCCTCTGGAAATGGTGTTGAGGTTTGCTGGACGCTTGGGCCTCTCGCTCCCTTTCTCATGGACACTGGGGACTTGAGAACAGGTGATGTCCGTGGTCATGGGCCAGAGTAACCTCCTACCATTGTTTTGGTGTGGTGGGTGCTCAGGGGCTTCAGCATTTCACGCACAAATGGCCATTCCTGGGCGATGAACAGCCCACCCTTTAGACTGAAGTGGCAAGGAGCATTTCAGTCTCTGTCCCACATCTCGCAAAGCCAAGTGAGGGGTGAAAGCGTGGCTTCAGTGTGTTTTTGTGTTTGTGTGTGCCATGGCTGGAGAGGCCTGGCAGCCTGTGGGGCAGGAAGTGCTGCTCATCCTCTCAAGGCATCTTCTGCCCAGTGGTTTTTTGAGTGCTCTGGTTGCCTGGTGCTGTTTGGGAGAGGCACTTTGGGCCAGGAGGGTGCCCGGGAGGCTGTTGACCGTCATGGCCTCTGCAATGGGGTTTAAAAACCCCAAGGTAAACTCTATTGCTTTTGAAGTAACTGGGGCCCTGCAAAGCCATTCCCAAAATCCCCCATGAGTGCTTTCTGCCTTGTGGTGTTAGGGGCAGGCCTGGAGGACCAGGTTTCGAGTCTGATGGAGACCCTCCCTCTCCTCTGTCCATTCTGCTGCGGCAGCCCAGGCTGGCCCAGGCAGGCAGGCAGCCACTGCTGCTGGGGAAGGGCTTCCAGCAATGTTCCCTTCTGGATGCCCCTGCAGGCTTGGTGCTTTCTCTTCCTCTCCACCAGCCCCAAGCTGATTTTTTCTTACCTAAAACCTTCCAGCATTAACTATTTGTTTACCAAACGCCTGTGACTTGCACTGTGTTTGGAGTAGCAGTAGTAAAAGTGAATGATGAGCCAGGTAAGAAACAGGCAGGGAATTGGAGGAGAGACACTTTTAAAGTAGCTGCTGTAAGAAGAAATAGCATCAGCAGTGCCTCTGACTCCAGCCAGCAGGGCTGGCTCTGCTGGTGTGGTGACTCTGTGCCAGCACTCAGCCACCAATACCTTCCAGCTCTTCTAGCTGTGCCTGTGCAGAGTGAAAGGTGTCTAATTTAGTGCATATTTAAAAGCAGTCTTTTAGCAGTCATTTTTGATTACTCACTGTTGCATCTCAGCAGTTGTCTGTCAGTGTGCTCTAAAACACAAGTGTGCTATGTCCTGATATTAAATTAGATATAGTCACAGAACCTCAGTCACAAACTCCCCTGGCTGCCTGGGTACTCTGCACTGTCACTTTTCCAGCTGCACTGCCTGCAAAATTTTTCCTGGAAGTAATGCAAATAACTTTATTGAGTGAGTCAGTGGATTACTGACCTTAGGAGCCACGACAGTGTAAATTCAGACCCATGGAAACAATTTGCTGAATCAGTATTAACAATGCAGTGGTCTCTAGAGCAGCAGTCTCCAAAGTGGGGTTCAGGCTCCCTGGGCAAGTGTTCAAGATGATCCTTTAGGGTGCAGGAAGAAAACACTTCACATGTGGATGTATATAATTTATAAATATATCAATGTATGTGTATTGGAATGCATGTGCAAACACTTTTTACTGGTAGGGGAGCACTAGGGGAAGTCTCTTGGACTAGGGGAAGAAAGCCTAAAGAACACACAGCCACCAGGACTTGTTCTGCTGATTCCATGAGTTATTTAACAAAGTAGAATGTATGCACTTGGGAAAATAAGGCTGGAAATCATCTACTTAATCTCTTCAGAAAATATGTAGGTGAGAGCCAGAGATCATGTTTTCTAAGCCTTGTTTTTGAAGGGATGTTATTTTTTATTACCCTGTTTAGATTCAAGTAGCAAATCATCCCTGTTGTTCCAGTGTGCTGTTTTGGGCCTGCTGCGTGAGGCTGGCTCACAGAGAGGGGCTGGTGGCTGCTCTCCCTGAAGTTCTCTGGGCTTTGGGTGATGGTGGTGAAGATAATTTGGGTCGCATACAGAGATGGCAGCACAGAAGCTGGCAGATCATACAGTACCTGCACACTGAAACCTTGAGAAGATTTCAAAATTTGCACAAAGGGAAAGTCCTTTATCAGTGAAGCTCTGCAGCTGATCCTGTGCAGTTGCAAGTGATTACCTTAGGGGTCACGGGAGCATCTGATGTTTGTGGTTTGCTGTATAGCTGCTTCTTCATATTTGCCTCTAGAGCCTTTTCCCCTAGCCCAAATATTGGGCAAGTGAACAGGATATGCAAAACCCAAAAAACAGGGGAAATCAGAAGGAGTAGCCAGCTTTGATAGGAGCATGGCTGAAGGTTTGCAGTGTCTTAGTCACCAGTGGCTGTAGTGGAGAGCTGATGTCTCATGCTGGGTAGAGAAGAGAGGAAGGAAGTGGATTTAGCAGAAAATTGATTGCATCTACTTGGGCTCTTTCCAGCTGAATCCTGAGTTAAGTACATTCATCCTGAACTAATCGTTGTGGAGAATTGGCTGAAATCTCACATACTTCTTAAAAGGAAAGCTAAGCATTAAAGGAACAATATCCTTATTGTACCTGAGTGCCAAAAGAAGTGAGTGTACTGTCAGGAGCTGTACCTATTCAGCCCTCTGGCTTGGGAGCTGCTTGTGGTTTTACTGTTAATGTGACCTGTTGCAGGAAGCTGTGGTCAGTCCAGCACAAAATATCAAGGGCAGCCCAAGGAGGGCTGATCTTTGATTAGATTTCAAATTGGCTGAGCAAACCCCAGTCCATTTCAGTAGAGTACAACTATGATTTTCAATTTTGTTTTGTTTACAGCAAAGAATACTGGAATATTGTCTAAAACACATATCTAAGGCCCTAGTGAGGTTTTGTTTCAAGTTACCCAGGATAAATCTGAAGTAATATTATTAACATCAGTGTAATTGTTCACTGGTGTGGGTAACAGGAGAGTTGTTCTCTGTGCAGGTCTTTCAAATTTACAGCTAAATAATCTAAACCCAAAGAATGTCCTTCAAAACTAGCAGATGCTTTAATACTTTGTCATTCTGAACTTTTTTCTTTTTCACTGTGTGCTGTCCTCTCTAAGTTTTCTTCGTGCTTCTGGACCCAAGGACCACTCCCTAATACATTCTTCCATTGTCCCATGAAGAAAAGGGTTAGAGCTGTTGCTCTAGATGTCACTTCTAGGCACTGTGGATCTTAACAATCTCACTTTAGTGCAAAGATTTATCTCAGAGGAAGGAGAATGGTGCACTGTGAGCTTGCTTTCACCAGCATGGGGTGCCGTCGGTGCTGGCTGCTGAGGACATGACTCAAGGCAGCCCTGCTGCTGGGGAGGCTCGGCGGCAGCGCCCTTTGATGCTGCTCACCCTGGGCGCTGACTCACACGGCGCTGCTGCCAGGAACCATGAACGCTGCAAATCCATTCTTGTTGTTGTGAGACAGCGCAGGAGAGAGTTTAGGGAAATTGCTCATCTCCCTTGAGGCTCTCCTGCATGTTGCCACAGGACTGGGCTGTGTCCACTCCTTTTGTTCAACATACTTCTTTGTGTGCTAGGAGAGGTGATGCTGCAGCTCGCTCCATGCGCAGATGACATTCAGCAACCTGCCTGCTCTTCCAGCTCTTGTTCAGATTTCTCATCATCTGCTTCAGAGCCTGGCTAAGCTGGGACTTCTAGCTGAGGCTGAACTTGAATGGAGAATAATGATTTGCAGGAAAGAACCTGGTAGCAGTGGTGAGGGGTCTGTAGTACCCCCTCAGTCCAACAACCTTACCCAGTGTTTGCTGGCTGTCAGGTGGAGCCTCCAGTGGGTTCTTGCCCTGCTCTGAATGCCCACATGACACTGAGGACCAAACATCTTTTTTTTTCTTCTTCCTTCTTTTCTTCCTTTAGTCTTCCTTTAGAATACAGCAGCATCTTCTTTTGGATATATTCCTGTAGGAATTGCCTCCCCTTGTGTTTCTCAGCAGCTCACCCCTCACAAAGGCTGCTCAGGAACTTGGGGCAGTGCAGAACTTGGGAGGTTGGTCCTGTTTCCCTCAGTGTGAACTCTGATTCAGGGACTCTGTTCCATGTGTGTGTCCACACCTGTGTTGTACAAGGAAGACCTGAGCAGAGTCCCAGAATGCTGCTAGAGAGACACCAGTTGTGCTGGAGATGTTCATCCCATTCATATGCAAGTGCAGCTGAAGTTTCAGACTTTGACTTACAGAGCTCTTTAGTCTGGTGGTGATGACTGCAAAGGCTGCTGTGTTCTCTAGGATGCAACAGAAGCTTGAGATCAGCAGAGATTCAAAACAAAAAAAGGAACATTTCCTACAATGCACAGTGAAGTTGTGGGACTCTGCCATAGGGACAGCTTGGAGGCCAAAAATATAAATGATCTCATGGAGAAATTAGACAAATTTGAGAAGAATTAGTCCAGCGAGGCTATTAAACATAATAGTTATGGTGCAACCTGTGGTGCAGGAAGGCCTTAAGTGCTGGCTGCTGGAAGCTCAGAGGTAATTCTTGGGAGCACTGCAGCTGTGTGAGCCCCGTTGGTAGTGCTCCTTCCCAGTGAGCTTCCACTCTTGGCCAGGTCTGGAGCCAGGATGGCAGGATGGCTGGATCCTTGTAGCTGGCATTGTGGTGGCTCTGCTGGAGGCTGGATGAGAGCCACCCCTGTGACACGAGCAGGGCCCAGCCGGGCTGCTGGGAGGCTGTGTCCTGCCTGCAAGGCTTGGGCTGGAGCGGCTGCACCTGGGGATGGATCTGCTCTGCCACAGAATGGGCTGGCACCTGGACCCTGGCACAGTGTGATAACACAAGTACTCTTTTAAGTCCTGGCTTACGGGCAGCAGCTGGAAATTTGGAATTCCTTGCTGATAACGAACAAGAGGCTGTGATGGAATGGTGAAAGCTTCTCACAGTGGAAGCTGCCTTGGGGGAAGAGCTATACCCCCTGCCCTCCCAGCTTGTGGAGTGTCGGGGAGGCCTCTCATGGTTTGGTGGGGTTTTTTTGCATTTGTCAACCCAGCCCCGGGGGAAAAAACATTAAATTGAAGTACACTTGGAGTTTTATTTTACATTTTCTTGTGTTGCCACTTGCTGGCTTGTTAAGTAATATATTTTAAGACATATGTTAATATATAGACCCAAAGTAGCTGTTGGATCAATGCAGGCAGTTGTATTTCTGATTTTAAATATATACTTGGCTTATGTTTTTGCAAACCCTTTTTCAGCATAAGTTCTGTTAGAGCTCTGTGGAAATAATTTATGTGTTAACCCTGAAATTGATGGGTGGTATGGGATAGAATAAATATGTAAGTGGGAGAGAAAGGAAACATCTGCCAATTTAAACTTTAGCAAATTATATGGAAGCTTGAAAGTATCTGCTAAGTTTATAATACAGTCTGCACAGGAACGCCTTGCCAGAGTGCCAGAGGTCAGAGAGCTTCTTGTCCCTGCAGCTTTAAGCAACCCTTCGGTTAAATAACCTGACCGAGGAGTAGGAGGAGACAGAAAGGAAGAGAGAATTCCACACTAGAGTAAACATGGCACGGAGATTACGGATACCCTGCCAAGAAAGGTGGGGTTTTCCAGCAAGGTAACAAGAGATATTAGCTATCTATGTGCATAATCCTGCTGGAGGCTGACAGCTTCAGCCACGCAGCGAGGCTGGGGCAGAAATGTGCCCTCCACAGCTCAGAAGTGTGCCCGCCGTGTCCCCAGCGCCCGCCGTGGCTGTGGCGGGCCGAGCGCCGCGGAGCTCCGCGCTGCAGGGCTGGGCTGCAGCCAGGGAGCGCCCACGGGCACTGAGGTGTTCCCTTCGTGCCACGGCACCGAAACCCCGGGGAGGATGATGGAGCTTTTCACTTCGACATGGTGGCAGGTTAAGGGGAACTGCAGGGGAGAGTCTGGAGATTCCCTTGGGCTGCAGGCACGTCAGAACTGTTAAAAATAGGTTAGACACTTGTAAAATAGTTAAGAATTGTTTAGCATATACTGTTTAAAGGTTTGGTTATTGTACTGTAAAAGGGGTTTTAAAGTGTAGTTACAAGAAATACGGTACTGACGTTACCGTAATTCACCTAAGGGGAGGGCATTCCTGCCCCGCAAACAAAACCCGGTTAACCTGGCTGGAATGTGAACAAATCAACACCTGAAAGTCCATGCAAATGAAGGAACCAAACAGGAACCAATCCAAAAGGACAAAAAACTGTATGAAAAGGGGACATCCAGGCCAGCCAACCGTGCCTTCGACATCGCACATCGGGAACATCCCTGCCACGCGGAGAAGATCCAGCACTGGCCCTGCAGCCTCCTGCTCGTCGCTGACCGGGACCGCATTTTATCGGACCCGGGGCCCCCATGCTTTAGGCCCTTTTTCAATAAAGCTGAAATGACTGTAGTACCGGGAGTCTGTATCCCGTTTGTATCAAGAACGATGGAGTGCTCTGTTCTCAGGGGACCGCAGGCCGCGTTGGTGAGCAGCCCTCGCTGTGGGGGCCGGGCCGGGCCTGCCCCGGCTCCGTGCGCAGCGGCTGCGGCCCAGCCGAGTGCCGGGCTGCTCCCGCCCGGAGAGGCGGCACCGCGCACTGCCCAGCCTGGAGAACGGCCCAGAAGGGAGATGATAATTGTATTACACCAGAGAGTGCCTTTGTGAGAGTCCAAGTAAGAGCTGGGCACCGGTAATTGGGAGGAAAAATAGTTAACTACCATCTGCCTCCCCAGGGCAAGGCGACAAGATGGAGAGTGAGAATGAATGCTGACTTTGTAGCCACGGTTAATTTGCACTGAAAAGCTCCGTTTTGGTGTACAAATATGAATTAGTATAGGAACTTAAACTAGAGAATGGTTTCCAATTATTAATTTGAAAATAATTTATTTAAAAGTATAATTTAAACTATAGTTTTAAACCATTTTTATGCTTTTTCCACATCAACGTTTCTTGAAATTGAATCTCCTAATCTCTTTAAAGTGTTCGTTCATATCTTGCTACGTCTGCCTACCTGATGATAATATTTTATTAGAATTTGTTCACAGACTCTGAATACTCTTTCCTGAAAGAACCTATGTGAAGAGAGAAAACAATACGCATCCTGTACTCCACCTTCATAGGCCTCCAACATACGATGCCACCTTTTGTTTGCAAGAGTTTAAATTTCAAATAAAATCCCAGCATTCTTTTGAAAAAAAGGAAAGGGCCTCTCCCCTGCTTAGATTGTCAAATCCCAGACTAGCCTGGAATTGAATAGGCCAAGTCAGTGACCTCAGGCAGAAAGAATGTTGGTTATTTACGTAGGGCTTCTGCTATTTTAGCAGCAAACCTTTTCTTCTGAAAGGACAATGTATACTGTTTTGTGTTTATGGCCGAGTAAAAAGCTTGTACATTTGAGATTTGCATCGTAATAGCCTTGTAACTCAATATACAGCATCCTCAAAAATAGCAGTGCAAGGCTCTGTTTTGTCTTAGCCAGTGCAGGTCTTTAGAGGCTTTTACAAAAGTTCTCTGAAAAACCGACCTTAAGATTCAGCTGCTTATACGTTTGCTTTGGTGGCTTTTTTTTTTTTTTTCTTTCCCCGGAGTTTTGCTTTTTTTTTAAACCTAAAATTACACGTGGTTTCTTTAGGAGCTATCAGGTCAGTGCTCAAAATATTTTGATGCATCTCAAGCTAAGCTGTGCCTGCAGCTTGAAATCAGGAAAACGTGTGAGAGTGTGTGTGTGTGCAGTCCAGACACTGAGCATTTTTCCTGAAATAATGGGAGATCTTTACAGGCATTCTGGCCTGGTGGATGAGCCTGCAATTCCAAATGGTTTTTAAAGTGTGCGTTTCTCAATAGATCGTAACCATGAGGAGCTATTGTGTGAGTAAAGCACACATTTAGGATCCAATCCTGCATTCCTTAAAGTCAATGGGAGTCTGAGCGTGAAAGGAATGCAGGATTGGGTCCTGGAACAGGGGAGCGAAACTGTGTGCCAGATTGCTTTGAAAAGAAGAATACAGCACATCCACAGTAGCCACTTTTTAGTGTTTCAGATTTCAAACGGCTGGAGTCTGTGAAAAGTGGCTTCTGCCAACATGCAGTATCTTCTATTCAAAGGAATTTGGCAATGATTTTTTTTCTTCCCTATCTTAAAACCCCTGAAAACTCTAGAAATTCACCCCTTCTTTCACAAAGCCTGAGCATTATGAGGAGAGGAGGGGGCTGTGGCAGTGGGGGGATGGAAATTTCTCCAAGCCTAGGGGCTGGAGCTCAGTCCCCTCCTGGCACCCTGACTGTGGTGGCAGCTTCATCACGGGACCCCAGCATGGAGAGCTTGTGCTTCGTGGCTTTGTGTGAGTCCACTGTAGGAGACCGAGGAGAAAAATTTAATTAACAGTAATTGAGAGGCTAAAGCAGCCTCGGTTTGCCCCGCTTGTAATGGGTGGAGTGGCAGAAACCCTGTGGAAAGAAACCTCTGTGCAGAGAGGCAGAGTAAGGCAGAGGGAGGGATGGGGAACTGCAGGCCCAAACTCACATGTGAGTAAAGGAGGAATGGCAACAAATAAAGAAAAAGTATTTTAGAAGCTTTTGTTTTCTTTTGGCACATCTTCAATTCCTAGGCAGGCAAACCTCCTCTACTGCTTAAAGGGAAACAACTCTCCTGGGTGAAATTCTGCTCCCATTTTAGCCAGAGGTGTCTGGGCAGAGGAGGTAGCAGGGGTGGCTTTTATTACTTAATGTTTTCAATTCCTCATTTTTTTGGTAAAACTTGGTATTTCTCTTGAAGTTTCAGCTCCCGGACTCATCTGGTGACTTAAAATTTAGCTTCCACTGTTCAGAAATTGTAGCTGTCCATCCTAGAGGTTTGTGGGAAACTGGTTTGGGTTCTGGAGGTTTCACTTGCCCTTCAGCTTTTGAGTTCTGTGTATCCCAGTTCCTCATCATCAGGTGGTGTCACCCAGGTGAGAGGGACAGTCACTGCTTGCATGCAGGGAGAAGCTGCAGCGTGTGCCAGAGGTGGGCAGTGGTTCCCACTGTGGTGCTGCTGTGGGCAGGACCTTGGGAGGTCCCTGGGCTGGAAAAGTGTCTTTGGGAGTGTGGGCAGCCCATGGGTGCACCACAGACCAGCTCAGAATCCGAGCAGCCCCAGACCAAGAGCCAAGGTGTTTTGCGAAACAAAAGCCAGGTTTGGCTTGGTAAAAGTTTACATTTCACTGAGCAGTGATGGAGAGCGTGGCAAGGTGGGCAGTGGGCAGGCAGAAGCATTTGGTCAGCTCTTCCACTTGCACAGGGCTTTGGGCAATGCATGGGAATTTTCCTTCACTGTTAAGGTAGCTGGGAAATACTTGAGCAAATGTGCATTAATCCTGCGTGTGTGTGTTTACACATCTGTAGTCTGAAGGCTTTGGGAGACTGTCACTTAAGGTGCTGGGATGAGACGAGTCTTGGTGCTGGTGTCACATCAGTCACTGCAGAGATGGCATCTGGAGCAGTTAACAAGCAATTAGGTCCATGTTTAATATTGCTAACTAAAACAGGCACAGTTCTTTGGTCAGCCAGGCATGAAGAGCTCAGGCTGCCACGGCACAAGTCATGGACCAGAGCTCCCAGAGCACAGAGATCCTCACTGTGTGTCCCTATCAGCCTTAGCACTGACACTTCATTAAACTGGAAGGAGGAAGAGTCTCAACGAGGGAAGCAGTGTGAGATTTTTTTTCTCCTCCAGAAAGAGCTGTTGAAGAAGGATGCTGTGAATCTGTTGTGCTGCTGTGAGACAAGTCAGGAGCTCCTGGGTGCCCCTCTGCCAGCAGGAGCAGGGCATGGCCATGCTGGGGGCTCTGGCAGGGCCCTGGTGCTGTGCAGGGCAGGGACAGCCACCCTGCCTGGTCCTGCAGCTGCCCGTGGCCTGCACCTCCTCTGTGCTGCACAGCCACGTCCCCAGCCAGCAGGAATGGCAGCCACTGAAGTGATATTCCATGGTGTTAACTTAGGCTTTTCAGACTGTTAATTAGCTCTGCTTTAACGAATTTCCTATCTTTAGCACTGGTACCTACAACTGAACTCTTGGACTGCACTCCATATGGGAAAGTTTCATTACATTTTATGGCTAAAATAGTGTCCTTGTTCCACACAGCTGTGACATTAGAAATAACAGGGCGTTATTAGTCACCTCGGGCTTCGTCCCTTCTAACACTGAAGCTTTCCCACATGAAGTTAAAGAGGCACATCACTGTTGAGAATACCATGAGAGGGATCCCGATGGAGAGGGGTTGCTCTGCTGTGGGTTTTCAGCACACTGGTAATCTCTGGGATGCAGCAGGCATTATCTGGGAGGCAGGGCTGGGGCTGCAGCATTCCCATGATGTCAGAGGGGAGCTGTTTGTGTTTGAGTAGCGTCAGGCACAGAGACAATGCAGGCTTCTCACATGAACTTGCTTACTCTACAGTACTACTAAATCATGATTACCAAAGGGTTGTGTGTTTTCAATCATCAAAGTACTTAAAATATTATAATAATGCTTGGCACTTTTCAACTTCAAAGCATGCTGCAAACAGTAATTAGGTCTAATAACCCTGCTGTGACAGTGAGACATTCCCATCTCCTGTCTTACAGCGGCGAGGGGGATGTCAGCCCCTGATCCGGTTGCATCCATCCTGTGTGAGACAGGAGATCTCCACTGGAGGCTGTGATTGATAAACTGACCTCCCCACAGGCAAACACTCACGGCCAGCAGCGGCAGGGAGTGCTCAGAAGATGCTTTCCAGGCTAGAGGGGAGGGGGCAGGACACTTCCAGTGCAAGACTGTAAAACCTGGGCTCATTCACATTTTGTTCCATGGGGGCCTGGAGCAGCATTTGAAACAACATTGGAAAAAAGTTTTTACTCTGTCTTGGCTTCCTGACTGGTGTGTTTTCACCACCCAGCAAAGCGTTGTGGACACTGGGGAGAATACTTGTGGACAGCCTGTGTCAACTGGGGGTCATTTTTCCTTTTGCAAGTTGTCTTTGAGTTGTTCTTCTGATAAAGCAGCAGCTCTCCCATTCCTTCCTTTTAGTTTATGACATGTAGGAGATAAAAATTGTGCAGGAAGTAATTGATAGACACATTTAAGTAACAGAGACTTATAAACTGGTTAAATGTCCAAACCACTGTTAAAAACTTAGAGAAGGTTCTGCTTTAATTTTTTTTTTTTGAGTTTCACAAACCTGCATTCTTTTGGATATTTATCATGTTGATTGCAATCACCAGTTGTGATCGGTGCTTGGGATAGAGTAATTTCTAGCTTTTATTTAATTATCTGCTAGATTATCTCGTGGATGTTTTCTGGAGTGCTTGTGAGGTCTCTGCCTCCCACCCGAGCTGGTGGAACTCCCTTACCTGGTGCAAGGTGGGAGGATCAGGAGATGGAAGTCACTTGTTTGTCAGTGGCAGTGCAAAAGCTTTGTTTTCTGTGGGAAAACAAGGCTGAAGAGCACTCGGGGGAGAAGAGATTTCCCCTCAAATCTGCGGCTGGTATCAGGAGCCTGCCCACAGCCGGGGGGCTCCGGGCCGGGTCCCCCTGTGCATTCCCTGCTCTGCTCCGCCGGGCTGAACCGGAGCCGCTTCCCCGCTGCTGCTGCGAACTGGTCTGACAGGGCAGGCATGCCAAGGTGGGAATCCAGCAGAAGGAGCAGCCAAGTGCAGTGTTTGTGAAACCCCACACTCCTGAACTCTGCGCTAGGCTGCTCATTGTTATTATAATGAGCCGTCAGCAAGTTGCATCAAGTTTTGTCAGAAGCTCTTGACTTTTTTTGTTTCAATATTATGAAAGCAAATAGTAACCAGGCTTGGCTAGACGCAGTCATTCAAAGGAAAGCCAAGTGGCAGGGCCTGTGTGCCGTGGGCAGGGTGATGTTACCTTCCCTGGCTGGCCAGCTGCTGGGCTCAGCTCCTAAAGGAACATCAGGGGGTTTTTAACTCGTCATTTCTGCCTCATTGACAGCAACCGATTACAGCTACATAGAACAGGCTGGTGCTGTGCAGGTCTCCAGGTTGCTCCAGGACCCTTGTCCAGCACCTGGAGCTCGGGGCAGGCATCCTAACATCAAGGAGTTGCACACACCCTGCTGCCCTGGGGCTGGGGACACCAGCACTGCCTCTCCTCGGGATTCCTGACTCCCTGGCTGCAATTGCCAGCACTTCCCTCCTGATTGCAGTTTGTACACGATGCCCAGGCGCTCCGAGGGTGGTGTTTTGACGTGTTGTCATTTGGCTGACCCTTCTGGAGGGCAGTGGAATGTACACTTCTGCCTTTATTTCTAAAATGCAGAATGTAGAAGCCGATGTAGGCATCCATGGTTGTTGAGTGATAACTTGCTGTTTCTTGTTTATGAGATAATTATTGTACAGTCCCTGAATGAAATTATTCTAAGGTAAAAGGCCTGTCAATCTTATTAATCATTGCTAGTAATAGTCATTATCATATGAGCAAGCTGCTTGCCTGCTTTATGAGTTTAGGCAAGTCAGTTCCCTAATAGGTGTCTTGTTTTTTTCAGCTGAAAAATGGGGGAAATGGTATTTTCCCTCAGTTTTGAAAGGTGTTGTGCTGGGAGTGCAGTGTGGTGCAGAGGTGGCAGGTGCAGTGCAGGGCTGATGAGGACACTCACAATGGGGCCAGGCACAGGGCAGGCAGCTGCCAAATGCAGCTGAGACCTGATGTGTCTGAGGCACCCCAGAACACTGGCTTTGCCTTGTTGGTTTGGATCAGAGGCTTCCCACTCCATCCCAGCCCAGGAAAGCACTGACCCCACTGGCTCTGTGCTGTGCCAAGGAAAGAACGGGGGCAGAATTTGTGCAGTTCCTATCAACCTCAGCACTGGCAGGCTGGGGTACAGAGCAGGATGTCGGGGTCCTTCTGCCCCTTCTGCAGTGCCTGGGAGATGCTGGTGCCTCCCTGCAGTGGCACGTTGCTCTCCTGCAGGGATCCTTCCAGCAGCCGGCACTGGGATTTGTCCCGGCTCACCTCAGCCGCTTTCTCAGCACGGTGGGTGTGTGCTGAGGTGATGGGCAGTGCTCCTTCCCCTGCAGCAAACCCCCAGCTCCGGGCTGAGCACGGGGGAAGTGCTGCACCAGCACATCCAAGGCAGGTCCCTCTTCTGGGTGGACACTTCATCTCCACCAGCTGAAGAGAAGTTGTGTGCCAAGGCTGGATCTGACACAGACAACATGTCCTTGACAAAGCCATTCTTGCCTCTTTCATTTTTTCCTTTCATTCTATGTACTTTACCTTTCCCTAGAGAGGTTTAAAAACAGCTTTGACAAGCAGGAGGCAAGATCTAGATGTAGGTTGCTCCTGCATCAGTTGAGAGAGGCTCCAAGGTCCCCTGGTTGCTGTCCCAGCCCTGTGCCTTGTTCAGGGGATGGCCCAGTTTTACCTAGGACTCTCAGAGGAGATGAGCAAGTTGCCCACGTCACCAGGGTCGTGGTCCCCACCAGAGCCACCGGGCAGCTGGAAAGACAAACAAGAGCTGACTCCACCTACCAGCAGTATGGAGACAGCAGCCCGTGAGATCGACAGCCCAAGAATGTGCACACAAAAGAAGCATTTCCCTCAGCCACGACAGTAAAACCACCAGACAACCACATGCAGCATGTGATTTCCCAAAAGCATCAGCCCGGATCCCAACTCCTTGGTGCCACACACTGTTTCCCAGGATCAGATCACAGTGGCAACGTGTAAAAGGCACTTTCAAACACTGAAAATTAATCATATTTTCCTCAACATTGTTTGTGGAAACCGTGGAGAGCACTCCTGCCCCTCGGAGCTGGCTCAGCCTGCCAGCCCTCGGCGTCAGACCCTCCTGGAGCTGGGTGGCATTCCTGGTGGAGCTGCAGGAGATGTCCAGGCTGATTCCATGCAGTGAAGTTCCAGCAGTGACCTGGGATCTGTTGACCTGTGAATTCCTTTTGCCCTCTCCCCTGGCCTTTGTCGCTGCTGGCACAGCCCAAGGCAGCTGCTGTCCATCTGGGGCTGCTGAGAGCTCCCACCTGCCTGGGAGCTTTGGCCAGTGGGACCCTGGCAGAGTGGGAATGAGGTGAGTTGGGATGAGTGTGGTTTCCCCTCTCCCTCTCTGGTTTTACACTGGTGAAGCAGCACAGCTTTCAACAGAGCAGCTCTGGTGTAAGACAGTTCTGATCTGCTGTATCTACAAACTGATTTGGCTTGGTGGTTCTTGAACTCCTGGTTTGAATCCTTTCTGCTGGGACTCTCTGGAGTCTGCTGTGCATTTCTTCACTGTAAAGGAAGCCATCAATGAATGCCTATCACAGGCTTTGTCAGTCGAGTTCCACACGAGCTAATGAAGTGGCAAATGTCAAAACTTGAATACAAAATCTCTTGTTTTCTGTGTGATTTTACTGCCCTTCCCTCCATCATGTGTGCCTTGTACTGCTTTAGTGTTGCAGGGAGCTGCTGTGGCATTGATTATTAACATTTTTGAGGGTGGCAGGAGCATCCATATGCAGAATCCTTTATGTAGGCCTTCAGAGACAAACACTGCTGCTGTTGATTGCAGTGGATGTGAGCCTGCTGGGATTTTACCTGCCAAGAAAATAGTTTCAACTTGCAAAGGAGCCTTTTCCCCCCAAATCAATTTTGAGCTTATACTGGAAGTTTCTCAGGAATTGTTATCAGCTGGGTTCCATAATCTGCACTTCAAGGTAACATTTGGTTGGTACCTAAGGCAAGGTTTGGTACCTGATTTGGTAAGGCCAGGTAGAGCCAAGAGCCTGACCCTCAGCCCTGGCTCTGGATGGGCCCTCCAGGGAAGACAGGGGCCAGGAACAAACCCCACAGACAGGTACAGGGGTTTGCTTTTCACTTTGCATCCTGAACAACTGGGTTTGGGGGTGAAGAACAGAATTCTGACGGTCCTGTGTTTTAACAGGGAGAAGACTACGAGGAAAAGCATTCTACAATGTCAATGGCAAGGTGTACTGTGAAGAAGACTTCCTAGTAAGTAAGATTTCAGGCATTTTTTTTAATTCTTTCCAAAGCAAATCATTCTTTCATGTTGTCTTGTTTGCTTTGAGAGATGGTTTATGATGCGGGGCCTCCTGCCCATGGTGGAATTGGGAAGCATCTCCCGCTGACTCCTTGGTTTGAAGTGGTGGCTGTAGAACCAAGTACGTAACTGTCCATAAGCCATCACAAAGTGTAAATTATGAGAATAAACACTGGAGCTGCTGGAGCTTGGGACTTGAATTGCAGCCACAGAGACTCGCCTGCCAAGGCTGAGCTCGAAGTCAAACATCTGGGGAATACCAGTCATAGCAGGAGGGAGAGTTTGTGCCGGGAGCACGTCAGGGCTGTGCACAAAGTTGCTTTGTTGAGGCACAGTTTAATCACTGCTCTGCTCATGGGGCTCTGGGGCTGTGATTAGCTGGGAGCTGTTGGCCATGGAGGGGCAACTCAGGTTCTCTGCCTGCTCACAGAGCTTTTGTAAACGCTTTACTTTAATAGAGACTAAGTCAGGAAAGGAAAAATGAAGCCTGTTGCTGAGCTGTGTTGTTCCAAAAATAAAATATTTGTGCAATTAAGAGTGAGAATTGTGCAGTGCACCACAAGTGATTCCATAAGTGCAGACCATTTAGAATTTAGATTAAGAGGATGGCATGGCTGGGAATTGCAATTAGAGAGCAATGATATATTTTAGCTTAGAGGAAGATGAATTGGACAATCAGTATGTTGAATTTATGCCACCTTATTTATTGAAATACCATTAATTTAGAAGCTTCCAGAATGACTTTCCATTTCTAATGAATATATAATCATGCTTTTGCAAAGGAATTATTCAAAGTATATCCCACAACAAAATACTTGTTACTGGCAGTTCAAAGTGCACAAATGCATTTCTCATCAATGCAATCCATAAAAATCATGGAAATTCCTAAAATATAAGCTATATTTGCCTTCATGTGTTACACCTTTACTGTGAGCCTGTTGGAAAAGAAACCAAAATGTGTTTTGTGCATGAAATAAGTATCTTGAATAATTGAAACTTGTTACTGCTTTTCTTGTGTTCTGGAGAGAAAATTCTTTTTTCTTCTTTGCTTTTTTCAGCTCTTTCTTTACTGTGTTTCTGCAGAAGCACAGGGAGGAGGAGAAGAGATGTAGTGTGAGAGGGAGGGGCTCAAACCTTTGAGATTTTTCATTTGAACTGTGTTGGAATGTACTTTCCCCATGATCAAAACCTTTCATCCAGACTTAATGACATGATTGTTGTTATTAGCTTGTAATTTCAGCCTAAACACAAGAATTTTAAATCTAAAAATCTTAATCTTTTGGAGAACATTCAGTTTTCATGGGGTGGGGGGAAAACTCTTTAGTTCAGGCATGTTCTGTAGTGAGTTTCTGAAGGAAGATACTTGCAGAGATTTTCCCAGGAAAACTGAGATTAAGGACCTGATAGGAATAAACTTTCTGCAAGTTAGGGAACTGTTGGGACATTTAAGGCACAGGTTTAAAAGCCCAGACTTCCCACAGGTGTGTTTTAGCAGATTTCCAGTAGCAGAGGGATGGGGAGAAGCAGATGAAGGGACAATGTACAAGTCAGCAAAGAAACCAAATTCTGATGTTGTCCCTGCTTGTGGTAATCTTGCTGCTTCTCAGGAAGTAATGCATCTTCTCTCAGCTCCCCTGAGCAATTGTCATAGCACGAATCCTAGGAATTGCATGGTGTCACCAATGAAATCAAACCACCTTGCCTATTGTAGATTTCTGTGAATTTCTGGGAAAGCACAAAGCTTTTCTCAAAGTTGAAAGGAAACAGGCTGCAAAATAGCTATTAAAGAGGAAATTATTTTAACCACTTCCTCTTCCCAGGTCTTCCTCTTGAACACCAGGAAGCCCAGTCCTTTCTAAGAAGAGGCATTTTCAGTCCAAAGCAGAAGATGAAATGCTTTTTCTGTATACCTGAGAATTTCAGTCTCTACCATGGCTCCAATTCTTCAGTGCAGCTCCATTACAGTGCAGCAGGATTCCCTGCTGACACCATGGTAGTGGAGTGTCAGGGAAGCTAAGGCAGGGGGATAAGAAAAAGATTATTTCAATTTGGCAATGTAAACTGCAGTCTAACTGCATTGTGACTGGATTGCTGCTAAGGAAATGCTGCCTGCCTTGGGTGTCCTTCCTCTTTCTTGGCTTTTGTTTGTCTGGGAACTGATCAGGAGAGTTAGATGCTCCTGTTGGCTTGGGAGCGGGTCACAGCTCTGTGGATTTGCAGCCCCACAGCCCGTGACCAGGTTATTTCAAACACAGCAGGGGTGAGAAAGCAGAGCAGCTTCAGCAGGTGCGGGCAGGAGTGCAGTGCTGTCCCCTGGGGCACTGGTGACACCCAGGTGAGAACGGGCCGTGTGCACCTCGTGATCCTCCCGGAGATTCCCAGGGTCACACTCAGAGGTCGATGTTTCCTTGCTCACGGGGCCACCGAGGCAGCAGTGGCCTGGATGAGCCCCTCATGTGCCTCCCAGCAAGGGGCATCCCGAGGAGAAGCTGCTGTCCTGTCAACGGGGGACAAAGGTGGTGGCATCTGGAGCCTCCCTGGTACCTGGAGGAGAGCCTGTCCCTTCCCAGGGGGGCTGTCATTCCCTCAGAGCTCTGTCCACCCCCACTGCTGCCTCTCTTCCTCCCATTCATTTGCTGCAGGTGCTTCTTCCCTCTTATCCCTGGGGTCACACTGGGTGTGTCCTGCAGGCCAGTACAGGCAGGACCCAGTGATTTTGGGGCTGCAGTGAGTAGCACCTGAACAGTGATGGGCAGAAAAGCTGAAATGGCTCTTGATGTGAACGAATGCAGGAAATTTTAGTGAAGAATGGGTGTCGTTTATGAGTTTCTTCCCATTGTAGCTGCTAGTAATATAGAACATCCTATAGATGTCAGTATTTTATTTCTCCTGCAATACTGCATTTTGCTGTGCCAGACCAGCTCCTGCTGGAGCAGTCTCCAGAGCTGCAGTCAGGGGCTCAGATGGGATACCTGGTTCTTGAACCACTCACTCCTGACAAAGCAGCTCTTCCACTCAGAGGTGGTATGTGGAATTCACTGCAGTGTCACGTGGGTTCCCTGAAGCCAAGACCTTGGAAAAACCCGTTTTTCAATCCTGTCAGATGTTTGGCTCTTGGAAGAGCCCTCCTTGTGTCCTCCTTGAGGTCCAGCCAGTGCTGGGTCCAGCTGCTCCAGGTCTCTTCCTTTGGCACTCTGGCCATGAGCTCCTGTGCAGGTGGCATTTGAGCAGTGCACAATTGTCACTGCAAGCACAGCGAGCACCTGAGAGCTTTGGCTGCCCAGTGCTTCCAGAAAATCAGCATGGTAAAAGTGTGATGTGAGGAGCTGCTGGCATCAAACTTTCCAAATCAGCCCCTTTCTTGGAGAAGTGCTTTTGGTTTGTGGACGCAGGTCACGGTGAGCTGTTGCTGGTGCTCCTTGTGGGCACTGTGAGGCTGCACCAGGACACCCTGCACTGCCCCTGCCAGAGCCACAAGGTACACAAGGTACATCCTTCTGGCTAATAGCTTTCCCACTGGTTTGCTCTTACTGAGGGCACAATCTCCACACCAGGAGGCGTATTTTGCTCTTTTCTTTGCAGAGAAGAAGTGTCAGGAGTTTTTGCCCAACTTGTGCAGTTGTAGGTGGGCAGGGGATGCCACGGTGCTGCCTGCTGTGGCTGGGAATGGATGGCTGGGAGTCCCCTGCCCCTGGAGGAGTGGAGCACCTCTGCCTCCCAGGGGGATTTTTGTCAGCCTCCTGCTTCCAGCCGTGATTAGCTGCACATTCTGTCAGTGCTTAAACCCTTATTGGCTAATTGAATGAACTGAATGAATCAGATTTAAATAAATAAATACACGGATAGTTCTACTTCTGCCTAAGAGATTGCCTGATCTGTGCCATGCCAGGATACTGCATGTGTGAGGAGCAAAAAGAACAAAAACAACCCCCCAAACTTTACATTGCTTTGCTTCAGCTCTAGTTACTCCTTTAAATGCCACCTTAAAGTAACAAGTCCAGCAATACCCAAGTCTTGCCCCAGCCCTGTTAGGAGCTGTTATTTCATGAAAGGAAATAAAACAAATGACAGTTTAATCCTTTCCTGAAAGCTCTTTGGACACAGATGGCTAACTAGCCATAACAGAGACACTGTTCCTGGTGAAGTGAACAAAAAATAAATGCCTTACTGTATAATAAATAATCCCAGTCAGATGTTCGTGTTTCATTTTCTTGATAAATTGCTGCATAATCATGGGTGAAGGAAAAATAATTTTAATTTGTCTTTCCTTTTCTATGCTTAAATATCATGTAAAGATTTTTTTTTAAATCCTGTTTTGCTTGGCAAAAAACACTTTTAAAATGTCACCAAAGCAGCCTGAATCTTAGATCTACTATCTATCTCCTTTCTTTTTTTCCTCTCTTTGATAGGCTTTCCCTTTTTCTCTTGAGGTAATGAACATTATTGAGTGGGGGTCCAGTAGAGGTTAAGAAATGAGAGAATTTCCCTCGAGGGAGGAGATGAGAGGGAAAATGAAGCTCGTGACAGATGTTAGTTACGTTGCTTAATGCACTACTGGAAGAGGCTCAGATGCTCTGGAAATAACCTATCACAGACACCACAGGCTGCAGTGCATTGCACTAAGGTCATCCCAAACTTCCCCTGTTAAGATTTTCTCTTTCACTGTCTTAAAACTTTGCCAAATTTAATCATTTAGGCTGAACTTCTTCGTGCTAGGTTTTTGCCTCTGGCTGACTTTGCTGTCATTAGCTGTTGGAAGTTTCATCTAGAGCTGTTCATCCATTTCAGTGAGTAAGACCGGAGGAACTCTGCCCATAAATCCTCAAAGAGAAAGGCTCAAAACTTTGTTTTGCACATGGCAACCATGAAGAGGCTCTGTGCATTGCAAAGCTGCAGGAGCCTTTGGGTGTCCTCTCCCTGCCCTCCCCAGGAGGGTGCCCAGCCCCAGAGGGCTGTGGCAGGAGGAGGACAAGCAGCCCACAGCCCCAGCAGAGCCCCTTGCAGCCCTGCAGTCTCTCTCCAGCCTTCCTTCTCCTCCCCATCCAGTCTGGTGGGGTTCTGGATCCCTTTGTTCCCTACACCAGCCACTGGTCCCCAGCCAGGACACTTCTCTTTGCTGGTCACTGCAACGCAGAATTTGGCCGCAGAGGACATAGAGGGCCTTGTCTCATATCCACAGCCATAAATGTCACAATGATATCAGAAATGCAGAGGTTATCAGGGTGTGCCAGAGCAGGAGGCAGGTGGGAAATGGAAATGCTCAGCCTTTCACAAGGAAGGGACAGGATCTCACCTCAGCAGTAGCTCAGTGATGGGCAGCTCGTCAGAGCAGGGCTTCACCTTCATCTCCTGCAGCACCAAATACAGCAAGACCCTCACCCCATCTAGGGCCTCTGGGCATGGCTGCAATGTAAATATTAATACTAATGAGGCTTTTCTTCTCAGTTTGTGCACATGCTGTTTTCCAAGGCTGGCAGTGTGGGAAATGGCCTGTCCCACTTGCTGGGGCTCTCGAAGATAGTTTTTATTTAGTGTAATGGAAGCTGGTGTCAGCTGGAGTCAGAGGTTTGATTTTCCATCTCAGTGACTATAAATGTTTGGAAGTCCCCCTTGGGAGGGAGCCCTGGGACTGGTGCATTAGTCAGAGAGCCCATTTCTGGTAAGTGAGACTCTTAGAAAAAAATAGACTCAGTTGAAAAGGTGAAGGATTGAAGTTGCAGCTTGTGTCCATTTCCTATCTAATGGGAATCACAGAGCACATGGAGCTCTCTATAACTGGGAGCATGGTGTATTTAGGAGACCTGCTATTAGAAGCCATACTCCAGTCAGGGAACAGACAGACATGGGAGTTTATTGATATGTTTAAAGAATGATGGAATCAAAGCTTAGAAAGGGATTTGCTGCAACATTCCTGATGTACAGAAGCATAAGGAAGTCTGTGAGTGTTTTCAAGGTGCTGGTTGCTCAGCTTGGGGCAGCAGGTTCCAGAGGCATCATGAATGCCAAGTGTTGCTGTGCTCCCAGATGCTGTCACTGCAAACAAAGGCAAACAGTTTCTAGCATGTTCCTAATGGGGGCACGAGGGAGTGCAGTCGTGTTACTGCTTGTGTATGTCTTGCTCCAGTCCCTCCCAGCCAAAAAAATTGAATAATTTTCTTCCTTAGTTTTCCCTAAGTTTGTAGTGTGCCAGTGGTTCTGGGTTTATTTTATGAATGAGTTCAACAGCAATGATGATTAATTGGTGTATTCTGAATTGAAGCATTGGGTCAAACCTACAGATGAGCTTAAAATTAATGTGTTGTACTATCTAGGAATATTGGTCAAATATTGATCTGCCTCTGCACTTTGGACTTCGATGTGAATCGGCATGAAGAGTCTGCAGAGCTGACAGTTTGGGTTTGCCTCTTATTGCAACACCATTCCAAAGTGTTGTGTCCTGAATCAGGGAGTTACAAGTCCATTGAAGCTGGTGGCAGAAATCCCATTGTCTTCAGGGGGGCCTCTGGGTTTTCTCCTGGGGATTCACCCCAGAGGACAGAGTTTTAAAGCTGGGGCCCATAAACAAGGAGACAAGCTGAGGGTGAAGGCTGTGAGCACCATGTGCAGGACACACCACAGGGCTCACTGGGCAGCACTGGGGCCACGAGAGGAAACCAGCTGGAGTCCTGAGACATCTCAGGTTTATAAAAGAGCAATAATACACAGGCAGTACTTAGGCCCAGGTGATAATGCAGAGAAACATAATGTGCTGGAATTTCAGAGTGTGAGTAAGGTCTGTGTTCACTAAAGGGGCGCTCAGCGTTTCCTGAAGTGGGTTGCAGATTGTTAAATGAGTTGGAGGAATCACTCTCTGGGACATGGCAAAGGAGACGAGGAAAGGCAAAGACAGGTTTTCTTCTGAGATATATCACTACTGACTACCTTTTGTAACTCTCCCACATGTTACATTTGCTGGTGGAATGTTGGAAGAGCCTGTTAGGAAGTCCAGTTGGTTGCATGCCAGATAATCACTCCTCTGTTTTCTCTTGAGATGGTGATCCAAATAGTCAGACTATCCATTTTTCTTTATATAGCATTGAAAAGTAAATTACAATAACTGAAGCACACTTAAAGGAACTGGAGCTCTTTCTAATTATGTCTTAACTCCTGCCAAGCACTTGTAAGCAGACAGCTTTAATTTTTTCTACAGGAGGGTTAGAAAAAGACCCATGTGAGAAAGTGGCATGTTTCCACTTTGGTCATAAACGTTGATATTAGCTGCTGTTATGTTCTGAATTGAAATCTCTCAACAACTGTTTTGAATAAAATCCAGATAATTTTTTTCCAGGAAGATAGGTTCTTGTGTAAACAGTTTCTTTCAGGGTATGCAGTAGACAGTAAACAACCTGCAGCAGAGTAGAGCCCTGTGCAGTGTGAAGTGCTTGTCAGTGAGAACCAAGTGAGTGAATGTTGGGCTCTGTAATACGATGCAGAGTTAAAGCTGTTGATTCAGCCTTTTTTCTTGATCATTATCACTGTGAAGCTCTCACAGGAGTTTGTTCAAGGAAGATCTAGGTAAGAAAATCATTAGTGGCTCCTAATTAATCACACAGTGGCAAGCAGCCTTGGTGAGTGCTCACCCAGGGTCTCTGCAGGTACTGTAGGATGTAAATGGCTGGTCTCTTCTCAGGGGCTGTAGAATGCCTGGCTGGCAGAGGCAGAGATCAGGATCAGCTGAATTCCTGGCAGGGTTTTGTGCATGGCCAGACCTCTGCTACCTCTGTGCAGAGCATGGAGTCCCTCCTTGCCCTGTCCTTGTCCTTCAGACATTACAAAGTGGAAAGACAAAAGCAAGAAGGCAAACTGCTATGTAGTGTTTCCTCAGAGACAGCAGGACAGAGTGAAGCAACAGGATATATGAAAGGGTTTCAGCAGGATGAAGAGTAAAGTTCTGGACTGTTTTCCTTTAGTAAATCTGTCACCTGCCACGAGGCTCCTTTATCTTTGAGCCTGAGAAGGCCCCATTTTGTCCAGTTCATTTTAATAGCTGCATTTAAATGTGTGTGTAAAAAACAACAACAAAACCCCATCTGCATGAAACCAAATTTGATATTTGCTCCCTCTCTTAATGCGATCCCATGAATTTCTTACATTGTTGTGTCTCATGTAGTAAGGGTCCCATGCAGAGAGCAAACAATACAGCAGTGAGAAGACAGATGCTCTGCTAATGGGAAACCAAGGAGCAGAGAGTCTGTGAGGGATTACAGGCAGCCTGGGGTTGGAATACATTATTAGCATAGCACCCAATTCAGAAATTAGTTTTCAGAATTAAATGCCTGAAGCATTTTGGCAAAAACTCCTTATCATCCCTCTCAGAAGCTCTTAGAGCATAAAAGAGTAGGAATCTCCAGCCTGGGCTGAGCAGCCACGCTGGGTGACTTGCAGTGCTGCAGCAGTGAATTGGAGATTTTACAGCTTCATACCATTACCGGGGCAGCAGCTGCCACACCCACTGAAATGTAACCCACTCGCTCGGCTTGCACAAACCTTCAGCAGGTTTTGAACATCCTCATCAAAGAAGCAAGTGGGCCTGAATGAGATTCCAGGGTCTGTTTCCAGGAGGAAGGTTTTGTTTTGCTGAGTGCATAACAGCGGGGAAGAGCAGCAGCCCCTCCTTGGGCACAGTCAGGCATGGGAGGGAGGAGCAGTGACATGTCTTTTCAAAGGCCTGGCATTGCCTAAGGTAGAAAGTTTGGGTCCTGAAGCCTTTTTCAGGCACACTATTTTCTGAATGTTTTTCTTTTGAAAATCATGATGGGAATGTCAAACTTTAAAAGATGCTGGTAGACAACCAAGATTTGCTACTGGACTGAGAACAGGCAGGAGAAATTGTTTCTCGTAATACTTGGTGGGATTATCCTCCATGCATAATTGTTCATTATATGCTCAAAATTCATTGTTAATTTCTTTTGGATATATTGCATATTAGACAGAAGAGTTATAAATCCCAAGATTATCACAGGAGGGTACTAACAGGCCTAAATATTCAGGACAGAAGGGGTCTTGTTTTCCTCTTACATTGAAACAAAGACTCTTGGACAGGATCATTAGAGGCTTTTTTGGTTGGTTTTTTTTGGGTTTGGTGGGTTTGTTTTGTTTGGTTTTTTTTGGGGGGGGGTTGGGTGTTTTGTTTGTTTGTTTGTTTGTTTTTTGTTTGGGTTGGCTTTTTTTGGGTTTTTTTTGCCTGTTTGATAATCAAAGTATATTGGATGGCAAACAAAAGAAAAGTTCGGCCAGCTAAGTCTTCTACTTTATTTTTACTCTTCTATTATAACATAATTAACATATTTCTCAATGTTTATTTAGCTTCCCAGAGTCTTATTTTATATAAGTATCCTTGAAGAGCTGAATTGCAAAGTCTTGATTTGTGCATATAAAATGAGATTTTATTATCCTGGTAGAGAAGGCAAGGACGGGTGAATAAGGGAGAAAACAGATGAGACCAGACTTAAGAAATCAGGAAAAATAATATGCCAGCTCTTCCACTTGCACTTTGTTTTCTTTGCATCCTGGTGTATCCAGCCTTGTACTCCTGAGTCACAGAAGGGAGAGTAAAGGGTAATACTTCATTTTCAGCTTTGAATTTCAGAGCTGGTCTTTTAATAACAACTTCTCTCAAGTGTTTTTTATATATGCTTAAGGAGTAATGAATATTAGGGAGAGTTCAAAATTATGCTTCCTCGTTTGTTGTGGATACAGAGTGTCCATAGACTTCTGAGTATTCCCATCCAGACTGAGATTGGTTTGTATTTCCATCACTTTACTGCCCTGCCAACAGAATACTGGCACAGAGGGAACCCTTATAGAGGAAGGCTAGAACTGAGCCCCACACTGCCTAGATCTTGAATTAAACTGTGCCTTTGAGTACCACAGGAGCAGGAACCAGAGCGAGATTTGGCTGCTCCATGAGGGTCTTTATCAGCCAGTGTCACTTCACTGCTTCACCTCAGCCTGTTTTTCATGTCTCCAGATTGGGAATGGGGGCTGCTGTGCTCAAAAGCTATTTTTACTCCTCCAACTCTGTCAGAAATAAGAAAGGCTCCGAGTCTGTGTAGTGGAACCTCCTCCCCTCTCAGTTACCTGCTCACAGCCTCTGGGGGAGCAGTGCTTCTCTCTCCCAGCCATGGGAGGCTCTTGGTGTGCTGAGGGACAATAAAGAGGCTGCTCTGCCTTGTCTGCAGTCTGGAGCAAGTCACAACTCCTCTCCCATTGCACGCACAAGATCTGTGAAGGTTGTTAATAATCAAGTGCTTCAAAGACAGATGTTGACAATTTTAATTAGTATTTTAAGACTTTTAAATTCTGCTTCTAAAATTCAGAGCTTAGTACAGTAGCTCTATTTGAACACTCCAAGTTAGGATCAAACAGTGCAAAGAAGCAGTTTACAGTAAGCTACAGAAATGTGAAGAAAGATTTTTAATTTATTGCTTTTAGCAGCAGTGTCCACAGTATTGCCATCCTGTAGAAAACAGTGCTGCTGGGCTCTGAGGCTGTTATTCTTTTCCAGCCCAAATAGATTTAAAACATGAGCAGACCTGATCCAAAACCCTGATCTCACTGAACCAGACCTTCAGTCTGTCTGGAACTGACCCTGTGACCAGGAGGGAGAAGAGTGTAGTGGTAAAGGACAGCTCCCTGGGCCTGTGAAATATTTTGCCACTGCTGTTAGACTTACTGCCATTTTGCAAAGTCTTCTTAATGGGGTAATCCAGTTCTGGATGTGTTTGACTAATAACAATTCTCTTGTTAAAAACAAATCATGGTTTTAATTTAATAGGGTTAGTTATATAAAGAGTGATTTTGTGTCAGCAGAGCTTTTCTGACAAACAGTATAATTTATGACAATCTAGTTAGCAATAAATGCCATTAATCTGACCACTATGCCATTCTCTTCCTGGGGAATAATGTCCCCTCTTAATCAATAGCTGGGTGAGTGCTCCTTTGCATTCCTTATCAAATGACAGCCAGATGGTGCTGGTAAATTCATTCCAGCAGGATTTTAGAATTAGCTGGATTTGTGCTGTTGTTAATCCTCTGCTGTCTGTGTCACTAGGACCTGCCCACCTGTTTCCAGTAAGCCTGGAGTTCCCAGCCCTAGGAAGCAGTCTAGCCAGAGGGTTACTCAGCCGTGGGGCAGCCAAGAAACATCCCAAGCAATGAGACCTTTTTTCTGCATCAGTAAGAAAAACAAAAAAGCAAATAAAAGTAGTATCTTGCAGAAATAGCCAGCTAGGACTGCCTACCTCTATATTTGTTCCTCAAGACCCTGATCTCTTCTAGGGAAGTTTGAAAGTTTCTTAAGACTGCATGAGCCGTACTTCTTAGGGCATAGTCAGTTTTGGGCTGTGGCAGCTGCTGTATCAGTTACTGACTTCTGGGCCCATCAAAGTGTCTACGAGACCTTTTCCTTCATAACCACTTTGTTGCATAGCAACAATAATTTTGTCTCCAACCTATTGATCCAACATAACATATAATCCCCTCACTCCAATAAAAAAGAAAACATATGGCAGCTCCAGGCAGGGAACCACAGGCCTTTGACATGAGGGGACATTTAATCCCCACTAAACCAGGGGGGAATGGAGCAAGATACACACTCTGCTGGGGCTCAGAGGATGCATTAGGTGCCTGAGCCAATTAACCTGTGTTCTGGGAGAAGAGTCTGGTTTACATTCATCCTCCCTTCCTCATCTTTTATGTTGTGCAACCAAAGCACATTTGAGGTGAGCTCTGCTAGAAGAGCATCGCTGTGCAGCGCCCCCAGGCAGGTGGGGACCCCTTCCCCTGCAGGGTGTACACACACAGCTCTCAGCTGAGATGGGGCTGCAGAGGCTGAGGGGAAGGTTCAGCCCCTGCAAACACCAGTGTCAGATGTGCATGGCTGGAGTTCCTCAGGAGAATGTCTCTTGTTTGTAGGCTGTGGTTTGGTAGGTCAGTCTGATAACCTGGATGGTTTTTCTGTACCTCTAAACAGAGGGCTGAAAGCAGACCTTGGCATCTGAAACAGGATCTGCTTTGGGGACAGGAGCACAAAGTTAAGGTCAGGACTGCCCAGGCAGGGAACAGAGCTTTGGTCCCAAGCAGACAGAGCATCTCCCCACAGCCGTGCCCGTGGCCCTGCAGCCTGGGCTGGCAGCTGGGCTTGGGACCATCGTTCTGAGGCTCCTCACTGCTGCCCACGTTGTGCAGCGAGCCTGAGCTCCTGTGAGTGCACTGCTGGATTCCTCCCTGGCTGCAAGGCTTGGTATCCACAAGGCAGCTAAATCCTTCTTGGGCCTGTGCTCATTTTTCTAGCTTGCAAATAGCACTGAGTGAAAT
This sequence comes from Irena cyanogastra, assembly GCA_013397155.1. Taxonomy (NCBI): domain Eukaryota; kingdom Metazoa; phylum Chordata; class Aves; order Passeriformes; family Irenidae; genus Irena; species Irena cyanogastra. The sequence continues at coordinate 1,117,620 of VWZV01014155.1, read as the reverse complement.
GTAGGTCCAAAGTCTGAGGTCACTAATTTCAGCAGGATTTGGGAGGTGAATCCTATGTTATTTAAAACAATCACTAAAAGAGTCAATTCAAACTAGTTTCTGCACATCAAACACAAACTTTCCATAAAGACTTTAAAAATAAAGAATCAAACACAATAATGCTGTTACATTGGGAATCTCAGTGGAAATATTGCAGTGGATCAGAAGGCCAAGCTGGAGTCTGAACATGCTGCAAGAGCCGAGCAAAGGCTTCTGAGTCAGTGTCTCCCAAACCTGTGTCATACACAGCACAGGCAGGAAAATAGCACAGCCTTCACCTAAAAGGTATTTCTATGGCTAGAGGAGTGGCTACTAATCATCTTTTCTTTTCTGTCATTTTAACAGTATTCAGGTTTTCAGCAAACAGCAGACAAGTGCTTTGTTTGTGGACACCTCATAATGGAAATGGTAAGAGACCTAAACTCCTGATGATGGTAACTTGGGAAGTGCACTGTGAGATACCTGCTTTTCCCTGCCCAGGCTGGTATTGTGTCTTCACTGCTGTCAACATAGTTTTGGAAACTGAGGCAGTAAATAAAAATACTTTCATGCTCTATTACTATTATTAAGTACAGGAAGTTGGGCTTCTTTGCTACCTAAGAATATGGAAGGCTGTTATTCTGCAATTTGTGAGTTACAATAAAATAGAATTTTAATACTAAAGGGGGAAAGTACAGCACAGCTTTGTATGAGAATATGGTAAAGGAGCACGGTGGGTGTGCTCTGTAAGACAGGAGATAACAAGAGCTCAGTCATGTGGGTGGAATCTGGGATAGAGCAGAGAGGGATTATTACACTACCTTGTCTGTAGTCCTGAGGTTTGTCACCTGCTCTGTGACTTGCTTTATTTACCCTCTGTTGCTTGCTCCGTGTCATTTAAAATGCATTATTGCCACTGGGATTTTTAGGGAGCCAGTAGTTAGAGTTACTTTTGTAATTTAAAAAAAAATCAAAGGGCTTTGGGTTAGCCAGATGCTACTGGCATCATTTCAGTGGGTGAAAGTAAGAAGAGTTTTGTGTGCTCTTCCTAAGCAGAAATTCCCAAACAAAATGAAGTGGTTTGCACAACGGAGAAGGGCAGATCCTGTAGTATATTTGTTTTCCTCTTGCTTTGAAGTGTGCAGGAACCTCAGTGTGCCTCAGAGATGTAGCTGGTGTGTTGCACACTCGGAGGCTCAGTCAGAGCTGGAACAAGGACCTCACTAATGAGGATTCTGGCTCGTATTCTGGCACCACTGGTTGGACAAGGATATTGTTCATTCTAGCCCAAGAGCAAATTTCTAGAGTTGTGTCATGCTGGGAGGGGGAGGGGTATCCTGACGAATGCTTTGAGCTGGCCCTTAATTGCAGAATCCCAGGCGAGAGTCCATAATATCTCACTGGCGGAACTCAGTAGCTGGAAGCTTGGCAGGTGCTTGTCTGCCTCTCTCCCATCATCAAGTGTGCTCTGACGAAAGGAAACAGCTCTGGGAGCTCCAGGAGCTCAGCACTCCTATTTGCTCATTCCGGCGGGTTCCTGCCTGGGAGCGTGGCCGGCCCTGCTGTGTGCTGGCCCGGGGCAGAGCTGGGCTGGGTGAGGAGCTGCCCTGTGGCTGCACAGCTGTGCCAGGCTGGCACCGCAGCACGCTCCTGCAGCAGCACCAACCCCAACCCCAGCACAGGGAGCTGTGGCTCAGAACAGCCTTCCCAGTCACACAGAGTCTGATGCCACTCACTGAACCACAGGGCTTCATCAGAGAGGGGAAAAAAGGTTAAACTAAATTGGCCTTTTTATTCTGTACTTTTTTCGTCTTGGTTTGATCTTTATTCATAGAATCACCTATAGGGCCATGGGAGCTTGGTCTGTGTAGATTTTTCATCTCAAACTTCCCAGCAGCTCCAAGCTGAGCACTGTGCTAGCAGCTGAAATTTTGAAATTACCTTCCAGAGATACTTCTTACACCCAAAATGTATGGAATTGGTCTTATACTCTTTTGAGAGCTGCCTGAAAGTGATAACTGTGTCTCACTCTTCCCAGGGGCTTGTTCATGGGCTTGCAGCATCCTCCTCGATGTCCCAGTGCCACGCTGAGTGTTACCTACAAGGCTGTCAGGACTGGGGGATCTGTTCTGTAGTAGTACAGCCAAGGTTGAATCAGAGCTTACCTTGAAACCTTTAAAATGCAGTAGGGAAGGTCAGCATGGGAAAAGCCTGGGCAGGTGCATGGATCAGTATCCAAACACATGGATAGTGATGGAATTTTATCAGAAACCAATGGGCCCCTATGACTGAGTGATAACCAGTCAGTAACTCTGGGAGATTAGGATTCTTAGTTAATAAAGAGGCACCTCTTTATTTGCTTGTTTTGTTATTTAACTTTTTGAGTAATGACCAGTTTGGATTCTGTCTGTCATAGCCTGTTAAGTTTTGTAAAATAACTCTCTATCCCAGTATCTTGTATTTGGGATTTCCCCAGAAGTGGTCTGTGAAGCCATTTCTAATTTCCATTGGCAGTACTGGCCCTGCAGAACTAAAGCTGATGGGCTTAGCTTGATTTTCAGTTCTTGCTCTCCCTTGGGAGCATATTGAAACCCACTAAAATAAGCAAGTTGATTGTTTTAAGAGGCCCCTTGCTGACAGATCTGCGGAGTGGTAATTTCATCCTAAAGTGCTTTTCTCACTGTCATTATTAAGAATGAGAGAGACACTGCGGTTTATGGGGAGAGAATATCTCATGTAATCATGCATCCACTTATTTTGTTGTTTGCCTGATAAGATCCTACAGGCCCTTGGAAAGTCCTACCATCCTGGCTGCTTCCGCTGTGTGGTGTGTAATGAGTGTTTGGATGGAGTCCCCTTCACTGTAGATGTGGAAAACAATATTTACTGTGTCAAAGACTACCACACGTGAGTACACAAACCCACTGCGTGCTCAGAAGATTGTAGCAGTTAAATCATTGATGTAGGTATAAGCCTTGTGATAGGTAAAAAGGTCACTCCTATTTGCTCACATGTCCCTCAACTATTTCTTTCATGTGTTGCATTTGTGAAGTATTTTAAGGTTTGTTAAGCAGTACGTTATGGGCCCAGTATGGCATATAGTGGCCAAGTGAGGCTGAAAATCAAATTGTGTCAGAGGATGTGCTTCTTGGGGGCTGTTCCTCTGCTTCTTTCAGGACTACCAACACTAATTATACCAGGCCACTTCTGCAAGTGTTGGGTTCTGCTGGCTGCTTCACGAGCGGAGGTTCTGGCAGTGCTTGACACGGGTGTAAGTTCTGGTAACTGAGACAGCAGACATGTAATTAACAGCTAGTGTTAGAACAATTTGAGCCTTACCTGACAAAAGGTAGAGGTTTAAGAGATTGCTTTTGGACTCTTTCCTGACTCCACTCAAAGGCGATGGGATCCTGCTCTTAGCTCCACTTAACCAATAACCAATAATGCAGCAGGAGTGAACCACCCTGAATTCAACCCTGTTGGTGCCAGTCTGACTGTGTCACAAGGACACAGTGAGTGTTGGCCCAGTGACTGTCATAAAATGCAGCTGTGGACCATAAGCCCATTTGTGTATTTAGCTGGTGGATTCAGCCATGATCAGCCCCTCTCCTGTTTAGCATGATTATGTCTTTCTGATGTCAGAGTGAGAGTCCCTAAGTCAGGAGCTGCTTTGTAGTCAAGCATCAAGGCTCTGAAAGAATTTGAATGGTTTTATAAATAAAGGAAGGAAAGAAAAATGGCACATACAGGAAGAGGGGTGGATTCACTATGCCTCAAGGTCGGGAAGACCTAAACAATAAAGTTGGGACAGATCAACTTTTCCCAAATCTCCTTTTCATTGAATATCATCAAACTATTAGAGGTGTTTCAAATCCTGTGGATCTCCATTTTACTAAAAACAAGGCATGATTAGAATGGCTATCCTGCTTCTACTTTTTGAAGATGCTTTAAATGTGATTGGAACACTTTCTTCTTGCACCCTAGGGTTTTTGCACCAAAATGTGCTTCCTGTAACCAGCCGATCCTCCCAGCACAGGTAGGTGTTAACGTGCACTGGCTCTTAGGGAAAACAGCTGTTGGCATATGGGCACTTTCTAAAGACACACTAAAGGTTTTTCCTTCCTCTCCCAGAATCTGTACTGTGTTAGATATTAAATTAAACACAGTTCAGCAGTAAAGTAACTCCCAAGCATTCCCAGAGGTTGCAATAGTCATACTACTTCTACAGCACAATACTTTATATCTTTAGGGTGCTTTCCAGGTCTTCATTAATCTGTTAGAAACCTCATTTAATTGAAAACACTGACTGGGGCTCCAAGAACAGCTCAGGGAGTAAAGCCTTTGCCTTTATTTTTTTCTGAGCCTGTGAGAAGGCCACAGAGTCTGTTGTCCTGAGGTGGCAATGGAATGAAAAGTTCTTAAAGGGGTTGAAAAGGCAACAACAAAAATGAAACCAGGTGAAACCTGCCTGCAAGCTCAGCCTGTGCTGACAGTGTTATTGTCACAGTTGGCCCAGAGTGGGGCTCCCTGATGCTCTGCTGGGCGCAGGACCCTCTGAGGTGCCTTTCCTGAGGTCACTGACCAGCTCATTTGTAAGCAAGGGCCTCAGCATCTCCCTGCTTTTCACCAGTCATGTTTACAGTGCCAGAGCTTCCCTCCTGTAAGCTGCTGTGCCCCAGTGAAGCCTGACACTAGAGCCTCTCATATGCCCACCTCCATCACTCTGCACATCACTGTCATTTGTCATTAGTATTTCTGTTAATTTGCCATGTCTTACATAACCAAACAACCCTATAAGGGCTGAACCAGAACTGCTCGTCCTGATGGGTTATGAGGAGAAAACCTCTATGTAAATGTCACTGAATTTGGGTCTTAAAATTTTTTTTTTTTTCAAGAAAGAAATAAAAAGAAATAAAAGGCAGTCATAGTGCTGACTCACCTGATGATTAGCAGGATATACTTCATATTCTTTCCCAGGGAGATTTCTTAGGTTAGTTCAAGTCTAGCAGTACAGGTGCTGACTTGCCCACAGCTTCTGTCAGACGTAGTCCACATCATATCTGGTGCTCTAACCACACCTGGAACTGGAAACAATGCAAGGCAACCAATTTAATGAGCTCTGTCTTCAGAGTGGATCAGGAAAAGAGCCTGTGAGGTTACAAGAAGGGTATGGGCTGCTCTGCAGGGCCTGGGGCTCAGGCAGGATTGCACAACTCTGCTGCACCCACCCTCACACTGAGGTTTAGCCTGTGCACGTAATTACCTGCCAGACTGGTGTCAGTGCCTGTGGGGACACACAGTGACATGTGCCTGTGCAAAAGAGCTGTGCAGGAGATGTGTTGGGAGGAATACGAGTCCTGGAAATCAGAGCAGGATGTATGCAAGGAAAAGTTACCCCAGGAGCAGCTTTTTGTCTGGTAATTTGTTCAGATCCTGGGTGCCCTTGGAAGATTACTTGATTTCAAGACTGATTTGTTCCTTGAGGATGAGGTTTTGGCTACACTTCCCAAATGACCTCTGCAGCTTAGGTGTGCCAGACAGCCAGCCTGCTGCTGCACAGCTGAGGAATGGTGCAGTGCCGTGTCCCAGGGTCAGGACCTTCTGTGGTCACAGAGCTCTGCTGATGGGGGCAGAGGGGGTTCCCCAGGGAAACAGCTCACAAAGCAACGAGCTGAGCCTGGTGAAGACTGAAAAAACACTTCTTAGACACCTCTGTCACTTTCTGCTCCCTGCCAGGGCTCCGAGGAGACCATCCGGGTGGTGTCCATGGACAAGGATTACCACGTGGAGTGCTACCACTGCGAGGTGAGCCCGGGCCCTGCCCTGCCTGGGGGACCTGCTCTGCTGCAGGGGGATCTGCTCTGCTCCAGGGGGACCTGCCCTGCTTTAGGGGACCTGCCCTGCTCTGGGGGACCTGCTCTGCTCCAGGGGGACCTGCTCTGCCCCTGGGGGACCTGCTCTGCTCTGGGGGGACCTGCTCTGCCTTGGGGGACCTGCTCTGCTCCGGGGGGACCTGCTCTGCCTTGGGGGTCCTGCTCTGCCTCTTGGGGACCCTGACTCACCCCATGGGCTGCACTCCCTGGCTCTTGCACACCTGGGCAGGTTGGGCTCTGCCCCGCAGCTCCTGGAGGAAAACAAACGGGTGCTTGGGCTGGAAGTGGTGCTGCCATCACCAGCTCTAAATTCATTTTGGAGGGGTTTTTCCCAATAAATTAGCTTCAAAGCTCGGTTTGTTGGGTTGAATTTTCTCAATACTTCTGGATGGGGAGTGAGCAAAGAGTAGGTGCCAGTTCTCTTTTTCCTTGTCTCTAGGTACAGTCTGTAGGGCTCTGATCTGAGGAGACTTAAATTTACATTGTCTCACTGGAAGGCCTTTCTAGGGGATCTGGTTTTTCCATGCTGAATGAATATTGATTCTTTACTAGGAAATTGACAAGGATACCATTGACTTTCTGTCACTTTTCTGGGAGTAGTTTCTTATTGTGCAGAACATTTAAACATTTATTGCCACAGATCAAGTTGTGGAATTAGTGCTCTTGCTTCAGAGAGGAGACCTGAGACTTTCCTTAGTCTTACATCCAGGAACATGAGAAGGGAAACAAACTCACTAGGTTGGGATCAACCAAAAACTTCGTAGGTTTGGCACTCTGACACAGCACACAAATATCCACACAGATCTTACCTGTTAGCACAGGGGCAGCAATACAGCAGTGCTGCCTTCATGCACTGTTGCACGAAGGTTTTACAAAGAATCTTCTGACTGAGAGAGCAAATAACAAAATTCAGGGCATCTTGAAATGTTATGTACCAAAATGTAAAGAAGGCCCCATCCACTCAGCTGTCTTCTTTCAACAGATACCTGATACTCCATCCATTTCTATTAATTTTTCAAGAGAAATTGGCACAGGAAATCACAGTATTTTGGGGACCTGAACTTCCCTCCTCCCTCTCCCAGCTGTTGCTTTGTGCAGGCTTCACCTAAGATGACAGCTCCCTCCCCTGCTCCCAGGCTATTGACTTTATGCTGGAATGCCCCACTGGGGGTTTGTTTTCCATCCTGTTTCATTATTCATTTCCCCATTCTCCTTCCCATTTGAGGCAAATCAAGCTGCCTCCACATCTGCCCAGAAAGGCAGAGTGCATTTGTGTACAGAAATCAGGAGTTAGCCCTGTGTCAGCAGGGGTGGGTTACTGCCTGACACTCTCAAATCAGGCTCTCTATACACTGCTGGCCCCAAATGCTGCTGCAAAAGAGAGTGCCAGCATTTTGAGGTACTCAAGGCAGGCACCTGAAGACTTTAGCAAAGGCTGCCATGACTTAGGCAGCCACTTCTCATCTGCTCTTGATGTCATCCTCACCTGGTGGCCGCCACAGTCAGTGGTCAGGTTGGAAACTTTGCAGCTTTTCTGTGTCATCTCTCTCACGTGCAGCCACTTGACTTCTGTGGAGGAGTTCAAGCCCTTCTGCAGATCACTGGAGCCCCATTCTGAAACTGGAATCCACTGACAAGGCAGGCTTTCTCCTTGCAGAAAGGGAATTCAGTACTGGAGAGGGAAAAAGATGCGAATGCTTGGCACATCTGTAGGGCATCTGAAATTGGTAAATTCTAATCTTAAATCTTGTATAAATTGCTGTAAAATCATTCTATAATATGTAGCAACACACAGAAAATTACCTTGGGAGATACTTTGATTAAGACCTCTCTAAACTAACACTCCAGTTTTAAAACTTACTTTAAAATCCATTTTCAGTCTTACGTCAGTATCGTAAAATTTGAAGATTTAAACTTGAGCTGTGAAAGCTGAAAAATTATACTCTGTGTTCAGTTAAAGGCTTTGCATTTGTTTTCAGTACTAAAATGACCTAGACACTCTATATTGTTCTGGTTTGTTTGGTTGTTTTTTTTTTTTTCTTTCTATTAAGTGCACAGATATATACTCAGAATCTCTGGTTTCTCAGACCTGATCACTGCAATAAGTATTTAACATACTTGAAACATTAAATCTGAGTACCAAACTTCAGTGATGGCAGCTGGAAATCGGGATGGTCTCTGTTGCAGTGTCCATAAGAGTCAGCAGGCAGGGTCACTGTTAGTTGTCTTTCTGTTTGTCTCTGTCTGTAGTTATGTGTCAATCCCAGAGGTACCAGCATTTCCACTAAAGATGGAACCCCTGGTCTTGAAGTCTTGGAGTTCTTTAATTCCTAATTAGAGAAAGTGTAGACCTGCTCCAGAAGTAAGATATGTCACCTCTTCCCCCTTTTCCCTCCCCTTTGATTCTCTACTTAAGCTCCCCCACATCTTGCTGACTGCCTTGATGCAGAATTAGCTCCTTCTCTGTTCAAGCCTCTTCCAGGCTGTATTTGTCAGGGTCAGCCCCTGGCCTGCTTTTAGGCTTTTGATTTTCATCACCATTTATTAGATGGAGAAGAGACCAGAATGGGAAACAGTGGTGATAAAAAGGCTGGGCTCTACTACAGCCAGTCCTGTTGGGTTTCAGTGATGCCAGTGTGAGATGGTCAGGGTGCAGCTCCCAGAAGCTGGCCCTGGAGGTGGGGAGGGAGCTCCTGGGGCAGGCAGGACAGAGCAGCAGCACCTGCCCGAGTCACTCACTGACCTGGGATCTCTCTCTTTCTTCTAGGACTGTGGCTTGCAGCTCAATGATGAGGAAGGCCATCGTTGTTACCCCCTAGAGGGCCACTTGCTCTGCCACAGCTGTCATATCAGGCGCCTCAATATCAAACTGCCATCACATCCACCTCCAAGCTACCCCATGCATGTCACAGAACTCTGAAAGACATTTCCATCATCAACAGGCCGTTCGAAAGAGAAGACAAAAATCTAAAAATTATTTTCATGTTCCTTTAAAGATGAGGTTCCAGTAATAACCTTCTAAACCAGCTATTTATTTTTTGAATCAGAGGTGAGGGGTCCTTTTCTGATCTTGTACATATGCATTCTTTTATCTAGACATTTTCACTGAGACACCGTCTACTTGAACAAATAATTCACCACTAAACTGTAACTGTAAATGGCAGCATTTCTAAAAACAATGGTACAAAGGGCTGTTCTGCACTCCATACTCTCTTCCTTCAGTGGAGATTTCACCCAAGTAAGGAGTGTAGAATTACTTTCCAAAAGTTAGCACCTTATCATATTGCAGCAAGCATGATAAGATAAATGCTAGCATTTTAGCTAGTTTTGTTGAATTCTGGTCTTAGAGAATACTTAGATTCCAGAAGTAGGGAATAGGCAGCAAGCAGGTGTTTTAGCCAGGGCAGTTTTCAGCCAGGTTAAAGAACGGTGTTCTGTGAAGAAGTGTCAGGCCAGCTCTCCATCCTACAGGGTCCCACAGTCATCCACAGACTAATTCTTTAGCTTGTTCAAGAAATATGGCAAGCATCTGCTGTAAAACCCACAGTACAGAGGGTTGTATCCAAAAGGTTGGCACATGCAGGGTCAGCAGTTGCAGCCCTCTGTAACTGCTGGCTGTGTAGCCATGGCTTCAAAATGCATTCCTATCAACTGGACCATTTGGCACTTACTAAAGAATTCATCTTTCAAACCTGTTTTTTTGTTCAGTAGGGTTCTATGCAAAGGTACACTTGTCTTTATACTGCTTGTTTTATCCAAGACTTCATTTGTTACCAACTGCTTCATGATTGTATGTTGAGACATTATTAAAGAGAGGCACGGTGTTTTGGTATTACCTTTTCAGCTTTGTGTTCTTTCTGAGATTACTTTTCAACTGATTATGGTGATTGTCTTCATTGGAAAGCAAAGTGCAGTATGACAGGAATAGTAAATTTAGAGAGTCAGACCAAGAAACATCAGTGTTTTCAACAAGTGTTAGCTGTACATGGAATGTACACACTAATGTTTTGCATAAGCTTTTACAGTACCCTCAGACCTCTGGGGAGAAATATATGTCTTCCATATAGGAAGTTAGATTAATCTTTTTTTATGGTTTGTTTTCTACCATGTGCTGATGTTTTACATGCAAATTACACATCTGTATGTCAAAAAGATTCCTTGCATTCTCATGAGAACTGACCCAGCCTTCCTGAAGCTGCAATTTATCATTACTGTCTTTAACTGTATTCAAAGTTACAATAAAACAAAATTCTTCAGCTCCAGAGGAAGTAGAAATACCAGACCAGATTCTCGGCATGTGTCAATTGAGACATTTCCATGCCAGTTCCCAACACTGGAGAATTCTGCCCGATCCGTTCGGAAATGGTCCCGTGTTCAATTCAGCATGCAGACTGATGGAATGACTTATTTGGCAACACCATTGCAGTTTAGTTTCTTATGCTCCATTGACTTTTTGAAAGCCATTTGTGGTGCTCTTGAAAAGCACAAAGAGCATCCAATGGCCACTAATTCCTAAGTGGAATAATTAACTCCCTTAACAGAACTTTTTGATAGTCTGGAATTTCCTTATGGGGAAGGGTGGGGGGAAGGGGAACAGGAAAAATTCCTGAGAAGTATTTTTTCTGTTAGTAAGGAACAAAAGGGATGCTTTCTGAGCTTCTGCCTGACTTCCATTGGCCTAGATTAACCTGTCCTACTGAAGGCTCCTGGGCAAAGTAATTTTGTAGTTAATATATATCAGTTTATAATTAACATGTTTAATGTGAAAGCCACAATTTGAAGGAACTACAGTGCAATCAGTGCCCCATTTCTGCACCGTGGTCCGAGAGGCCTGGCCTGCAAACGAGAGGCACATGCACTCCTGCATTTGCAGACACTCCCTCTGTGTCCCTGGTCCACAGTCCAGCCTCAGGAGGAAGTGGAACTACATGTGCCAGCACATGTTGGAGAGAGGAGAAAAAAAAAGTCTTAAACTGGATTGTATGACTAGGTAAATTCCTTCAGGTTATTGCAAACATGGGAGGTGCCAGAGGTTCAGGATAAACTTTTAGCATCAGCTGCAATGGAATGTTTTTTCCATTACAGGACAGTGCTTTGGACCACATTTAGCTTTGAGGCATTTTCACTTGCATGTCTTTACAATATTTATTAAGGGACCCAGATTAAGAAAATATCATTGAAATACACAGAGAAGGTTTGGGTCTGTTCCTGGGAACAAATAACAGTTACTTGCTGAACTGGAAAAATGCTTTGCTCTACCAGTAGAGAAGAAAAAACCTTCACACTGACAGTGGCCAGAGCTGGAGGTGACTTACTGTGGCATTCAGCCCAGCCCTCTGCCAGCACCTTCCTGAACACTTTGCCTCCATCAGGGGCAGGTTTAAGTTTCCAACATACTTTGCAAGGGCCAGCACACTTTCAAACATGTACATACCAGCCCATTTCTTAGTGTTTTTTTTTCAAAATGATCATCCTGTAGAACAGAATAATATTTAATTTCATTTGACATGCTGATTTTTCAGTCTCTTGTAGTTCTGTGCAGTTCTGATCTGTTAAGTGTCACCATGGTAAAAATTCTGAAAGGTAATATGTCAATCTAGAATAAGCAATTTGTTTAAAACCAGAAAGCAGCAGCTGTTGTTCTAGGATTTTCTATAGACAGATGCATTCCATTACTGTATTACGAAGTACAGCTTTGCTTTTCCAGCAAAATTTACTATAAAAACTGGGGCTTGAGTGAGATTTGCCAGGTTTGGTTGAGGTTTTTTTCAAGTCAAAGAGAAAAATAAAATCAAACCTAAAATAATGATGTGCTGTACTCTTTAGTGCTGGTGACAGTTTCTGCACATTCTACCTCCTGCCTGGGGAATAATGTAAATGAGAAATCTTGTTTTAATGATTTTCTTATGGAATATTCTTATGTTAAATCAGTTCAACACAGATGAAAACTTATGGTGCAATTGTTCTTCAGAAGTTACAGTACTTTCAGAATATTTCCATGAAGTTACATCAATCACAACCTGTTCTCATTTGCATCAGGCCTGCAGCTTCCCACCCAGGAGGGGAATGTCCCCAAGCCCCTGAGCACAGGCTGCTGGGGGCAGTGCAGGGTCCCTCATCCACGGGAGGACATGTTCCAAAGAAAGGACCAAAATAATCATTGGAAAACAAAAGAATGCACTCAGAGAATTGAGCTTACAGAGAGGGTTTGTCTGGGCTTCTTTCCTTTTCCTTTTACTCGTGTGCACGTGCGTGTATATATTTTGTAAGGTGGAGCTTCAAAAGGAAAACATGGTTAGAGGAACTCTTTAAGACCAGAAATTCCAGAGTAGTAAAGTAAACCAAAGCTCTAAAGGAAACAAAAGCTGCTTTCTTGTGTTTCAAGAAAAGTTTAAAAGTTTGTGATTCATCCTGTAACTAATGCCGTAACTAGAGTATATAATTTGACTTAAATTAAGTTTTCATTTGAGAAATATTTTCATTTTCTTTAAAAGAATATAGTTTTCTTCCAAGAACTTGGACCAACGTTGATTTTTATTTTGTAGGAAATATATGAATTCCCAGTTTGTATATCATGTAACTAGTTTACATGCTGAAAATATACATTAGTTAACTATTTTTGTATATATATATCCTTGTAAAACCTTTCAATGTGCTTCTGTCTTTTAGTCTTTAGAATTACTTGTGGTTTTGTGTTTCAGTGTTTGATTCCCTTGATTGTTGAAGAAAAAAAATGGGAAATGTAGATTTATTTATCTAAAGAAGAAGCTACTTGCTATCATCTTAAGTTATTTAATATTAAAGTCAGAAGTTTCATTTAACCTTAGATGCTATAATCTGCTTTTTTCAATAAAGACATTTTGTAGTTATCTCTGGTTTTGTAGTCTGTTGCATGTAGGTATTTGATTTTTATTTAATCTAGGTAGGCGCTAAAACAATTTTCAGGAAGCCTTGTGTTGCCTACAGAAATGCCTAACTGATATTAATTGATTGCAGCTGCATTCATGACAGATTTTGGTCCTCTAGTGCAAGTGTTACTAATTAAAGTCTAAAATATGCCCACAGCTAACGTTCTGCAGCTGCACTTAGAAAAGAATTTAGTCACTCTGGCACTTTTTAATTAAGCTTTAACCAGTCTGGCTAGTTCACATGTCGGACAGTCAGTATTGAGGAACACTTCCTTTTCAAAACTCTCATTATTTTTTGGAGTGTTCCACAAGAGAAATATTTGCCTGGGCTATGAACTTAGCTTGAAGCACTTGGACCTTGGTTTGGGGAATTTTCTCTATATTCTTGCTAAGTCACAGTAATCCAGAAGCTGTGGCCAGAGCTCTGATGGGATCAAAGAGATGCATGTTTATCTAGTTTGCCTTTCTTAACCTTTTTGCCACGTTCCTGTCTCCAGTTTTGTGGCATGGATGGGAGCTTGGTCACATTTCCCTTCCTCACCCCGTGGTCCTGCAGGAGCAGCTGTGTCTGTTGGGCAGAACGTGCACCAGTGTCTTGTCTCCAGCCAGCCAGGGGAGAGAGGACAACAGCCAGTGCCTTCCCTGTTTCCTCATGGGCACTGTCCTTCCTTCCCAGCAGGCTGGGCACTGTCCTTCCTTGCCAGCAGGCTGGGCACCTGCTCTCCTGGTGAGTGCTCTTCCCTGCAGACACCAAACAGTCACAAGCTGCTCTTTGGGTGTGTGGCCACCCTCCTGTCAGAAGGGCCTCTGCAGCTTTGCCACCCTGGCTTGGCAAAGCCCAAATGACTTCACAGCTGGAATAGAAACTTCCTGGAGCTCTTCCCACAACGGCTATTTTGGCAAATTTTTCTTCTGCACAGTCAGAGTGGAAAGAGTTACAGATGCCACAATTGTTTTAGGGACACAGTCTGCACTTTGGTGCTTTGAAACAGATGTACCATACTTCTGTAGGGCCTTCACATACATGCTATTTTCTCACTCATTATTTTCAAAAATTCATTCAAAATGAGCAATCCATGCCCTCCTTGAAGAAAAAAGAAAGGCACAAAGACTGACCAACTCAAAGCATTTTAAAAGGGCCTTACTACATGGGTGACACAAATGTACTTAATAAAAATCTAGGACATCTTAATACAGCAAGAATTTACACCAACTCATAATCAACTGACTGAAAAGAACAGAGTACTTAAAAATCTTAACTGTTCCATGTGGGCCTCCATGCAGAAAGCACATACTGGGAAAATGAACATTAGTTCGTGGCAGGGTGGGTGTGAGTCAGGCCCTGGCTCCCAGGGGAGCACCACCAAAGGCTGCACTGTGCTGGCTCCCTGGCACTGTGCTGGCTCCCTGGCAGTCAGGCCACAGCCCCTGGGTTCTGACACTCTGGAATCCCATGGCTGATGATTTGGGAGGGCTTGGCCGGCCCTGCTCTTCCACCTTACCAGCCATCCCCAGGGCTGCACCCCTCACCTTGCAGCCACTGCACAGAACCAGGATTCTGCCAGGTCATCCCAGGACTGAGACAGACACTTGGCCAGTTATGGAAACTCTTAGGAATATGTGAACTAGGCTGGCCAGGCTGTCTTCAGTCTACAGTTCATAGACCCAGAATAAATGAGGCTGGACAAGATGTCATTGATGCAACACCTCAGCATCAACACACACACGGACACACAGACACACACACCCAAAGCCAAATACAGGTGTATACACAAATCACAGAATTGTTTAGGTTGGCAAAGATCTCTAAGATCATTGAGTCCAACCATTAGCCCAGCACAGCCAAGGCCACCACTAACCCATATCCCCAGATGCCACATCCACACATCTTTTATACCCACCCAGGGATAGTTATGCAAATGCCTGACAGGCCTGTTCTGTGAAGACATTTTCCCTGCTATCCTGCCTAAACCTCATTTGGCACAACTTGAGGCCATTTCTTCTTGTCCCGTCCCTGTTCCCTGGGAGCAAAGCCCAACACTCCCTGGCTGTCCCCTCCTGTCAGGAGTTGTGCAGACCCACAAGGTCCCCTCAGAGCCTCCTTTCCTCCTGAGCCCCTTTCCCAGCTCTCTCAGCCTCTTCTGGTGCTCCAGCCCCTTCCCCAGCTCCATTCCCTTCCCTGGACATGCTCCAGCCCCTCCAGGTCTTTCCTGTACTTAGGGGCCCACAGCTGAACACAACACTCGGGGTGTGGCCTCAGCAGTGCCAAGTACAGGGTGACAATCACTGCCCTGGTCCTGATGCCCACCTGGGCACTCCTGGGCTCGTGTTCAGCCACTGTCACCAGCTCCCCCAGGGCCATTTCTTCTGTGCAGATTTCCAGCCCCTCTGCCCCAGCCTGCTGCTCTGCAGGGGTGGTTGTGACCCACGGACAGGACCCAGCATATTACCTTCTTGGCCCTCACCCTGATGGCCTCAGCCCATCCATCCAGCCTGTCCTGATCCCTCAGCAGAGCCTTCTACTCTCCAGTAGGTCAACACTCCCATCCAACTTGGTGTCATCATTGGATTTAGCGGAATTTGCTAAAACTGTGATCCCAGTTGGTGCAACCGGCCTCATGCTTGGGGCAGCTTGCAGATAAGAAAAATTGAAGGAGGAACTACTGAGCAACTTCTGGAAATAGTGAGCAAGAGCTACTAGACATGGAGTAAGAGACATCAGTCTTCACTGAGTATCTGAGCTGGACATGAAAACATCACCCTCTAAACAGAGGGCATTGGTTTCTGAATAAACTGCAGGTCACTCCTCAGCCACCACTACTGGGCTCATCAGCAGCTGATTTATGTATTTTAAAAGCTGTGGGGTTCACCATAACTTCTGATTAAACTCCAGAAGACAAAAATATATTTTCTTTCTGTTCAAAATTCATTTGAGATCCTGTCATAGAGTTCAATACAATTCCCACCATCTCTTAACACTTTGAGACAACAAACCCAAGTGCCCATGTTGTTTAAGAACACGTATGAAGAACTATCTCATGTCTGCAGTACCTGCACTGTCCCTGTGCTGTCGGTTTCTGTCCCATCTGAAGACAATACAGAACATTAGACAGCATAACTCACTGTGCTCACACAAAGAACACAGGAGAAGGACAAACTGAAAACTGTACAAAAATTAAGAAACCATGAGGAGAGCTGGTTTGCCAAAAGTGATAAAGTATCTATCCAGCAACACATTTAAGAACAAATTCTTAAAGGTTTGTATCACAGCCGAGAAAAGAAATCCTCAAACCCCCTCATTTGTATGCACATGCCTGGGAAGCCATGGCCTTGAAGAACAAGGTCTGCTTTGGTTAGTCACAGTAATTCAAGCGGCTAAGTGGACTATCCAAAAGAAACCATGTTCATTAAAAATTTGGCACATTTAAACTATTGCAGGAATGTTAAAGCCAACTGATCAGTTAATTACTGGCTGCTCTGGTGAGGCAAATGAAAGCCAGGGACACCCTGAGTGCCTCCAGCACAGGAAGGGAACGGTGACACCCACGGGTCCCAAACTGTGCCAGCGCGCCTGGCACTGCTGACCCTGGCACCGCTGACCTTGGCACTGCTGACCTTGGCACTGCTGACCTTGGCACTGCTGACCCTGGCACTGCTGACCTTGGCACCGCTGACCTTGGCACTGCTGACCCTGGCACCGCTGACCCTGGCACCACTGACCCTGGCACCGCTGACCTTGGCACCGCTGACCTTGGCACTGCTGACCTTGGCACTGCTGACCCTGGCACTGCTGAGCCTGGCACTGCTGAGCCTGGCACTGCTGACCCTGGCACCGCTGACCCTGGCACTGCTGAGCCTGGCACCGCTGAGCCTGGCACTGCTGAGCCTGGCACTGCTGACCCTGGCACTGTCCTGGCTCCCGCTGCTGGCAGTTCTCAAGGGCACTGGGACAGGAGAGGAAATCACTGTAGCAAGCTGTGTCTTTTACCATCTCAGCCTGCAGCTGAAAACTTGCTGAGTCAAATGCAACAAACATATCAGAGGGAAATAAAGCAGTGATAAATTCTGGTCAGGTGTTGTGGGGCTCTGGTCTCACCTCGGTGTCTTCACCTGAGGTTTTCAAAGCTCACACACTACGGATGGATGCACAGCAGAGTAGGGCAAAAATTAAAATGGCCTGTGTGGCAGGGTGAAGTGCCAAGGAGAGAATAACAAGAGTTATCTGCACTACCTGCAAGCCACATGTTTCACTTGCCTGTATCAGTGGACATGGCTCCCAAAAGTTTTTTTCACAGAGCTTCCTCGGTGAGGCAAAAAAAGGGGCTGGTGTCCTGCACTGGGCATTGCTGCCTGTCTCCCAAAAGGATGGTGAGGTGATGATACTCCACACACACCTGTGCCTGGGCTCACCTGGGAGCTCATCCTTTTTCTCACTTCTTCCTATGTCAGAAAAAGAGTGGGGGAAAAAAAGCATCCCAGCTTTCTGCCCTATTTACTTTCCATTCCCTATTGGGGCATTCCTCAGCAAGGGAGAGGAGGAAGCTGCCTGGGCACAAGGCTGAGGCTCTCAGCACTGTCACATGGGAATCCTTTTATAAAAATGGCAAGTCTTGGTCCAACAAAGATTACGGTCACTTTAGACACATTCTACTGCTTCTAGTGATGTCTTATCTTGTGGAATAATTAATTTGCTACCTACCTTCCTCACCCATAAAAGCTACAGCTGCAGTTTATTTGGCACATTGTTCTTTTATCACCCCAATATACTGCAGTTAATGGTAAAAGTGATAGACATGCAATTGTATTTAGATCTGCCTTTACTTGGCTATTATTTATTATTATTATTTATTACCTATTTAAAAGAAAATATTTGTAACCTTTTTTTAGAATTACTTACTCTCCTTGCAATCAGCTACTAGCTGCTCACCTACCCACAGCACATTTTCAAATCTCTAGATAAAAACTTATTTTTTAATGCCAGAAAACCCTATTTTTAAAATTAATAAATGTACTGTCAGTTAATATATAACTGGCAAATCATTTTCCAGAAGCCACATCAGAATGGGGAAAAATTAACAAAAATATCTGTATGGAAGTGTCCATGAATGTCCCTGAAAAGGAGTAGAAGTCCTTAAAGAATGTGCAATTCAAACAATCAGAGAAGAAGGAAGGTGGAGCAAGACAAAGTTTTCTTTTAATGTTTCTTGGATAAGGCCTTGAGCAATCTGATGTAGTGGGACGTGTCCCTGCACATGGCAGGAGGGTTGGGACTTGGTGACCTTTAAGGTCTATTCCAACCCCTAACATTCTGTGATTCTCATTTTATTCTGCAACATACAGAAGAAAACCTGCTAAACCAATGGCTCTGGCAGCCACCAGACAATGCTTTGATAAAGCATGATGGATTTCAGGGTATAATTTAGCTGATTTTTTTTTCTGTACGATCACGATAATCTTAAAAGGTGATAATCACGATATCTTCAGAGGTGAAATATTTTCCTTTGCTGATGAGCCAAAAGACAGTGTGAAGTTAGGCAGCTACTGCACTGCAGTCAGTAGTTTCCATATCACCTTTCCCAGAAGTTTTATGGTTTTATTGGCACCTGGGTCCAAGGATCTCCTGCAGCAGGAATTTGCTTACAGGCTTAGCAGGCAGAGTCAGGGGGGACAAAGGAGGAGGGACCAAAGGCTGCTGTTTTCCATGAGCTGGATCTTGAAGATGCTTGTGTCTGAAAGTGCAGCCCCAGAAGAGCAGCACTGTAGGGGAGTGGCTGCAGTGCTCAGCAGTGCTCCCGTGTGACATGGCAGAGACAGGCGAGCCTGGCTGATGTGATGTGCCAGCTCCTGTTTGTGAAGAGCAGCAGAGCTCTCCTCATGTGGTGCATGAGCACTCTCTGGGTGCTTTGTCCAAAATCTCAGCAGTTTGCTATCACTGCATGTTGTCCTTTGTATCTGCTCGTGAAGAGGGCAGAGGTTTTCTTTGTCCTTACAGCACCTCCCACCTCAAAAAAGTCCCAATCCCATAAATATGAACTCACTGCAAATACTGTACTCAATATATAAAACTAAAAACTCCACATGTAGAGGTGTAAGTGGCTGAAGGGCTGTTGTGTGCAAGGTTCTCCTTTTAGAGGGAAGCTGGTCACATCAGATTCCCTGACAAAGGGTCACAGAGTATTTGACATGTTTCCCAGTATTACTCATTGGGGCAGATGATAACACCACTTTCACATACACAAGCACATTTCCTCTCGCTGTGGGACAGTAGTTACTCCTCAGTCCCTCTCAGCTGAAGTGTCTCAGCTATCCTGTTTTACGGGGGGAAATTCCCCCAGTCAGAGATGCAGACCCAACCAAGGACAGGCAGCAGAGGCACTGTGGCCACGGCAGGGCACAGCCTGGGGCCAGGCCATGGCCTGGGATGGAGACCAGGCTGTGGTGCTGCTTTGGGGGCTGCCCCACAGCCTCCCCCAACAAAGCACAGGTCTGTGAGCACAGCAAGATGAGCCCTCCTGGGGTTTGCTGTGTTTGGCTCTCAGGTGGAGGAAAAAAGCTGCAGCATGTAGAGCTAAAGGTGGACAGTAAGTGGGAGAGCCAGAGGTGACCCAGCCAGGGGCTGGATTGAGGAGCAGTTGGTCATTGCTCAGCCTCCTCATGGTGCCAGGTTACCAGCTGTGAAGGACATGGGAATGTCACCTGAGGGCCTTTTCCAGCAGAAATACCAGAGCTATTTCAAAGCAGCTACCCTTGAGGAGCGTCCTCTGTCCTCCCCAGTGCTTCCTGGTGTGCCAGCAGAGCCAGCTACCAAAGTGAGCACCAGAAAGGCAAGAACAGCACCTCCAGCTCCTCTCCTCCTCTGCTGGAAGCTGAGGGCCGGCACAAGAACTCCTGGAGCCCCCAGGCTGTGCAAGGAACCCCCAGAGCTCTGCCTGAGGAGAGCAGCAGTGGTTGTCTGGGTTATCTGGGACACCTGGAGTGTCCCTCCTGCTGTGCTGCTGCTGGGAGCTGCAGGGAGCTCCACTAGGTCCCACCACAGCCAGGCCAGGTTTAACTGTGTAGCTATCTCTCTCTTTTTTTGGTTTTTTCATTTTTTGATAGCAGAAGATTCTGGAAGTCACTAAAAATAAGTTTGTTTGGGTTTTTAAGCCTGATTCAAACATATTTGTGTAGTCTTTAAAGATGGCACCTCCCCCTTGCGCCTGCTTGACAACAGATTTGTCAGTCATGAAGAATGCTCTGCATGCACAGAAATATCTCGGGTTACTTTTCCCATAATCAAAAGAAAACAAATCCCAGAGCAGCCCTGGCAGGCCCCTTCCGGCCAGCACTGCTGCCCCCCTGAGACACATCAGGCTCAGCTGCTGCCTTCAGAGGGCAAGCAAGGGAGTTTGCTTCCAATATAAAATTAGACACTGAAACAAACTGACTTTCCCCCCGCCATCCAAAAAAAAAAAACCAACAAACCAAACCCCTCCCCCCCCAAAAAAAAACCAACCAAAAACAAAACCACAACCCCAACAAAAACCCTAAAACCAACCAACCAACCAACAACAACCAAATCCAAAAACAAACAAACAAACAAACAAACAAACCTGGAACAACCCCCCAAGCTCTAGCCCAGCTGCCTGTCCGTTAAGGACATTCCAAGGCACTAGTGAGATGTGCATGGGTGCTTGGGCTGGAGAAGGCAGCACAGAGGTTCTGTCCCTGCCTTGCTCTGCTCCCAGTGCTGCCCCTGCTCCCTGGCAGGAGCTGGCAGCTCCCAGCACCCTGAGAGCAGTGCTGGCCCAGCTCAGCTTCCAGCATGCCCTCTCCCACTGCCTGCTCCTGCCAAAGGGCTTGCTCCTAAAAAGCCCTTCCTGATTACAGAGGATTGGCATTTAAAAGGAGCTTCAAAGTTTTTTACCTCATTATCCTCCTTTAAATCCCTCCCTAATACCTTCATCTGCTGTTATGGTTAAATGAATTTTGCCGGTTAGAGATGGCAACATGCTATGGCTACAGCCTGTATCTATCTATCCCACTTAAATGTGGACAGTAAGCTTCTGAGGGGAAAAAACTCTAATTACAAGGAAGACAGTCTTGCAACTCTACAAGTATACAAGTAAACACCAGTAAATCTTTCAGTATTGCCAAAATCTTGGCCTAATGTAGCAGCAGTTCTGCTATAGGAAGAATTTTTATATCTAGCACTGAAAGCTGCCCTTATTAAAAATGAAAAATGTAAAATGAAAAAAATAAATCTATCACAGCCATCCTTAGCAGTACCACTCCTGCAGTGGGTTTACATTGCTCAGTATAAATTAAAGAGATCCCATAAGCAGCTTGCAATAATTTACTCAATTAGCCTTTTGCTTTCTCTGTCCGTTTTATGTAACACTGGTGAGAAAATTGCTGGCTGCTATCTAGAATTGTTGCCGAAAGCTTCTGGAATGCTTTGCATTCCTGTGATGGGGACCTTAGCAGAGACCACTGCGGCACTCCTGGGTCTGCAGGGTCAGATGAGTCACGGCAGCGTCTCCTTTTCACGTCTGATCAACTGTGCAAAATCCTGGGGACAAATACTCCTGCACATTACTCTTATGTCCTGGGGATCCTCATTCAAAACCATTCAGAGAAAACAAGCATGAAACAAGGCTGCAAAGTGACATCATTTAAGAATTTCAGCAGAGTTACAAAAAACATCTGGGGGCCTAAACCAGCCTTTTGCTACCCACATACAGTACCTAGCACAATGGAGACCTAGTGTATTATTGTGCCCCTAGACTTGGTGGCTTAATAAACAATTTTGGCAGATCTGCTAATTCATTAGATGTCTCACCTTATGCATTTACAGCAGCTTGGAACATCCCAAGATCTTTAATCCTCATCTAGGCCTCTTTCCTTAAAAATATGTATCATCACACTGGATGTACCACCATGGAAATGCAAAGTAAATGTTCTGTATCATCACATTTTTTGGTGTGGAGTTGCACAAATTTCACCCCAGAGAGCTCTGGAAAAGAAGAAAATTACAGTAGCTTCAATCACAATAAAATATTCAGAAGGTGAAGCTCAAACACATAAAGGATTCCAGTTGTGAAAGGTTTTTCACTCTTGCTCACTGCAAAGAAATAACCAGAGGCACCACTGAGCATTGTCAAACCCCTGCTGCATCAGCCTTTATGTACGTAGGATTCCACAAACCACTATACTGGGACTTTATATTCGTGTTTAAGCCAAAACCTAGTTCTTGTTCTTTGCTAATGAGAGGGGAAGGGCATGGGCAGGGAAATATGCAGAGACCAGAGCATGGCAGAGAAAAGAGCAAGGAGAGAAGACAGTGCCAAAGGAAAGCACCTGCCTGTCTTTCGTTTGGAGACAAATTGCTTCTCAGGGCTGGGTTTCATGAAAAACAGCAGCTGAGCAGGCTCCTGGGGGAATGTGTTTGCCTTGGCAAGGCCACTCAGCCTGGGGGCACAGCCAGGTCTTGGGACAACTTAATCCTCTCAAAGCTCTTGGTCCAAGAGCAAAGCTTGATGCAAGTCCCCACCCCTCAGGACACTTGAGGATCACCAGAAGTCAGGGACAGAGCCCTGCCCTGTGTCCCCTGGCAGAGTGCACACACCCTCCTGACCATCCTCGTGTCCCACGGGGAGCACTGTGTGGCCTCAAGCAGCAGGAGCATCTGGAGAGACCTGGAGCAGACATTGCATGTGCAGACTCTCCCTTTAGTGCTACATCCAGGCCTCTGAGTGAAAAGCAGCCACGCCACAGAGCTGCAGCAATCCCAGCCCAGTCAGCAGCATCCCTTTTGTGGGGGGCTGCACGCCTGCCTCAGCTCCACACAGATAGAGAGGCTGCAGCCAGTGACAAGTCTGTACAATTAAAATGCCTTCATTCCTTGATTTCTTAGCTTTCAAAAAGATGATACAGGAGTAGAGGTCTGAAAACACAGAAGCCTTTCCATTTGAGAATGGCCCACTTCCCAACTTTTAGAATACTTGTGTACAGGACACTGCAGAACGCCATACAGCCACCTAGTGCTGGAAAAAAATCACTTCTCCACATCTGGGACTGTTCTCTGAAGTCCCACAAGTGCAGTGGAGACCGAGTGTCCAGCGAGGAGGAACAAAAGCCAAGTCTCTGCAAAAGTCATGACTGCACTTCCAGTTATGGGCAGCAGCAAGTCTGAGAACAGAAGGGCTGATGGGCTGCACACAGCAAACACACTTTTATCCTGCTAAAGACAAGGAAAGACATCCCACAAATGACACCACTGTGGCTTCTGTTACCTGTGGCACATCTCCTCAGTACTCTGGGTTAGGCTGAGTAGCAAGCAGATCTGCTTATTTTCAAGGGTGCCCAAGCTGCCCATCCCACTGCTGGCCCTCCCAACTCTGTCTCACCAAACATGTTGCTCTCTTCCTAACAGGGAACTACCAAGACTTTCTTCAGACAAAACCATCTAATTTCACAGCAATTCCTTGCCATGACAAGACTGAGACTTGCTGTCCTCCTGTCTAATCATGGCTATAAAGTGAAAGCACAGCATGCTCCTTCCAAGCCACTTGCTCCCTCATTCATCTGCTCGGGTAGGGTGGCACAGGCAGTCTTGCAGCTGTGCAGTGGAACAGATCAGGGAGCCAGTCTGGGTAAAAACTCTTCCAGTAAAGAGAAAAAGAATGACAGGGAAAAGGGTTTGCATTCAGCCAGATCCATTACCTGGGTCCTGCTCAACAGACACACTCATGCCAGCAGGAGACTGGGCCAGCACTGGCCCCTGAGCCATTCAGCAAACTGCAGCCCCAGTGACCATGTCTGCCCCACCAGGGCCAGGACACCCAGCAGAGATCTGGAATGTGCCCTGTGCTGCCTCCACTAGGGCACAACCCTGATCAAAATCAGGTTAGTTAGTTAAGCCTTTCTTTGAAGACTGTGTTTTTCCATGGCTCCTAGACTAGTTGCCTGGAAGATGGCAGAGCTAACCCCACTCTGCATGCCAGTTTGGAATATCCGACTTTATTGGGGGGTTTCCCCTTAAAATTTGAAAATATTCTGCCAAACAGCTAGCTAACCAGGTCTTAGAGGGATATGGTTTCTTGTTCTCTTGCTTATAAGAGAAACTTGAAACAAATTAAAATTATACTGGCCTCGTACTAAAGGTCAGCGTTGTGGGGAAAGATGACTTGCTCGGAATTCAGTCAGGAAGTTTAACACAAATAATCCAGCTTGAAGTTCTGTGAGAACAAGTCCCAGCCAACCAAAAAAAAAAAAAAAAGAGGAGTGCTGATAGAACTAATTTAAGTATTAAATCTCTGTTTCCAAGCATTTTTTCCACTGATAAGCCCAGAGACTTTTAAAGCTGCCATGTGAAAAATTATTTAGCTAGGTGTGAAAGAGATATATATTGGTACCTTCCCAGATAAAGCCAGGCTTTTATCAGGAGATTTGCGCAGGAATGAGCAGGAACAAGCGGGAGAGGGAACAAAGCGTTTTGTTATGCATTACTGTGGAGATAGATTGCACTGTACAGAGTGTCACAAATACTTGTGGTAAAGCTTTAGGCTGCCTCAAACTACTTTAGCAGAATGTTCATGCCATGAAAAAGGGAGAAGAGCTAATAAAACCCAACAGTTATTTGCAAATAACTACTTCTTTGTTAGTAAAGAAATGCCTTGCATTTGTTCAGATGCCTTCTGTATCTGTAAAGCTACATTAGCCTCTATAAGGCTACATCATAAATTACATTTGGAACTGTTCAGGACTTACCTTAAAGTCTTTCCGGCCTTCCTCTATTTTAATCCCACTAGAAACAGGTGTTTAAAAACAGGTATTGGAGTTAGTAAAAAATAGCAGATGCTCTACCTTCAAGTCACTACCAGCCTTGAAATGATGCCTTCAAAAAGAATTAGAAAGCATTTAGGTTTTAGAGAACACATCTGTGTTTGTATCTATGCAAATACCTATTTCCATGTGGTTTTTTAATAAAGTCCATAGGGATGCAGTGGGTTAGGAGATCCCTCCCAAACTGCAGAAAAGAGAAGAACACGAGTAGTTGATTCCTCACAGATCTATACCTCTCTGGTAGGTCTGGCTGAAGCCAAAGGGGCTATAAAGCATCCAAAAATCTACATCCAGACTCCACCAGTCTGGTTTTGTTTTTCTGGCTGACCAAAAGCTGTTACCAAGAAATGAGCCTTTTGATCCCCTCTGCCGTTTCAGAGCATTCAGTTCCCCCAGTAAGTGGCTGCTCACATCACGCTGGTTGTACCGGGACTGGAGGAACGTTAAAACCAAACGATCTGCGGTTTTCCTGCGGCAGCCACATCACCCAGGAGCATGGGGAGAGAAACTGTCCTGCCGACAGAAACGACAGGAACTGACCTGGAAATCTGCCTTGTTCTTGAAAGAACTTCCGTTCATTTCCAGAACTGCAGCAATAATCAATTCTCTTTGACAGTACACTAGGAAGCTTTAAATTCACTTTCTATACCTGCATCTAACAGGACAACAGACATCTAACAAATACTAATAAAATAGCTTTCATGTTTTATAGACAAACACTTGGATAATTTTGCAGTTAAGAGTTACTGTGACCCACATCTGACCAGAAAATATGCACTTGATGAACATGAATTAGCACAATTCAGGCTTTCCGAAGCAGTCTCTGCCGTGTCACCTGCAGGCCGGTGCCGCCGCTGCGATGCCGCACGATCGTGACTCGCTGCTGCCCTCTTCACTCCGGCAGCCGCTCCAGGGCGGGATGGACACAGCAGCGCCAGGAATCCTGCTCCCTCTCGGTGACTCAGCGTCCACTGCTTGACTATTTGTTCTCTCTTCTCAGCAAGAGTAACTCGCAGAAAGTTACACCTGGCTCAGAAGAAAACGCCCATGCCTGTAGCCTGGCTTGGGGAAAGCACAGCAGAGAGCAGAGCTGAGCGCCGAGTGCTCCCTCCCAAGCCACACGAGGCTCTGCCACCCGAGGTGTTGTAATCAGACCATAACACGTGGCTGTTCCCTTTCAGCTCTAATGAAGCATCAGCAAATGGATAACATATCTACAGCCTCTCCCTCTCCCCTGTCTCTGGGAGGCAGGTGCAGCCCCGAGAAAGGTTCACAAAATGGATTCAGATGTGACAGATCTGTAAATTGCCAGGCAGCTATCTGGAAAAGCTTGCTGCAGCCAAAAATGTGCTCTTTGGAACACCACTGAATGTCTTCTGTGTTTACAGTAATGGTTTCACTTCTTTCAGTTCCTCAAGAGAAAGGATCAGAAGGACATCAAAGAAATATTAGATCACAGGGTGTTTAAATGAAAGTGTCGGCACCAGTGCTCTTGCTCCAGCTGGTTAGCAGGGAGAGACACCTGCAAGTGCTCTCCAGAGCAACCGTGGTGTTTTCTAATGCGTATGGAACATTTATTTCAGTGGAAACCCATTTGCAAATCCCCCCAAATCTCAATTCCCTAGATAAGAGAATCCAGCTCTGCCTTCAATGGAATTTCTTTAAAAAATGGCTTTTGGAAGGTTAGCTTTCCTGTACCATATAAGAATGTGGATTTAATCCATGGTCACTTTATTTTTTGTTGACTTACTTGAGACTTTTTTTTCAGCTTGTCTTGTTTTTCAAATCAGCAAAAATGAAAAAATTCCCTGAAGTGTCATTTTTAATGCTGAACATTAAAGGCAAATGTTCCTTTTGGCCAAACCCACAGAATTTCCTTCAACTCTGCTCTCCACTTGTAATTAAGAGCCAGACAGTCTATTAGTTACTCTGTTTCATTATTAAGTCTACAATGTACTGAAAAATAAGAAACAGCAATGCTAACCCAAAGAGTAAAATTCCTCTCAAATCTTTGTATATGTATGTCATTCCAGCAAAGCCCTTTGGCATGACTGTAGCACAGCAGCAACCCCCCTTTTATGCCCTGTTTTTCCAACAAACCTGTTAAACTTCAGGCCAATTTACTAATGAGAAAGCCTGTGTGTTTTCTTGCTCTTTGCTTGTGTATAATATCTATGAAATAGAGAATTAAGTTATCAAAGATGTCTTAAATTACACCTTATTGCTGAAAGACAGTGACAACTCAAGACAGCAGAATATTCTGAAAGAAAGAAAGAGGGTTCCCTCAGAACCCTCTTTCTCCAGCAAAGGATATCAAGTAGAGTCCTAAAGTACCAGCTTAACTTTAGGCCTATGAATGCTGCCATAAGGCAGCAGAGCCATCACCATTTCCAGGCACCCAGTCCTGCAGTCACCTCCCGAGCAGCAGAGAGCTCGCAGGGTGATGGTGCTCAGCAGGTTTGGAGTTTGCCACATCTGAAACAGCTGTAACGAGCAGAGACCTGAGTCAATGCCTTATTAAGGATCCCCTTTGTATTTGTCAAACTGTCCTCCTCCCCCAGAGGAGGGTGAGGCTCCCTGCAGGACTGGCAGCTCTGCGCAGCACCGTCCCTGCCGTGCTCCTGCCCCCAGTTAAGCAGCAGTGTGACAGCAGGGACACACGACAGCTGCCCCAGAACGTGCTCTTACTGCCAGGGGCCTGCGAGAGTCTCAGACTCAATGTCACATCTGCCTTTCAAGCCACTCCGGGCTTTTAAAACTCCCAGAGCAGCAGTGGTGGCGTACAAGGGGGAAATAGTAAACCTCCTACTCCTGGATTACTCTTTTTAGGGTACTTTTTGCCATCTCGGAGGACTAAAATAGATCAGAAGGCCTCTTTTCCCATCCCTCCCCCTCACCCACCAATTACTGATGAAGTCTTTCCATGGTTGTGATTGTTTCATAGGGCTCGTGAGGAGTAGTACATAAATAAATAAATAAAACCTAAGGAACACTCCCCTCTTCCACATTCATTTTTTGCCATAGCCACAAGCTCTGAAATGATACAAGGATGGCAAAAGGAACTCAGATGTTTATATGGGAGCTTATATAGCTACAGCTTAAACACCTGAAAGTATAGCCCATGACTATACAGGTTGCAGGCCCAAGAAGTCAGTTGCATGTAAAAAGATTTTAGTTGCTAAATCAGACTCCAAGTGAGGTTTTAAGAGTTTCAAGAATTTGTGCTCAGGTACCTGCCTCCTTTGTTTTCCAGCTACTTTGTTTGTTACCACTTTGCCATGCACCCTCTAGGCAAACCAGCCTTGCACTCACACAGATATCCCTCTGCAGGTCAGCCTTACACTCACACAGATATCCCTCTGCAGATCAGCCTTGCACTCACACAGATAGATACCCCTCTGCAGATGAGCTGGGACAGGTCTAGTGTGAAGGAAGCTCGTGGTCCCTCTCCCAGCACACTGCCTGCTCCCAGCAGGAGCTCAGCCCTGTGAGCTGCTGTGGCAGAAACACACCAGGGGTGCCCAGCCGGGTGAGCTGGCAGCACTGCTGCGTGCATGCCTGGCTTTGCCTGCTGGCAGCTGTCACCAAGTCATTTACAGGGCCCACCCCAGTCCCAGTCCTTCTCTTCCCTTCCATTCAGAGCCTTGCATGCTGTCCCTCCTGTGGGCAACCAGGGAGCACCACAGCTGGCCACACCAGCAAGGTCAGCAATGCTGAGCTTTGTTTCCATCCCAAAGAGCTTCTCTGGCCATACACAAACCTTCACTGACCTGAACTATGCATCTGTGTTTTCTTGCTTTGCTTGTAGCACAGCACTGTGATAACGTTGCCAAACCAGCAAAAGCTTGTATTGTGACTTTTTGGAAATGGGACATTTCTGGCAACCCGACAGAATCCTCTGGGAAAAAGTCTCCCACATCTCTGCTTGTCTCTAGGGGTGCAGGCACAGACTATCTGTGCACATCACAGTTTTCTGTGCAGGAATAACTGGTGTGCCCCATCACAAGACAAATCAATTCCTGTGACTGAGTGGAAAATCCTGGAGACAAAATGGAAAGGTACAATCAGTAATTTCCAAATACACACATACCCCTCCCATACTGGTTTTTATTTGTTTCTGCATGCTCGACCTTCTGAAGTCTCACTCTAGAAATTGAAACTAATTCAGATGTTTTTATGTAGTTTAAAAAACCCATTGTTATAGAGAGGAATTTCACAAAGGTCACAAGGATATCCCGTTCATGGATCAAAGCATCCTTTGGCAAGGATTTGACAGTGGGTAAATAATTTCTGAGCAGAAGCCTGGCTGCTAATTTCAACTATATGGATAGATTCCTGCAGGATCTAGTGCTCCTGATTTCCCACTGTAAAAACAGAGACTTGATGGAATCCAGGCAGCAATAAAGCTGTTGGTCTGGACTTACCCAGGTAACACAAAGCATGTATCTCTCACGAACAAAGCAAAAGCCAAGTAAGGGCTATTAGCAGCTGAGAACTGCATCATTTGTAGTTACACAGGCATTCATCCTAAGGAGTGAACAACAGCTTGCAACTGTGATCACACAGTTACACTGGAAAAGAGACTGGGTGGGCAGTATTTATACACGGGACCAAGAAAGCACTGCAGCTCCACAAACACGCATATCGAGTGGATATTCTGAAAGGAATTAAACAGATGAAATAGCTTCATTCTCAACAACTGCTATAAAGTTTTATATGAAGAGCACCAAAAACTCTTTATTTTAGTTTAAACCTCTCATAATGTTGCAGGACATTTTGCCCAGGCCTGCAGAGTTACTGAAAAGAATCCTCTGCAGTCTTTTTATGGCTACAAGCAAGCCAACACCAAACCTCAGTGCTGAAGAGTCAATGAAATGACAACAAAGATGAGAACCGCATTTTGAAACTTGAGCCTCCCTCCAATTCTGTGCAGAACAAATTTCCAAAGCTGAGATTTCCAAAAGGAATAGGGTTCGAAGTGAAAAGAGACACTTGTTTCCAAGTCTGCTATCATAAAGCTTGGAAGGGAGGCAGTGAGGGTTCCTGTCAGCTGAACAGAGAGCAGCTCCCTCATGCACTGCCCGAGGAGTGGGGACAGGGACAGAAATAATCTGTTGATGCCTGTATGCTGATTGACTCTGTGGTGGTGGACATCAGGTAAGATTTAGAAACAGGTGTCTGTAGAAAGGGAGAAAAAATTACTCTGGATGGGCAAATGTGTAATATTTACTACTTATGTAAATCCAACTCTGTCTCACATAGAACTTCTACTTAAGAAATATAAGTGAAGGAGGGTTTCTGAATGAGTTGAACTACAACACAAGGCTTTTGTGGGTTTTCCTGACAGAACTCCAGCCAAGGACTGTGCTTTCCATGGCAGTATCCTCACCAGTGCTTGTGAGACAGCCAAGAGGATATTTTGCACTGGACATTTATTTCCTCCTTAAGAACAATGATGAGGTTAAAAGGGAACCATTCAAGTGGACATAAGGACTGTACTTCAGCAAGCAAACTTGGTGTGAAGATGAACCAAGATCAAGATTTCCTTCCCCACTAGCAAAGACCCTCACAAACCACGTGTGAGAATCACACAGCTGATACTTAAGAAGGAAAGATTTCTGGTATAAATCAATAAAGTTATAATATTATCAGCAAATGATAGAAGTGAGATTCATGAAGTTTCTGTATCTGACCAAGCCTCGATCTGAGCTTCCACAGGGCTGCTGGCCTTAGACACCAGCACATCCTGCTGCTCCATTCCTAAATGGAGGATTCAGGAGTGTCTTGCTGAAGTCAAATGACACCACAATAACCTGCAAGCTGGCTCTCCAACATCAGAAAAAAATAATGTTCCCCCACTTAAAACCTTAATCAAGACTTGAAACTGCCTGGGTGACGTGTGCATTTACTCCAATTCCAAGGGAGGTACAATTTAAGAGCATGATAAGTCATTCATGTCAGTGAACCAAATAAAAAAGAGTGTGCCTGGGGCAAGCACTTCTGAGCTCAAATGCAGCAGGTTTTAGTTATGATTAGTTACTGGTACACTCTTTTTATCAGTCCAAACCATTTTTTGCTCAGTTAAGGACAGCTGACAACATCTAGCAAGACACAGTTGACAAATACTACAACATTTTCTGCAGTACAAGATTTGATGCTATTACTTCATATCTGTTTTCCTTACTGCTTTTCTTGCCTCAATTCTAGCTCCTTTCATGGCTTCAGATTCACTCTTTTGGAAACTAGTCTGGTCAGTAATTCTAATCTCACTCATTTCCCAAAAATGACAGCAGAGCAAAACAAGGTCTCTTTCTTAACATTTCCAGTGGTGGAGACTGTGGGGAACACAAGGCTGGCAGGAGAGAAATGCACTGGTACAGAGAGGGACAACCAAGGTGACTCCAGCCAGGAGGTCCCAAAGAGCACCTGAGCACTGTTAACTCCCACAGAAATCACACTCAAAGAACAAATTACTCCAGAGCTAATGAGTAGCTTGACTCAATCCTATCTGGAACAGATCAAGGAGAAAGGGAGTCTTCTGTGGCAACCAGAAAGATCTGTATCTTGCACTCGTTCTTTCTTTTTCCTGCATGCAGCATAAGGAACAAAACATGGATGTTTTGGCACAACTCCTCTCAACGAACACAAATAGCCATTAAAAACACGAGAGAACATGCTGGGCACTTCACTGAGATGTGGAATCTCCAAATTCAAGATTTCTCTTGCCATATTGCAGAGACCTGAACTGAAAATCTGCTTTATCTCAGACACAGCAGGCACTGTTTTCCCATGTCCCAAGGGCAAGCAATCTTTCTTCTCCCAATATTTCCTCCTCCATCTCCTGGTCCCAGAGATGCTCCAATAAAATGATGCATTTTGATTACATTTTTTTCAGCCCCAAATAGTCTGACAATCTCTAATCTTAGCATTTTTCTCCTCTCCTTATTCCCTGTGGTCACATCACTTTGAATTGTGCTGTGTGAAAAGTCATTGTCTTGGATACAAAAGCACAGACAGAGTATTTATAATACTTAGGAGACCAGCAAATTTCTTGGTTGCTGGTCACGGAGAATCACTAGATAAAATCCACATGTACAAGAAAAACTGGAGCAAAAATCTTAGTTTTAAAGATAGGAAGAGCCTTTTGTCATGTGTATTAAAATTAACTAACAGTGACTTTTGGATCAGTGAATTCCTTGCAAAGGTACTCCGTGCACGAGGGACAGTGCCTGACACAGACCTACCATGTATTTAGTACAATTTACAATTTTATTTAGGAGAAAAAAATCACACTGTGTTTTAAAAGCTGATAAACACACACATGTGCTTTCAAAAATATACTTCTTAAGGTGATATTATTATCTTGCATCACAACTAAATTTCAAATTTCATGTTTATGCGGCCATTTCTCAGGTATTGGTATAACTGAGAAGAAACCATGAAACCACCAACAGACAATTATTAGTAGAGAAATAACATTACATTTGGCAAACAGATAAGCATAACAGTTACATGTACTGCAGGAGTGTTTGAATACAGGTTTCCCACACAGCAAAATCTGAAAACACCTTGCATTCCAAGTGCAGCTGTTCTGCTATTGAGTAGGAAATAGACTTTTTAAACTAAAATCCTGTTTGACATGAAGGGAAAGTTTTGGCAAGACAGATTGTTTTCCATCATTAGATGAAATTTTGAAAGCTGTTTCCTAGTGGAACATTTCACTGCAAATATTTTGGACACTTTCATGTGACTTGAAAGTCAACTGAGATCCATGCTTGCATCTCTTATGGTTACAAGATAAATAGCAGATTTCTGAGGATAAAAATAGCTCTCCTTCCCAAGGCAAAACCTGGTTTTGAGAGGGAGAAATGCTAAAATATTTCACAGGAATAGATGCATATATTTTTTTTCTTTAAAGAAGTCCTTAATGTAGTTACAGTTATGCAGTGGCCTAATTTAATGTCCAACATATAATTTAAATTGAAATTCACCTTCCAGAACATTAAAAAAGGCCAGTGTCCATGTTTGGGTGTAGAAGTACATGTAGAAGTACAACATCCCCTGAAGACTTGTGGTTAGGACCTCATTATCCTTGAACACCTGAGCAGGGCAGCACATTTCTTCCTTGGACACAAAGTGATGCTTCTGACAAAGCAGAGGTGACCACACGTGTGTGCTGCATTCCCATGTGCTGTCACACACCAGGGCTTCCTGCCCAGCATTGCGTTGTTTGCAGTGATTGCAGAGACTCCCTCTGCTCCCTCCAAGATCATCAGCTTCTGCTGCCAAGGGATGAGATTCATCTCCAAGGCAAGAGCCAGGGCCTGCTTTGAAACGTGGGAAATCAACAGCAGGAGCAGGTAATTGTAATGGAGGGCTCTCTCATTCCCGTTAGAAAACAAACAACCAAACAAATAAGCAAAGCCAAAACTTGAACACGTTGTGGTTGTACGGCCTCGGGATGTGAGGCACACGAGCTGCTCTTCCAGGGCTGGGAACCTTCATGGGCAAGGGGAAAGATGCAGCTGATTCCTTGCTGATGTTCAAGGCACACGCAGGATTCTTCTCTCAGGAGTGAACTTTAACCATGAAAATCCACCTGAGTAATTCCTAAGTCAAAAACAGGCTTGGAACTTTCTATAAAGCAGTAGACAGTCTTTGAAAACATCAAACACAGCCCTCAGTCAGTGCAGTAAGAATACAGTAATCATTCCCAGAAATTGACTGAATTTATCAAATACTTTCCTAGGATCACAAATAAACATCTTTTTGTGAGTTCAAAATGGGTATTTCCCATGGAACAACTGCCTTTTTTACCAGTTGTGCCTCATCCTAAAATCAGGGGGGAAAAGGTGATAAAACCTTTTCTGATCCAGAGGAAAAAAGAAGGGATTTTTTTCCCCAGTAATGATTTAATTCCTCTCACATCTTGGAGTATTTTTAATAGCCTTTCCTGTACAGGTTTTAAGGGGTTTGTTTCAGATCCCAGGACGTGTTACACGAGCACTGCACTCTCTGAGCAAAAGCTGCACCCAAATTACTAGGAGATCTCAGGGACATTTCCTTGGTGTTTTGGGGCATGGGCAGCTCAGTCTCTCCCCTTAGAAGAGAATACCCACATCCAGGGCAGTACCAGGCAGCTGGAAAACATACAAACTTCTTAAGGCTTTCCAAGCAGCACACCAAAACAGATCCTAGAACACAGAGAGTGAGTCACACACAGGTGGTTTGCTGGGTTCAGCTGTACTGGGCATTCCCAAAGTGCACAGGGAGCCCCAGCTGTGTGGTGAAGGGTGTCGAGGTTACACCTAGGGAGTTGGTTGGAAATGGGGAATGTTTTGGGTGCCTCCAGCCAGCAGCTGTGCCCAGGAGAGCAGAGCAGGACTGGACTTGGCTGAGATGGGGGAGGTGACAAAGAACAGAAGCTGGAGATGATGCCCAGCCTGGTACCAGGGGATCACTGGGGGGAAGATGCCACTTATCTCATCCTGCACTATCTCAAACAAAAGCACTGGGGCCAGTTTTCAAACCAGACCAAGTATCTGGGTCTTTCTTCAACATAAGAACTTCTTCACCTGGAAAATGAAACAGGGAAAGAGTTCACAGCTCTGTCTGACAATCAGACCAAAGAGTGCACCACAGCCCAAACCACCCATCTTTGGAAGAACACCACGAGTTTATTCCAATTTGTACATATATAATGAGGGCCACACTCTGCCAAATCAGTGCTGCAAGGAGCCCTGTTCCTGGGCCACATGAGTCAGGCTGCTGAGAACAGCACACCAAACCCACCCACTCCTGGCCACTGAATCCATCTGCTCAGATGGCAAGAGATGTTTCTATGACACCACATTCTTCTGGCATGCTGCTCAAGGAATTAACAACAACACAAGGAGTGGGACATTTCTCTGTGGTTTGCAAAACAAGAAGGAAAAAAACCCCAATCCCAAAGAAATCTATGACTAATATGATATATTTAAAAAAAATCACACAAAAATCCCTATCCATGACAAGATTTATATATATCAAAATAGCAAACAAGAGCTGCAGCATTCAAAGTAGATCACAGACTCTGGAAAGTCAGCTTTAGTTCCCAGTATCCTGATGGAAATTAAACATTTCTAGCCATACAGAAGCGTTATTGACAATCTGCAGCTAACATTCTCTTTTTCTAAGAGATCAGTTCAAACTAAAGACTGTATGATGTCCAATATTAATCTTCATAACCACTGAGGATTATGAAGGGCTTTGAATTCTGAGACTACTTGGGATCAAAGTCACTTGAAGGAGCTGGGAGGGAAACATCAGAGCAGCTCCTGCCTCCTCTTCCTCCTCCATGTGTGCTTTCCCTGACACCACAGCTAACCATGGCTGGAAAGCAGATTTTAAGGAAGTGCTCCCACACTGGGGATCCCAGCAGCAGGTGTGGCCATGGGGGGGCCCGCTGGGAATTCCGTTCAATCGGATATTTATGGCAGTGTTTGTGCTTATGTGAAATGACAATTCCGAGAGTAGAACTGCAGTCACAAATCTGGGAGCTGCTTGGGAAGACAATGATGGCACCATTCCCATTTGGTGCTAGACGTGACTTCAGTATTCAGAACTGAAAATGTGTCCAATGAAACAAACAAAACACTCACTCCAAACCCACCGCAAACATACAGATGTGAGTCACGACATCCTAATGCACTAAAATAAAATCCCAAACATCAACCATAACCATCCAAATACCCAAAACCCAACACAACAACCCACAAAAACAGAAAGCATGTTGATTAAAGTATGTGCTATTAATTACCCAGAGTGGAACATGATATAAAAAGATTCATCTCAGCCTACTAGGTAACATTACTCATGTCTGCATGACTGTAACAAAAAGCTATTTGTAGATGTGAAAGATTTACCTGGAAATCAACATGATAGTTTCCATAACTCATAGCTATCTTATTGGATTTGGGATGTGAGACAGCTCAGAGGGCAAGAAGAAAAAGACAAAAGAGATCATGTTACTTTGCAGCTCCAGCTGGATGGTAACAGACTTTTTCAAACAGTAAGAGAGAAAAGGAGTCTTACATGCACCTTGCAGAATTTATGAACAGCTGGGCCCAAATAAACTTCTTTATGCAAACAAGTACTTGAATATGTAAATCAGCACTTACACAAACAGATCTCCATGTGTACAAATATTTTCCCATGAAAACTGCTCCTTTCTTAAGCCAAATCTGCTCCCATTCAAACCTATGGCAGAATTTCTTTTGACCAGAGGAAGCAAGAATAGAAATCCAACCTCTACAAAAATATTCTCAGGTTTGTTTGGGGTTTGTGTTTGCTGTTTTCTTTCAAACAGACCTATGTAGGGAATGGTCCATCAGCTCAAAGATCATTCAGCAGTTATGGGAATTTATTTCTACAAACTTGTCTCAACACAAGGTCAGAACAGCTTTCACAAGTGCTTATTTCCTGTGGCCTGCACTCATACTTACATTGCTGTTGCACCCAAAGGCCCCAGGAGGTTTTTCTATAGATTCAGAAAATGGAGAGCCCTTTGCATTTGGGATTCATTCACATTTTCATTCCAGAGAATACACTGTTATATTTTACCCATAAAAACCACCAGGTATTCTACTTCTATAAGGACTTTGACAGAATTCTGGTGTGTCAAACACACTAAAGCCCAAGAAGGTAAAACCTGTCCATTTATCACAGCTACCTTTGCTGAAGCTCTGCATGCCAATACCAATTTGTTTATTCATTTCCTTTCTTACAACCCTTCTTTACTTTTCCAATCTATAAACTTAGTTTTATCAGTGCCTAAAAAGTACCAGGAAAAGTGATCTGTGGAACACAGAAATGCAGCAGGTTTCCCATGGCTACCCAAGCTATTATATGTTAGATCAGGTCTGTAGGCAGTGAAATCATAGCACCATTATCATTGCCTTGTGGGAGCAATAATTCTGGGTGGTCTGTAACACTGCAGCTCCCAGCCCTGAGGTAGTATGACCATGTTGTCAAGTAGAGCCTCTCTAGGAGTGTAACTAGGCTGAGGCTTTTTGACCTCATAGATAAATAGGTTTTGTTGAAAGCTGTTCTATTATTTTTCAGATTAGCTTGGACTTGCATTTGGTTCATTCTCTGCCATGGGAGTGGGAGAAAGCGAGGCCTTGAGATATCCAGTACATGTTTATCCAGCTGCAGTAGCTTGATTCTCAAAGTATAACTGTCAACATCTCCACTCCCTCATGCAAATCGAAATTTGTAAACAATCCTAATAATTCTTCCTCCCTGTTGTTCGTTGTAGTTTTGCATTCCTGACTGAGCAGCCACAGCACGGAGAGCAGCTCGAGTCAATCCAGGCTGACTGCTGTGGAAAAAAAATGTACCAAAACCATGGGCTCCCAGAACAGACTGTTCAATGCTAATTTTAAATCTCGAAAAACAGTGCCAGTCTGACATCAGTGTGGTATTTTTCCATATTTTCTAAATAATCAAGAGAAACTGTGTTGTTTTGGGGGTTTTTTTTAACATTTGATTCAGCTTCCATTCCCTTGTGTAAATAGCCATAGAACATTTATCAATTTTTTTAAACTATGTAAACAGAATTGCACTTTGCAGGAATTTTTCTACCACCATAATTCATAAAATCAAATTTCTTTATCTAATTTGTCCAGAGTTTGTTTTTCCCAGCTATACTATACTGGAGCAGAGGGTCAGAAAGTCTCCTTACAAAGGATATCCCTTCAGATCTCTGTATGGTGAGCAGGCTGAACATTACCATTTTTCCTTTCATTAAAACCCCCAAAATTTGGAGGGCATGGTCACTGAAGACATTTCACTCCAGCCACAGTAAAAAGCTCTTTCTAGCATTTATTTAGTTTCAGCAAAGACCTGATATTTCAAGTATTTATACACGGGCTTAATGGGGAATACTTTAAAGCCTAATGATCTGCCAAGACTAGTCTTGCACATAAACATTTGTAGCACAAGGGATTAATAGCCTCAAAATGAGAGAGAGAGCTCTCTTTAAATGTAACTTTATAAAGATCTTCTTAAGATGTTAAGACAAATAGTTCTTTGAGCAGTAAAATAAAATACAATTTCTCATAGATTTTATGTCCCAAACTGAAGTCCTCAGAGGATTCTCTGATGAATACAGCTTTTCCCTCAGAAAAAGTTAAAGTTCTTTCTTCCTTCTCTGCAGCTATTTTCACATCTCTTTTAAGAACAACCAAATTTGGTTAGAAGTTGGCCCAAAATTCAGAAGTTATAAGGGCACTGATAAAGTAATGTCAAAAATCCTGTCTCTGGCATGATTTCCTTAGGAAAAACCTTATTAATGCCATGGAAGTCTAAAAAAAAAAGCCCCAACAAAACACCTCTGTTAGACCTGATCAAACCCACAGTTGTAAAGGAGTTGTCTAGTCTGTGTAAAAGGAATTAGCAGGTGAAAACCTGAAATTTAGACCCCTATCCTCATTTTCTCCACCATTTTTTTTCCTTCTTCTGACATGTGATAGTGAGGCAGTTTCATTAGTTTAACTCTTCTCCCTCTCCCGTTATCATATCCTAGAGGTTTCCACATTTTTTCTGGAGAAAACACACATTTTGGTTTGTGCACCTGTCAGCAGCCTGTTGCTTTCTCTAGAGCTCCTGAGGCCCCAGGGGGCTGCTGTAGCTCATCCCTTCACAGGCACCAGGACATCTTAAGGCCACAGGCTGTTCTGCACACTGCTGGTCCCCAAATTTGCCATCTGACTAAAACTGCACAGTCTCAACAGTGACTATCATATTCACAAAGATGCCAGAATTGGCATAAAGGGCTACTGGGGGTCACATTTCCTGTTCCTGGTAAACAGCAAAGGGCCTGCTGTGCACCAGGCACTGAAACTTGGTCCAGATTCTCCAGATGTGTGAAGCTGAGAAATCAGAGCCAAGTCTTCTGGGAAGCAGAGGCAGGGTATTGCCTCTTCCTCCTGGACTCCGTGGGTTGTCCTTCAGTGCTCAGTGACAGTAAGGGTGGAATTTGATATGAAAAAGAATCAGCTCCCAGGTAAAATCACTCAGGTCTGCATGACTCCAACAAGGACAGCACACGTGGCTGGTGCTGCCCCTGGGGCCTGACTCCCTTTGCAGCTGCAGAGTGTGAAGCCCCATGCAGCAGTTGCTGACAGACTCCACAGAGGAGGAAGGTTACAGCTTCTCCAGTTCATCCTGAAAACAACCTGAAGCTGATCTGTTTACTCAGATATGCAGTGGGCCACCCATTCTTCCAAACAGTATTTTTATCTCTCATTCTTGTCCATGAATTCCTTTATTGTTGATATAAATATGGAAAGGAATTTAAATTATTTCTACTGTGTGAAGTTTTCAAATTACTATTTACTGTTGCAACTCCATACTCTGCTATCAGGCCCAATTTCCTGGCAGTATTTGTCACTATTAATCTGAGAAAACTTGCTCTTGGCACACCATTTAGGTAATTGTTGTGAGATTTCATCAGCGATGCTCACAAACTCACGGTGGCCGTACCCTGTAAGTGCAGGGTTACACACACAGCTTTAAAAGAGGCATTTACAAAGGGCAGAGGCTTGACACACAGATCAAACACAACACCATTTTCAGACACACTTTGGCAAGCATCAGGTTGTGTCTTTATAGTTTGTCCCTCACATCTCCTGAGAAGCAATATCTTCAAAGAATTCCAGGCGGGCAGCGAGCCGTGACTCCGCTTCCTGCCCATAGCCAGCCTGGGCTTTTCTGAGCCACCTCTGACAAATGAGAGATCTCGGTCAGAGCAGCACACCTCTGCAGAAAGTATTTCTAGGCTATTCCCACCAACAGATGTCAGCCTGGTGGTGCTTCCCTGCACAGAGGGCAGGCAGTGTGTCAGTGCTCAGGCAGCTGCTCTGAACTGTTCCGTGCTAGTGAAACACTCCCTGAAAATGCCGTGTTCCCCTCCTCACCCACCTCCCTGCCCTTGGCAGGGGTGGATATTGCCCAAACGCTCGGCCCCTGCCTCACCTGACTCAGGGCGTGTGACTGGCCCCCAGCAGGGTTAATGAAATGAGAACGGCAGCAGCCTCATAAATCTTCATGAGCATGAGTGTGTGTCCTGGTCTGCATCCCATTAGTGACTGATTTTCTAAGATAAATAAAAAATCTCAGTGACACCTGGACACTGGCCAGTCCTCATTTTCTATCCCCAAAAGGCTGATTCTTTAGTCAACCAAATAGTCATATAGGAAAAACAAAATAAAGGTGTAGATCTTTTGGGAAACTCATCCCAGGTTCCAAAAATTATTCTTAGAATCAGTGAATGGTTTGGAAGGGACCTTTAAAGGTCATCAAGTCCAAACCTCCTTCAATGAGCAGGAACATCTTCAACAAGTTCAGGCACCTCAGAGCCCTGTCCAGCTTGACCTTGAATGCTTCCAGGGATGAGGCATCCACCTCCTCTCCAGGAAAGCTGTTCTGCTGTTCCAGCACCTTCCTCATGCAACGTTTCTGCCTTGTATCTGGGCTGAAGTGACCCTATTTTAGTTTAAAACAATTACTCCTTGTCCACTCACCAGAGATACTCCTAAATGCCTGTTCCCATCTTTCTTAAAAGTCCCCTTCAAACATTCCAAGGTCACAGTAACATCTTCCCAGAGTCCTCTCTAAACCTATATACAAGGCAGGATTTTCTTTTTAAAACATTTTTATTGTACTTATTAATGTAGCTACATAAAACTTGAGTTTCTATTTTGTAAATAAAATCTAGATGGTTGCTTTCAGTGGGAAATAAAAATTCTTTTCCAGGTTCCTACAAGTATTTTGGATGAAAATTTGGGATTTCCCTGTTAGAGGAAAAACCTAATGCAACAGTGTCAGTGTTACAGAACTACATGTATTACATTTCAGTAGTTTAAATAATTATTTCTTTTAGGTTCCAAAGTAGGCATACAATTACTCTAGAAAAAACTCCTGTAATTTTAGAAGTTCAAGAATTTTTATGCAAAATAAAATGCAAACATCATCTTGTTCAGATATAAATAAATAAATTTACTCCCAAGTATATTAGTAATAATTTTTATTTTAAATAGCTGTGAAGTCTGTTGAGTTGTGACAGAACCTGATATGACATTTTAATGCATTCCTTCTAAGAAGTAATAGGATGTTCAATAACAGGAAGAGATCTTTTAGAGTTCGATATTCCAAACAATAATTTTGTTTCTAAAGTTATATTCTTCTGAAGATGATTTAGTCTTCTGCAAAGTTTTACTAATGCTCATTTGTGGGGGGGAAATTCTATTAAGAAATTATTACAGAATTCAAGAATTCTGAAAAGATTTTTCTATTTAGGAAATGATAAATCACCTAAATTTACTTCAAAGTACATTTGTAGTGCCAGAGGCAGACAAAGGTCCCGTAACATCAGTGTTTCCTCCGTGGAGAGATGAATTCATCTCCAATCCTGGTCAGGTTCTGAGTATTTCACCCATTTGAGCTCCCGGCTGGCCTTGCCCCCGCTGCAGCAGGAGCCCGGGACAGCGCTCGCCGGCAAAGCTCCGGGGCTGCGGTGCCGCCAAGCCCGCACCTCGTCTGCGGCGGAGCCAGAACCGGCGCGGCCAGCTCCGCTGCTGCTGCCTCCCTGGGCGGCCAGGCTCCCTTCCGCCAAACAGATCCAGGATTCAAGCTCCTCCAGAGCAAGGCCTGACCGCTCCGAGGGCGCAGACCGGCTCCTGCCCCGTGCGGGGGCGGAAGGCCGAGCCCCGCTGGCTGCCCAGGGAGGCGGCACCGCCGCAGCGCTCCGGGGACAGCGCATCGCACGGCAGCGGGCGGACGGGAGCCTCCGCTCACTGAGCCAGGCTGCCAGGAAGAGGAGATTTTGTTCACGTCTGTTGCTTAATGTGAAGTTTCAAACTGGCCTCAAGTCTGAGCTATTTAGAAAACAATTCTCTGGGTTTCAAATAATAATTCGTACAGAAGAATTATTATTCTCTATTCCATAGAGAAGAATGGAAAACATTTTGGCTGTCATTACCTTTTTCTCTCTGTCACTGCCTACACAGAATTGACCAAGGGTACAGTAGCACTGTAGATTTTTGTTTTAACCTAGATTCTTGCCAAAAAACCTGAACTGCAGTGCTCCTGTTACACTAAAAGTACATAAATGCCAAGAAACAAAGAAAAGCTGCATGACGGTGTTTGTCCCTCAAAAAAATAATGCTTCTTTTGCCCTTCAAAGTTTTGCCCTTATTCCTTCCTTTTACTTTTATTATAATTTTTGCCTCCCTGCAATGGCTGAGATTTCTTTTTATCTTTCAATTACCCCCCAATATCCATTGTCCCAACCCTCTACATTTGTCCTGCTTTACATGCAGCCCATGTCCTGCAAGCATGTGAGGAGGCCAAATACCAGGCATCTTGGCACAAGCTAATATTTTACACCTATTCACAAAGAGAAAACATTCCTCTTTTCTTAAGGAAGAAGAAAAAATAAAAAGAAGAGAGAGCAGAGCTCCACCAAGTACTCATAGCAAAGAGATGAAGTAATGTTTACACCCACCATTTCTAAAACATGTCTGGTCCTTTAATAACAACCTGTGAAAGCTGAAAATTAAGAGCAACCACCAATACAGTAGATCCATTATTTTTCATTGTTATGCATGCTGTAGCTATTTCCTTAGCTCCTGTAGCTGTCCCTCTGTGCTGGCCAAAGAAGAAGAGGGTTTCCTCAGGAAAGGCCCAGCACTGCAGGGCAAGGCTGCACCCAGGCTGGCCCCACGGCCACAACCAGTGGTGTGGCACAGCAGCACCTGAGAGGTTCTCAAAGTCCTCCACTAGTTTAGTTCCAGACCTAAACCCTCAGAGCTGCAGGGAGAGAGCAGAGGAGCCACCAGAGAGCACTGGAGCAGTCTTGGGGAAAGGGTCCCCAACAGGGGAGGGCAGGTGGGCAAGAGTGGCTGTGGGCCAGCTGGGAAGGGGGAATGCCAAGCACAGAGCAGGAGCAGCACTTACTTTAAGAAAGGCCCAGCTGGTAAATGAGGTGGGAGCTGGGACCCTGCATCGGGACTGTGGAGGAGGAGAACTCTGCTCCTGCCCCCTGGGCAGCCCTCCAGGCAGGGCAGCACAGAGCAGCTCAGCCAGGCTTCAGCCTGGCACGCAGCAGGGAATTTGTTCTTCCTCTACCCTGCTCTGCCAACAAAGCCACCACAAGCAGCGAGCCAGAGAAAGAGCTTTGTCCCAAAGTGTGAGGGTTTTTACCATCCAAGTACCCTTTTATTCTAGAATTCCTTCTAATGAAAGAATTAGTTACCTGCTAGCCAGTCATGAGCTTTATTTTAGGAGACAGTAAGCACAATGCTATTCCCCAAGATTTAACAAATTATTTTTGGACTTACACAAAATTCTCATTCCCATCTTAATATTTTCTTATTCTTCTTAAAACTGGACACTTTGCACACATGAACCTGGTTAAGGCCTCCCATGGGAACAGGCAACATCAGCCCATTGACTTGCACAGCTGAGGATGACTTGCTCTGGGCATCATAGAAAGCAACCTAAGACGTGTAAAATTTCTCAGCTAGGAAACCCACAGTAGAAATATTTACCAAGTCCCTTTTCAGCTTGGAATTTTCAACTCACTAAATTGACAAAAATTGTAATATCTGATATAGCTTCATTCTCTTAGGCTGTAAAACAGATCAAGCCTCTTGTCTGTAGAATTTACAGTGTAACCAATAATTACGTGCCTTGGTTTTATTTTTTAACATCACCAAAACACACACTACTCACCCTTCTGACAAAAAGCACCATTTGTGAACACAGATCAGTACAGTTAATTTCTTTAATGATCAAATTAATACCACATCAGAATAATTCCACTCACGTTTCCACAAGTCCATCCTCCCAAGCAATTCATCCTCACAGACACTCAGACCAACTGGACAGCAATTTTTTCCTCGACAAAGTGAAGGGAAAAAATCTTCAACACATCCCTGGGAGCAGCAAGGCCTCTGGCCAGGGAGGCAAGGGCGGGAGCCAGGGGCAGAGGAAGGCAGGCAGGGACCACCCAAACAAGCAACAGAGTCCCACAGGCTCTGAGCAGGCAGAGCAGGTCCAGTGGCATTGCCTGGGGCCAGGCACAGCCCTGCACTCACCAGACAGGTCTGCAGGGAGGGGGAGGGCCAAGCTCAGGCCAGCCAAGGTCAGGGTCAGCCACATACAGACACACACACACAGTGTAACTCAGGCAAGGAACTGAGCTTAAGTGGGACTCCTGAAGGGAGGGAGGCCCCTAGAAACCTTCTCACAGGTGTTTTTCACACCAGCCTGAGCCACAGTTACACAGCTGCCCCATATCAGAGCTGGCCTTGATCCCAGCCCAGAGGTGGGGCAGAGGTGCTTGACCCTGCCACACTCAACACCTGAAATGCACCTCCTGGAGCCCAGAGTCCCACAGCCTTCCCATCCTTCTCTCCTGTTCCCATCATCGCCTCAACTGTGCTCCTCAAATGAGCTCTGCTTCTCCAATTTTTAAGCAGGCTGGCTTTTGCATTTGTATTGCATACCAGCTGGCTGATTTTTTGAAAGCAATGTGACCGATGCAACAAATATGAACATGAAAGAATTTGGCCCACTGACGTTCGTGGGCATCATGGGCAAATATAAATAGGATTAGCTACTAACATTTAAAAAATAAAGACAATATTAATATTTAAATAGGAAAGATATAGCCTTAATATCAGTGTCACTTAAAAAAACAAGCAAAAAAACAACAAAAAACCCAACCTCAAAAGCCTACAGTGTTTTTTTACAGTAGTTCATGTATGCAAAGTTCAGCTGAATTCTCCTGTATAATTGCCATTTGCAAGGGCCTGTGCTCCACAAATACATGGCAATATCTGGTGCTGGTTACATGCTTGACTTTTACAAATAGCATAACTACACTCTCAAACCT
Source organism: Irena cyanogastra (assembly GCA_013397155.1). Lineage (NCBI taxonomy): Eukaryota > Metazoa > Chordata > Aves > Passeriformes > Irenidae > Irena > Irena cyanogastra. The sequence continues at coordinate 1,073,053 of VWZV01014155.1, read as the reverse complement.
CTTCTAAAAGGAAAGCAACATGGAGAACAAGCCAGAGTTTATTCCTGGGTCAGGCTAACTCGGCAGAGGGAGGGGTCTCCTCCAGGCTGGCACTGGCTGAGCACAGCTGTGAGAGAGCAAGGCAGCTCTCAGGTGATGCAAACCAGCCAGAACCAGGGCACAGGCACCAGCCTCCTATCTCCATTTGCCCTTGGCAGCAAATTGAAATCTGAAACACGCTACTTGGATGATATTTCTGCCGACTCCTGTTTTCTAGTGTTGAAGGAGTTTTTTTGTTCAAAGAACATGGACTTTGTTCAAACCTGACATTTCTGTAAAGCTCTACATTGTTGTGGTCTTGAAAAGAAATAGTTTTGAAAGTTAAAAGAAGAGATTTCTTGCCAACTAGGATTTATTATTACGTGTTTTCAAAAATATTGTCTGAAAGAGTGTTGATAATCTTGTGGCTATGAGAACAGCACAGTTACTATAAATTTTACAAATGACTGTATAAGGATCACACTGCTCCACAACAGTGACCAGTTTTCATAGTCAGACTGACATCTCTAGATCTATTTCAAATTATTCCCTCTTTAAAGGTTTTGTACTGCTGTTCTTTCCTTAACAGCTCTGTATTATTAAACTGAAACTCAGTTGAGCACAATAAAGGGCTGAATTAAAAATATGGAGTGGATGTCATGTATCACAGTCAACAACTTATTATCTGGTAGTCAAAAAGCCTCTCCTGGCTCAGCCTTTCTTCAGAATAAACTGGGGAGTCTTTTAAGTCCCCCCGTGGGTACATCTTGCAGTCAGAGCTTTCCTGCAGAGAGCTTGCTGTGCAGAGCATGAGAGTGGCACGAGGGACTGTGCTGCCCCTTCTGCCCTGAACCCACTTCTCTCATTGACATTTCCTCCTCCTGCCTGGACAAGGCTTTCTGGGCTAGGACTTGCTCTTTTCTGAACTGTTCACGCTGGTCATAGACATTGCCTCACTCAGAATGCACATTTTATGTTGTTTAACTAGAGGCTCTCTTTCAGTAACGGTGTGGGGGGGTTTGACTGTGCATGAGAACTGCAGAGCCCACCAAGATTTTAAGGACAAAATGTATTGAATTACTTAAGACAATTTCCACAGAGTTTCAGCAGGGGTGATACAAGTTTTCTCTCCCACTAAGCTTTCATGATTACAGCCAGCCAGATAAGGATCACAGAGAGCCTTCCTGCTGTTTCCGCCCGGGAGGGGTCAGGTTCAGCACGGCTCCGGAGCTGCTGCTGCACAAGTACACACACTCCTGACACTTGGAAACAGGCACTCCTGAAACACCTCCTTCCAAAACAAGCCTCATTCCTGCAGTTTGCCTGTACGGTGAACAAAACATCTCAGAATACGTGCAGTCTACCCTGAGTAAAAAAATACTGTTTGTCTGCTTTTAAACCAACCTACCTTGTATCAGTTTACAAGCAAAACAACCTCTACTAGCAAGTGGTTTTGTTCATACAGTTATGTCTGCAGCCTGACCTTTGCTTGCATAGGGCCTGACTTGAAGAGAACAATAAAAGCCTTCTGCAGTCACCATTGTGGGGGGAGAACTCACTTCACTGGAATACTATAGGAGTTTGCATTCCTTAATCATATGATTCAATATACAAAGCAGACTGTATTTTAAAATGCTACAGAATTGTACAGAACAAAAACAGAAAGCTAAATTGGTCACATCTGAAATCCTTTATGTTGATATACGGTCACCTCCCAGCTGACAAACATCTACCTTCAATGTTAGCCATGTCAGGAGCTGGCTGACTAAAGAAAACCAGAGTATAAGCATCACATTAACCCAGAGGTGAAGACTTACAAGAAGAAAAATTTAGTATTTAGTCTTTGCCATTTTACTACTGAGAAAGATTTCTAGTATGTCAGCAGAATGCAGAGATTGCTGCAACTTGTTATACTTGAAAGAGTATTTGTCAGCTGGGGAAGGAGCAGGGGTATTTTAGGTTTTCATTTTTTAGAAACAGAGTAATTTCATTTCAATACAACAATCTCTGAAAGATAATGAATATGTGACTGTTAATAAAAAGCTTTGGTTCAAGGACAAGGGCAAAGATGATCTTATAAGAACAAAGGTATACTGAGTCCATAAAGCACACCCTGCTGATGCTAAAAGTTGAAGCTGCAGCAAGGCTGGGTGGCATTTGTCGTTTTTCTCAGATCTATTTTCCAGTATATTTGGTAAAAGGAACCTTTGTAAATGCATTAATAACATAGCCAAATGTATATCTGCATTGTAACAGTAAAAGCCCTGTTTTTTACAATGGTATGCCTTTTTCCTCCCAAAAGTGTAAATCAAAATGATTTTTGGAAGAACTTGGCCTTGTGTTTCCAGGTACTGTATATACAAATACAGTTTAAAAACTCCATAGGTCCCTGCCAGATATTAAGTATATATTGTCAGCAGATGGCTTTGATAAAACCAGCCCCAGTCTCTACACACACAGTTACTCACTCAGTACTGGCCTGCTCCTAATACATTTTTATCTTTAAAGTCTGAAGGCCCTTCGGTGTGCATTTTGTACTCAGGAGAGCACGTGGCTGCCTGAGGCATTCAAAGCCCCAGCGGCAGTGTCCCCACATTCCAGCTGGCTCCGTAACCACCCCATGGGTCTGCTCTTGCACACACAACACCTGAGCATCACCGTCACCGAGGTCACTGGGACAGTCCCCTGGGCCCTGCCAGCCTCTCAGGGTGTGATTTCCAGCCAGGCTGTGACTTCACCTTTCCATTCGAGCTGCGAGTCCAGCACTGACCGCCAGGAAAGCAGCCAGCCAGAATTCCCTGCTCTCTCTAACAAGGACCACCTCGCTCCCCGGGGCAGCAGGAGCAGAGCCCCGGGCTCCCCGGGGGAGAAAGTCTGTAAGATGAGTTTTGCAGAGTGACTCCCATCAAGCAAGAAAAAGCTACAGACCAGCCTGGATACAGCAATCAATGAAAACGCTCTCTTGTTAGGGAATTCCAGGCTGGCCTTGGCTCACTTAGAAACATGATCACAAAAGGCATGCACATTGGAGTTGCTGTTTCCTCAAGCATTTTTGAAGATGCGGTCTGTTTACGCTTTCAGTGGAAAGATAAGCTTCTTTAGAGCTCCCTCTGTTGAAAAACAGAAGGAAAAAGCCCAAATTTTAATTCTCACAGCAATTTCTGCAAAGACTGACCATTTTTATATGGGAGAGGAAAACAGGTTATAAAATATAAAAAGAGTTAAATTAGAGGGTTTGTGTCATAAAAAGAGAGAGAGAGAGAGAGAAAGAGATTTGAAGCTCTCAGAATTGCTTTGTTTGGGTTTAATGTCCACAGTTTTTAAATAAACTTTTCTCAGTGGCAGACTCTGACCATATTGGGATAAACTCAGCTTTAGTGTTCCGTTCATTACTTGTGGGTTGCAGTAGGGGTCCATATGTTTGACATGGGTGGCTAATTCAGACTAACAATTTGAGTGGAATGTTAGCAGAGTCCTGAGAGCACTACAGGTATGCACGATGAGGGTACTGAAATGACTGAGTAGCCAAACCAAAAGGACATGAAGAAGCCTGCATTGTGACAGTAACTGATGTGACATTTTAAAAGGACCACAAGGTACCTGATTTTGTGCTTAAGGCAAGAGAACAGAGGTATCACCTTGACTGTGAAAGCAGTTAGAGCATACCTGGCAGTAGAGCATAAAAAACCAGCTGGGTTGCAGGAGATTTACTGTGTAACAGACATAGATATGATATTTTTAACTATGAAATTTTTAAAAAGTAGTTATTTTATGTGGATTTATGCCATACATGGAGATTAATCATTTTACTCAGTCAAACCTACCTTCTGTGTTGTTATTTTTAAACTTCACAAGCACATATGGAAACCCAATTCAACTGTGCTCTTTTTTCTCCCACTGCTCACCAGGCAGGCTTCCCTACCAAGCCAAGAGCTGAACCTACCCCATCCCAAATGCTGTTTTCCATTTTTTTTTCTCCAGAAAATACAGAAGACCTAAGAGTGTCAGCACCTTTCCCACGAGTGGAACCAGGGACAGGCACACTTTAATTTACAGCTATAAACTGAAGGTAACAGCTCCTACTGCATGCCCCAGCCAAGCACACACACCGACTGCACATCACCATGTATCCACACAAACCTTCAGGTTAGCTCTTCCAGCTGAATTTACTGTCTGTGGAGTTGTTATAACAGTTATCACCCAGAGTTATGACAATAAAAGGGGGATACTATCACTCACTACTACCTCATGACCACAATAAAAGAAAAATGAAGGCAGGCAGAAAAGATGTGTGACACCAAAGGGTGGCACTGCTATCTCCGTGCTGTTCCACCGGTTCCCACAGCACACAGGGACACTGCACCTCCAGCCGGAGTCCTGCAGCACAGTCCCAAGGGGCTGTGTGGAGTGAGTGCTCTCAAGCACCCCTCATCCTATGGCAGGTTCACTGTTCACAGATCATTTTTTCTTCCATTTCCCACCACAAGCTTAGGGTTCAAATTCTCCTTATTTGTTCACCAGCAGTTGTTCACTCAAACACCACACTTCCCATGCTCTGATGAGAGACCAGTAGCCCAAAACCCACTGTCCCTCTGAGAAACACCAAGGGAACACCAAGAACTGGGGAAACAGGCTGCTGGGACCAAACAGGATCTGTCCAAAAGAAAAAGTGAAGGCCAAACTAGAAGTAGTCTCTGTTTCTCCAAAATGGATGACTCAGGAGATTACAGTGACTCTTGCAGCCCCCCGAGCAGCCTGTGGTGGCTGGGGAGTGTCCCTCAGAAGCAGTGTTTGGCCATTGCCACCCGACAGGCCAGGAAGAGCAAGCACAAACCCCCGTTGCCTCCACAGGGCCAAATTTGACTGGAAAAGCAGCATTAACATTTCTGGTATCCCCAGGTTAACACAAGCATGTTTTTAACAGGGAAATAATTACCACATCAGAGCACACAGTGCAATCAGCATTAAAGTGCAGCTTGATTTTAAACTTATATACATAGCAAGGGTCACATCTCCAGAAACCACGCCACTAGATTAAGTGATAGGGATATTGCAAGGGTGTAAACAAGGCAGCCAAATCCTTACTGTGAAAGCAGCTCATGCATCAGGTGCATCAGGTCCCACCACTGCTGTGAAATTTTGATGCTGCTGCATCACTGTGCCTGATGTGTTTCAGGGCACCTCCATAACTTAGGTGAAAGACATGGGAAATGAGGTGAATGCAAACATTGTGGAGAGGGTTGAGATTTTTTCTCTTTGCCTTGAAAGAGACATAAATAGCTGAAGGCTCGAGGTCACTGGAGCCCCCCAGCAAGTCTTTGTAATAATAGACAGCAATCTCCAGGTCTGCAGGTGATAAGCTATCATTTTTCAGAAATATTTTGTATGCCTCCTGCTGAGCTTTTCTGGCATTCAAGGGACAGATCAATATTTGGTATTTTCACTGCGCTTGAGGTGCTATTGTTCTTTGTATCTGAAAACAGAGTAACTGTTCAGATGTTTATAAAGGTAGCCAGGGCAGCATCAGAAGGAATGCAAACCAGAAAAAAACCCTAAAATATATTAAAACAAGCAAAAAAAAAAATCTTCAAACTCAAGGTTAGTACAAAGGGTTCTACCAAAACAAAGAAATACTTTATTTCCTGAGCAACATATAGAGGAACTGTGAAATGTCCACAGTTATGAGCTACTGATTCCCTTAGTGAAATTATATCTAAAAATTGAAAGTGAACCCAAACCAAAGACTATAATAAGGGATTGCTTTATGTCTTCAAGGCAGTATTACTAGAATGGTATTTTTGTAGATTAAAGAACAGGTGTACTAGGCTTACACATTTCCCATGTTATAGCTAATGGCCTTTAGGGATTTCGCTCACTTTTGAAAGAATGAAGCCTGTTCCAGGTTACATTTTTGTTTTCATGTGACATGTTTAGTAGCAAGAAGGACCAACAATGTTTGTCTGCTTATCAGTTATTATCATACCTCATGCTACATTTTATTCAATTGCTCTTACCAAATGCAACCCATGTTTTCCTCAATGTGAGGTGAAAAGCTGCACTGCTGGAAAAAAACCCCACCACCAAAAAACCAAGACAAGCAAGGGGGTCTGCCCATCCCAAGCCAGTTATTGAACTGTGCTGTACAGTCTGGGCTTTGCAGACAAAAATGACACCTAAAAGGTTTCTGATTCTTTACCAATGCGCAGTCGCTACAGCAAGAGTGCTGCCACCTTGTTGGGCAGCAGCCACCACTCAGACTCTCAGTTTCACAAGGATATAATAGCAAACTGGCCTTGGCTCTGATCAGCAGTTGCTTAAGATGCTTTAGAGATGTGGCAGGACTACATACAACCATATATAAAAATGGTTACAGCCACAGATCTGAGGACTGTAGCATGTATGTAAATTACAGCTCAGCCTTCAGCCTCAGCACCCATTCTAGCTCAGTCTCCTGTCTCCTAGGCATCCTGTTCATTATAGTACAGCAGGAATGAGGTTAAAACATCAGCTCTGAAGAGTACAGACTATAATAGATGGCTAACAGAGACATTAATATATACCATTTTTAGGTAGGGCAATATTCCATCATTTTTTGTGTCTACTTTCAGCACTATAGCATATGGAAACACAAGGGCAAAACACAGTATAAAGGAATTAAATGGTTCATCATAGACTGCAGGAGAGCAATAACTCAGTCTGGTCAGACCACAGGCCTCTAAAGGCCAGGGTCTCTAGGGCTTCCCAGCCTTGACCCTGCACCTGATGCTGCTCTTCTCTACAGAGGTCAGTGAACTGTCCAGAGTAAGTCCCCTCAGTCATGCAGCCTAGAGCTGCATTTTGTGGCACTTCCTTCTCTGGAGGAAGCCAGTGTTTATTCTCTTGAAGTCTCTTGTGCATTAAAGGTGATCAATCAGCAGATGCACATCTCTGGGCACCATCAGTCCTCAGCTCTTCCCTGGACATCGAGGAGGTTCATGGCTTCAGCAGAGTGCGGATATACACTGACAGCACGGGCTGAGCCATCTGGCTGGGGGAAACACTGCACAGGCCTGCTCTGGACCCTGAGAAGAGCCTGAGCCAAAGGACCACGGTGGTCCCCTGCCAGTGCTCAGGAATCAGCAGTGAAAGAGCTGATCCAAGCTGTGCCAGCACCAAGCAGAAGTGGCTGTGTCTCACAGAGCCAAGGCAGGCACAGCACATGTGCTAGACTGGTTCTCTTGGCCTTAGCCCAGTTGAGAGGCCATAGAGATGGGTAAGCCTCACACAGAACAGGTCCTTCCTCTCATCCTACTGTTTGAGTGAGGGCTAGAGCCTAACCCAAGAAGAAACAGTTTGGTAACTCAGCTGGAAGCAAGCAGGAAGTTCTTCTCACCAGTGAGAAGCAAACAGCAATGGTGCAGCTGCAGCAGCAACAGCCACCGTAACCAACCTGGCTGGAGTTCAGTCCTTTTAACCATTTCAGCAATGGCTCGATAAACACAATGGTCAATGGAGACTCATCATTAATTAGCTGTATTTTTAATGGCATCACACAGGGCTGGTTCTTGACAGTAGCCTTTTTAGTATCTTCACCTATAAACTGGGGAAAAATTCAAACTGTTTGAATATTAAATCCACAGATGACATGTCTGTTTGAGAATGGCAAATAGTAATAAGAGAAGGGCTCCAAGACAAACCAGTTGCTTGATAGAGTGGCTGTATGCACTGTAAGTAGTCAGATGTAAGTCTGTGCCTTTGGCCTGAAAACTGCAGGCCACAACTCTCTCCTTGATGGGGTGGTTTGCAGGGGAAGCAGCATCCCATGAAACACTATGGCCAAAATGAGCCAATCCTCAGGTCACAAAGTGGGAACCCTGGCTAAAGCAGAGATGACATATTCCTGCTGCATATTCTGTTGGTATAAAGCTTGAAAAAAATACCCCATTTATAACAACCTCAATTCAAGCAGGAAATATAAAAAAGGATAGAAGATTCAGAGTTATAAGGCAATGTCAAATCCCAATAGAAGAGAGGAGGTGTGAGGCTGAGGGAGGCTGGTCTGCTTAGTTTAGCCTTGTCTGATTTAAATGTGGTCTTTTAATGTTAAGGAGATTGTGGGTTTTACACCATATCTGTGCTGTACTCCTGTTGTCCAAAATAAGCTAGAAATTGCATATATTCCTCCCTTTTACATATAATTTCTTAGGACTTGTGGTGGAAGAGGAAAAACTGATGCCTTTTCCCTGAAGCACCAAACATCTTATAGAGTCAGGATATTCTCATACTCTTTATGATATTATACACCTTTGATGCACAAGGTTAGACCAAACTTTTAAATTTGATCATATTGTTAAGGGACAGGACAATAATTGTTTTGTCTTCTTGTGTACTGTAGTGCATAGTTTGCTTTCCAGTTAATCTGGGAATGTCACTTAACAAGTTTCATGTTAATGTAAGGACCTAAGACCAGAATGAAGCTCTCACTCCAGATCTCTTTTACTGGGACATGGCAGTTCGCTGCTTTTGATTTTTTTATCTAAGATTAACAGTTTGTTATAGAGTGTGTTTTGCAACCTGCAGTTAGTAGATGAGTGTGAAGTGGGTGTTCTGAAGACCATTCTAGAATCAAAAAAAAACCCCCAAACACGTGGTGGCAGTGGTCAAGGCTTGATGAAGATGATTTCTGCTGATCTTATGGTCCTACTTAAATGAGCAGAACAATATTGTGACATTCACTGTGATTGCAAATCCTTCAAGTTTTGAGCAAGGTCTCTAATTTCGACCCTATTGCTTCTGTATCCAGTCAGGTCAGGACAAAACAGTTTCTTTAATGCACAACAGGGAGTGTGATCAGCTAACGCCAGTGAAACTCCTGAAGATGGTGTATGTTGGGTGATAAAGATACAGGCTAAGAACTTAATTCTCATAAAGGGAGTTCCCTTTGCAGGGCTGTGAGGAACACAAAGAAATCCTGTTTTGACTAGTTAATTGAGCAAACATTCCATCCTGCCCTAAAATATGCTTGCTATGCTTTTTCAGATTTTTTTTTTTCAGAAGCGTATCTCTCCTTAGCGTGGTCATGTCTCCACCAGTCTGAGGAGCAACTGTCTGTTTCAGCCCTGGGGCTCACCTGCTGCTCCCCCACGGCTGTCAGGATGGATTTCTTTAAAGAGAGTGTCGGCTGCAGCAAATCACTTCGTGCAGTGGGAAAGGAAGACTCGAATATTTACCACTAGATTGGTTGTACTGCCTACTCCCCCAAGCTGCTCCCTCCCTTGGCTGTCCCCTCTGTGCCATCTACAGCAGCTGCCAGCCCTGTCTTTGTCCGCCCACCTCTCCCAGAGGCTCTGGCTGAGCCCTTTTCCATCGGATGCTGCTCTGGCTTTCTCCAAGCCTCCTCCCACCGCTGGCAAAACTCCTCAGAAGTCTACCCTCATCTCTCTGGTACTCCAACTTCTCCCCCTCTCCTTGCTGTGCTATTCCATTACACACAAGACCCCTTCACTGTCGCTCTGGTCTGGCCCCTGAGCCTGCTGTCCCCCTTCCATGCCACCCTGTGCCTGCATTCCTGGCCCCCTCCCCACAGCCCTGCATCCTCATAAACATGCCAGGCCTGGACCACGTTGCCAGGCTCTCTGCTTTCTGTACTGTACTCTTGACATGCTTTCAGCCTGATGCAAAGCTTATTCAGCCAACAGAAAGAGCTGCTTTGACTTTAATGGACTTCAAATGAAGAATTTAGACTAAGTCTGCACAGCAGCACAGAAATAACAGCTGTGTTGTGCAGAGACACCCAAGCCAGCTTTAAACTAATTAGGTTGGATCCCATAACCATCTAACCATACAGGGAGCTCAGCACTGGGTAATTTACCCTAATGAACTGTAAGCTTGTCAAAGGAGAAAGCCTGTGTTGCTTTAGTCCAGTTCCAATTGAACATCACATGCCCATTGCCTTTTAAGAAACATCTACTACTATTTAAAAGCAAACCAGTACATGCCAAGATGATCTCTCCTTTTGTATTAATGCACCTATACAGAGCAACTGTCTAAAGCATTCAGTGTCTCACAGCCAGGTCTCTCCTCTCTCATCTGTCTTCTGCAGGCTGAACAAACATTACAGGCACCTACAAAGACAACATTTTACAAAAAGACAGGAAATATGGAGTACAAGAGAATATGTGATTTATCTATCACTTAGTTAGGGGTGTAAAAAAAGCAACAAATCCTTTTTTCCACAGTACACACAGAGAGTGCTCTACCTTTCAATGTAAAAAGTGTAAGTGTTGGTATTATTATATCCTTTCAAAATGGGCAAATAAGACACAGGGCTCCCCAGCAAAAAGCATTGGCTTTCCCTTGGAAGCCAGAGATGGTAACGCCTGTAGTCTTAAACAAGTTCCCTGTCATGCCTCAAAAGACCCAAAGCAGAGCTTGTAAGCAACTGCTCGGGATGAGACACCATCCTTTGGGAAGTGCTCCTTTCCTCCAGGTGAGAGCTGCCACAGGTTACTGCTGATTTTGGAGTTTTTTTTCCTTAGTGACCACAGACTCTTTAATCAAGGATAGCCAAAACTTAGGAGAAGCAAAAAATGGAGTGTGCTGAGGAAATGCCTCCTAAAACCCTAACATTCCTCCAAATCTGTGCTTCTCCATTGTCACTGTGTGACAGAAAGTGACTCCTACACAAGACCATGGCCAGCCTGGGCCAGCAGCTGTAGGGCAGCAAGCCAGCGACACCTCAGTGACACAACCATGTCCTCGTGTGTCCCCTACACCATCAGCACTGGCACAGGCCAGGGCAGGCAGAGTTTCCCAATGGCAGGGGCCAAAGTCAGCTTTGTGCCTTGCACACATCCTCAGAGGGGTTTTTGGTTGATCCCAGAGGATTTAATGCCAATAGCAGGCCTGCAATGAAGGAAAATGCTCTGCTCATTTGTGGGATATGCACTACTTGCTTCAATATTTCTAGTCTCCCCAAGCAAATACCTGCACTATTACTTTGGGGCTTTACTGTGTTTTGAATATTCTTCTATGCCTTTTCTGCTACCAGCAACACATAATAGATCCAAAGTCCTAAAAACACAGGTTTAGGTAAGAATTGTCTTGCTGATTTTTTTTTTAAAGTATAAAAACTCCAATCTTTTTTCCAAATTGAAAAGATTAAGGTTTCAATTAATGTTTTCTGGAGAGAACTGTTCAAATACTTCAGCAAGCTTATCCTAGAGTTAAATCTTACATTTTCTCAGAGCTGTATACAAAGAGGGTACATACTCTTTACAAAATTGAGATTGTATTTTTTTTTTCAAATCCCATCCACAAGGCATTTACACATTTTTAAATAACAAAATATAAGCAAAAAATACAATTTGTTTTCTATAATTCTGGATCAGTCTCAAGATCTTTATTAAAGCTAATGATTGTCTGTCTCCATAATTAACATATTAGGTGATGTGCCTCATTCCACCTAATGTTAATATTTTACTTTTGAAGGAGAAGCTTAATAGTGCCAAAATAAAATTCTGACTTGCTAAGAAAATTATTTTTTTCTCCAGTCACACAAACACAAGGTATTAGAGATAAGTTTAAAACAGCAAATGACAATTACATCAAATACAGGCAGTATAAAACTTAAGTAAGTACAGATAAGTAAAAAAAAAAAAAAGTACGTAACAGAATTTTTTTTTAAAGGATTATCTCCCACAGAGAGATGAACTATATTTTGCTTATAGAGTCAAAATACAGTTGGGCAGGGCAAGGTATGTTGTAGACCTAACAGGCTCTGACAGACGTGTTTCCTACTCCAAGTGAATTCTGGTAAGTACAGTTCTTGACCTGGGCACTGATTTGCCCAATCGAGTCATTAGGCACACAAAGAGATGCATTTAAACTAGCGGGCTCTATACCAACCAAAAGTGCCATCTCTGGGGGTGAGATCGCAGGATCAAGAACATGAAAATCAAGTTTTAGTGTTGTTCATGTTGGTTTCTTTCTACAATGACAGGCTTAGCAAAATTAGATTAAGTTACACGGTGCAGCCTGACAAGAAATCTAATTGGGAAAAACAAAGTGCACTGCAGAAATACAAAATTTGCTTCAAAAAGGATATGAGTAATCTCTATTACCAGCATTAAAACAGTGACATCTATTGTTCTTGTAAGCTTTCATTTATACCAGTGACATTACTGCTCTGTTTAGAGTTAATGCTGGGGCTTAAGTGTACTTTGAACTATATCGACACTTGAAGGGAGATAAACACCTGATTGAGAGAGAAAAGGCAAGATGATGAAAGCAGCAATCGCACAGCTTGACTCCAGACTGAGCTCAGACTGCAGAGGAAAAAATAAAATACACCCAATTCCTCCAAAATGCAACGGCATAGTGGCTCTCCCCACCTCTGGCTTGCAATTTTGCTCATTACCTGAAACCGTGTCAGCCTTACGGACCTCTGACATCCTCAGGGTGGGTGTGACAAGAGGCTGCGCGGCGCTGGCAGGCAGAAGGAGCCCATGAGCCGGGCTCAGCCCCCGCGCTGCCTGTCCCCCGGCAGAGCCTGCCTGCCCCAGGGCCCGGCGAGCGCGCCCGCTCCGCCCGCAGCCCTGCGCGCTCCCCAGCCTCCGATAAAGCCCTGTGCCACCCACTCTGCCCCGCATCGGGCTGCAAGTTGCCTCCCCACTTCCCCAGTAACTGTGGCCAATGTCTGCCTCATCCTCTGCCCCTCTCAAGCCAATGCTACACACCAACACAGAGAACTGCCTGAGCAAAGCCTGGGCCAGAGGACCCAGAATCCAACACCGAGCCTTAACACTTGTCAGCTGAAAGCTGCATTTTCTTTTGCATTTTTAAAGATTTATATGGAGTTCAAAATTAGAATTTTTTCAGGGTGATAGTCTCAAACACATTTTTTCAGAATTTTCTGAAATTCTATTATAAACATCCCAGAATTTTTACTTTCTACTCCAATGTAAGCGTGCAGCCCCTCCAGGGACAGACCTTCACTGTGGCAGAGCCCATCTCTATCTGTGGTCCAGATACACAGGGGCTTGTTTCACAGACTCACTAGTGAAAAGTAAGATGAAACTGCTCTGTGCTGTTTCAAGACTGAAGCAGGAGTTTTCCAGTGGGCATCCCTAGACTTTGCAGGAAGGAGTAATTATGGAGTTAATTTTGAAAGACCCAATGTTTGATCCACGAAATATTTTGCTTCTGGTACCTCTGTCTTCATGAAAAAGAATAGAAATGTAGTTGATTTCTACAGTCATGAGACCCAAGGAAATTTTTCTTAAATAATTTTCTCCAAATTCTAGATCCAATAATCACACTCTTCCTTCCCTAAATTCCCATTTCAGTTTGGGTTAATTTCTAACCCGACATTGTGGAAGTCCAGGACACCAGGATCTACTATTAAACAAAGGCTTCAGCATACAGATTGCTGTACCGAGTTAATTTTAAACACCTCTCAGAGATTTTTTCCCCCTCACAAATCACTTCAAGTAAATTTTCCTTCACACTGACACCACTGACAGCACTTTGTCATCCAGCTGTTCCTTCAGTTGTGTATATTATTTAGACCAAAGACTATAATTTACTGTGAGGAAGATTTTTAAGACAGAGATAACAGGTGCTGAACACAGCTACGGTAGAGTTAATGGTCAACAGCTTTAGGAACCATCCCAAAACTTGCCTAGAGAAATTACAGCTGTGTACCACTGCATAAGGCACATGTGTACAAAGCTCTGGCGCACAGCCACCAGCTCCACGTTTACCAAGCCCTGCTTTCCTTGAAAAGGCAGTAGATTCTCGGATCCGAGGTGGCATTAAATGACTGTTGGAAACTCCCCTGCAGCAGCAGGGAGCGCGGCAGGCCCGGAGCAGGAGGGAGCCCATTCCGCACCCAGCATTACCACCTAGCGGACACGGGCTGCGCTCCCGCGGCTCCGCTCCGGCCCTCCCACCGGCACCCACAGGGAGAGCCTCACGCCGCCCCTGGCTGATGTATTCATCAACGAGCGAACTGCCGTGCCTGCGTTTGGATCATACTTACTTGTTCTGAGTACCCTACCACTGCAGCCACACACCCAAGGAACCACAAAAAGACGCATGAAAAATTCAAGTATGGGATAAATCAAATCTTCCAAAGTTATTCAGCCTCAGCTTGACACTGCCTGTCATTTTTCAACCTTTTCTTAATGCTTTCTACTTTATTAAAACACTTAGCATTTCTGAACTCTGAAAAATTCCAAGCTACCCTTCAAGACTCTTTGCTTTATAAATATATTAAGGACACTATTAACATGCTTTGGTTCAAAAGGAATGAGTGCCTTGTTAAATTTAAAACCACACGAAACCTAAAGCGAAGAGAAAAGTCCAAAGTAAAGTGTCTGGGACTGGACTGCAAAGCTATTTAGGTACGAGACTCCTGCTGATTTAGGAACCAACATACTTTGTAGACTAAAGCTGATTTATGATTCCCTCGGGGAATTCTGCATTTCATCACTGAATTTTCTGCTACTTTGCCAACATCCTTATTCCCCGCTTTGCACCTCTCCTTGAATTGTTAATCTTCATTCTGCAAAGTCCATTAAAAGAGACTCTCTTTTTCTTCCATTTCCTTTCATACTGTTAGACTGCTTTGAGTACCTTGAATTTCTGCTGCATTCCAACCCTATCAGTATCCTGCAATGCCTGTAGGTTTATGGTGTTGTACATTTTAAAAGATTGCACAAATTTAACTGAATCAATTTATGACTCCAGATTATTCTGATTTGGAGACAGTCTATTTTTCTTGCACTTCTATTATCCGGAAGACTATGTTCAGATGGACTCATCAGAATCCCTCACACCTTCAGTGGGATTTAGACATTTCTGTCCACTACTGACTTCCCAAAGATCCCTAGTTTTCTGCTACACAAGCACTACTCCTTTTTGCAATCAGACTTTTTCCTATTACTCTATTTTATTGCAAAAGAAGAGCTTCATACAGTGCTTAAAATTAGGCAAAATTCCAATGTTTTAACTGGACAGATAAATCTCAAAAATAATGACCTGCCACTTCTAAATCCAAAAGCTTAAAGGAGCACATCAGGGCATATTTCCCACCAAAGCCAAGTCTAGCAAGGGACTCACCAGGGACTAAGGTGAGAGGTCAGTTCTGGGTGCAGAGGTAGGTGGACATGGCTGTTACAAGGGACACACAAAGCACTTGGGCTATTTGAGGAGCCTTCAGCCTTTTTTCTGCCTGAATGCTGCACATTTCTGACTTTAGAGCAATTTTAATTAGATTCTACCAAGCACAAAAACTGAGAGCTGGTCAACCCAGTAAACTCCATGGAACACACAAAAAAATGAGCCAATGTTCAAAAGCAAACCATGTGATTTCCTTCCCATGTCATTCTCTACTGTTGGCTCAATGGCACTGCACCCCCAGGGTCATTGTGTGTCCTGAAACTGAACCTCCACAGACTGCCCTGTGAAGTGATCCTGACTGCAGCCAGAACAGCAGCACTTCCCACAATCTCAGGTGTGGCTTTCCATCACTCCCCACTGGATGCCTCAGTGAGGAGCGTGTGAAGCAGCAAACAACGGCGCAGCACGTGAAGTTCTGGCTTCGAGCCCTGTGCCCCAGGAGAGAACAGCTCTGCTCAGCCACAGCACAGGCAGGGCAAAGGAACCATTTTTCCAACTGGTGAACATTAATCAAACCCAGTGCTCTTTCTTACATTCCTTTGAGACTCACAAACTTTCTTCAGTTTGCAAACAGATGTCTTTTCCCATTGGTTTTACTTTTCCCCAAAAAGTTTAGGTAGCTTTATTTTACAGAATACTTTCCTTTGTTTTAGTAGAATGATTGCTCACTTACATAACCAATTGCAAGACAAAAATAACAATACAATAAAAATACATTTCTCTAATGCAGTATGATCATTATCTGTGTCCTAGTACTAAGCAAGGGGCTGAGCACAGCTCTTTCTGTTAAGGCCATACCAAACCCTGCTAATTTGATTTAACATGACTGGACTGAAAGCAGCCAGTTATTGCTTGCACCGTGCCCAGCAGGGTACCTTACCACTGGTGTGCCCTTCTGCACTGGGGCAGCAGAACCCTCAGAGCTGCAGGAGCAACTGCATGTGTAGTGGAGTGGAGCAGAAAACCAGTGCTTCCAGCCTTTGTGGAACAAAACAAGATTGTTTCAGTGGCCCCAAAACTGCAGCTTTGCCTGGAAAAATCCTTTCAGAGGAGGTTTCATCATCACAAAGACACAGAAACCTCTTTAGCACTTGTTTTCTTCACCTGTGAAGACACATGGGGAGATCAAGCTTTGTGGAACCACAAAATCACCCATGGATCATATAGTAAAGAAATCTGCTTGTCCTCGAATTAGGTCCTAGCTACATGAGGCAGAAAGGTGATTTACTGTTAGAGATAAAGGGTATTTTGTGAGGCACCTTAATTGTGACTTACAGATACCAGGCTGCTAAAGCCAACCCTGCATCCACCACAATTTAGACACTGAAGTTCATGAGGCCAGTGAGCCCACCCCAATTAGTGCTGCAACTTCAATTTCTCAGAGAAATAAACTCTGCCCAACTGGCAGCTCTATACTAATAAAACTGCATCATAAACTGAAGGGGCTATATCAATTTATTGTACTGGTTTATCTACAGCAGCACAACCTGTGAGCATGCAAGGCTTTGGTGTTTATGTAAAGAAAATACATTTCCTCTTGCAGCAGTGGGGGAAGACTTAATTCCCTTAAAGTCGCAGAATGACAGTGGGGGTGATTGAGGCCCAGTGCCTCTGATAACGAATATTCCTGTAGCTGAATCCCCTTGCAGGCCAATTAATTACCTCCATACCCTCCTGGTGCATTCCAAATTTTATTTTTATTTCAAAATCAAAGTTAAATAACTAGAAAAATCATGTGTCTGCGCCAAACTGTGACTTTATGGGTTTTAATTTTTGAGATTAAAGTGAAGTACAAAGACACACCCAGTCAGCAAAGTCTGGAGACAATAAGATGTAAAGCAATCCTCCTTCTGACCCCACATTAACACAGAAATCACCCTACAGCATGCAAGTGTCAGCCAACAACGGCACCTACTTATTTCCTGTCAGCTTGTCCCTTTGATCTAACCTGATCCTTCTTCACTTTATTAAAAACGTTCTAATCTTTTGTCTTTGATCTCCCTGTAGGATTCTTCAAAGAGCTTCAAATTAGCAAACATGCAAACAACAAAAAAATGTACTCTGTATCGACAAGAAACAATGATGTGGGGAGCCGTTTCCTTCCTCAACACACAAGTTTAATGAGGGGCAGCATTTTAAAGCCAAAAGATGCCATAGTTATCTGTTGTTTATTGGCATTAGGGTGGATGACAGAGCCCAAGCTTTTTTACTGGGGGTGGTTTGCTCTGAAGGTGTAACAAGGCAGCCCAGCAGGGGTAGCAAAAAAGCCATGTGCATACTTCATTCAGCATGCCAGATGAAAGGATTATGTCACATTCAAGAGCAACAAAGAGCTCTGTTTAAGTTTGTACCAGGCTGGAACTGTGGGGCAGCCGTTAAAGACCACCAAGGTTTTAAATAAAACCGGACACTTTTAAGTTTTCTCCAGCTTTCCTTGTGGTAAATCCACCCAATATGAAGGGAATGTCAGTATCTCCCACAAGGAAGATCTCTGAGGCTTTAAAAGGGAAAAGACATTTAATGTATTTTTATATATGTAAAACCCATATGTCTATTTTAAATATCTATGTATGCTTTTTTCTTATTAAAACAATTAAGGACACCACCACATCATTTTTGTTCCATCTTAAACTTCTTTAACCGCAAAATGTTTTCAGCAAGGAAGAGCACTACTACAGGATCTCTTTTACATCAAACCATTATAGCATCATTCATCATCTACAACTTTAATTTAGCTCCAAAGGCACACATTTGAAACAAAATTGGTGCTTTTTATTATGGAATACTGCTCACCTCTGAAAAGAGTTATGAGGTCAGAATAGAAAGCCCCTATAGGCCACACTGTAAGTTCCTTGCATGTGCATCTGCCTCTTATGGCAGATTCCTGGTTTTAACTCTTATTCTGTGGGGAGGTGGAGCTGTAACCAGAAACAGCCGAAAATATCTTTGCCACATAATCCACATCACCCCAAACTCCTCATGAATGCAGTTAATAATCCAAGGTACAGACCACTGTCTACTGAAGTCAATGAGGCACTTTCACAGATCCAAGAAATCCTAGGTATGAATTCTAACACAGTAAGTCTCCCCAGTAAGGTCTCAATCCAGTGAAAATATAAAAGCTGGATCTGACCCAAGCTGTACATACGGACCTTGGTCAGTAGTCCTTAGACCATGCTCATAGCTCTAAGGTTAGAGTGGGTGAAGTCCCTGTACTCATTTTAATGTCACTTCTTTGTCACCCTAAAATCCACTGTGATTACACGTGGCAGGTGCATGAGCTGAGGACTGAACATGACTTGGGCAATAGACCATTATCACTCACTGTCAATAGAACAGTATCACTTCCGTGGTTGGTTTTTTCCCCCTCTTCATCAAAAGTCAATTATTGCAAAACCAGCACACTCACCTAGCCCAAAATTAAGTAATTCATGTTTAAAAGTCCATTGGACATCAACCCTGATAATTACTTATTGAGAACTCCAGTGAGGTTCTAGAAGATCAGGGAATCACTAAGATTGGAAAAGACCTTTAAGAACATCAAGCCCAACCATTAAGCTAACAGTGCCAGGTTCACCACTACACCATAGCCATGTACATCTATGTGTTTTTTGAACACTTGCAGGGACAGTGATTTCATAACTTCTCTGGGCAGTCTGTTCCAATACTTGGTAATTCTTCCAGTGAAGAAATTTTTCCTGGTATCCAATATGAATCTCCCCTAGTGCAACTGGAGGCCATTTCCTCGTGTCCTGTTGCAAGGAAGTAAAATGTTGGCCCCTCTTGTTCTGTCCTGTACTGATGCCCTGTACTGGCTCTTGGAATACTGATTTTCTTACACAGCTCAGGAAACATTGATGCTAAAGCACAGACTACCCAGCCACAGAGCTATGCCAGCTGCACTTTTGTTGTTGTGTTGATGCCTATAATAGGTTTTGGAAAATAAAGAAAAACAAACAAACAAACAATAACAAACCCCCAAACCCACAGAATACAAAAAAACCCCTATTAGATAAAGTATCAAGACCGCAACAAAACTGAATAGATTTGTCAAGATAGCTGAAAAAAAGGGTACTGCATGTCTCAAAAAGCCTGGAGAAACAGTTCTAAAATGGGCAGCTCTGTGAGCACAGCAGAGCCCTTTAGTTAATCCAGCAGTTTCCAAATAAACATAAATCAACTGTAAATTGAAAACTTTATGAAAAGTTAGAGTCAAGGTCTGAACTTGTCAAACTCATTGGTTACCCACTTTACTGACTTAGAATGACAAAACTGGTATTTTTAATAAGTCCAAAGCCACACAGAAATATTCAACAAAAAACTGCTACTTCAGATTTATTTAACTTTTTTCACAGCTCACTAGCACCCAGAAGAACAAACAACATGCTCTGCTTTTATCCTGTGTGAGGGATCTTTCTAGCAGATCTTGTCTCTTGTGGCTGCTGCTGCTGATGAGAGGCAGAGCTCAGCCTTTCTAGGAACCACCACATACTTGAGAGTGTTCCAGGTGCAGGGTCGCAGGCCAACTCTCTACATCCAGCTCTTCTCTCAGCTGCACTCTGCATGCAGCCAGCTTCCAGATTCTGCAAGGATTATCCATTTCCCAGCTCCTTGCATTTCCCCTAGCCAGGGAGAGCCCCCTTCAGCACAGACAGCCCCTGTGAGTGCCCTCTCTACATAGCACTTACTGGTCCATAGGTCTGGGCTCAAAACATTTCCTTAGAGGAAAGGCCAGGTAAAGCTCAAAAAAACAGTTTCAAGAAATTCTGGAAGTGTCTACTTGTGAAACTACCATCAAGTAAAATCCAGGGTCTGACTATGAGAACCTGAGTACAAATTCTTTTGTGAGTATACTTTTTGACATTTCAAGTACATCCAGGTTTGGGAAATCTTGTTTTAACAGAACATCAAGACTTTATAATTTTCTTCTCTCAGAAAAAACCATCTAAGAACACAAAAAAAAGCCAAGGACATAAATTATCTGTACACTACCAGCCCTCTAGAAAGGTTTAACTTTAGGACCACTTTTTATCTGATCTATTTTGACAATCCCTGTGCCACAACACTTACAAGAACTTGAAGTTTTCTTTCAGAGAGGGTAGAGCAATTTGGTTACTAGCATTAAAGTTTGACTGAGCTAGAAGCCAAAAGCAAGCTCTTCTCTGCTGAATTTTGATTAAAAATCCAAGTTGCTTAACTTTTCTCTCTGGAAGCCAAACAAAATAACAGCAGGAATTGCCAAAGCAGAATAATTTCAAGAGCATCTGAACATAAACACTATATCTGAACTAGGTAAAGAACAAATGAGGTAAAGCTGTCTTCTTTTTACATGACTGATCCATACAGACTCATGACCTGAGCACTGCAGCACTATCACTGCAGATCTGTAAATGCTCTTTATTCCTCCATAACAGCAACAGGTACAGCTAAAGTTCTTGGTATAGTTTGGGAACTATATATATATATAAGATAAATGAAATTCCAAATTTCATTTATCTTCTCGTCCTTCAAGGTTTCAGTCTAAGCTCATGATGTCTGCAGAACTCCACCAGTAGCACAGGATAATTTGGAAAATAAAACAGTCCCAGCAGATCAGATCACTGATTTGCCCAAAAGGGATTGCTCATTGATGATTCCTGCCAAATTCTCTTTAAATAAAAGGACTTGAAGATGCCTTCACAGGCATTGCTCTCTTAAGACAGTCTTTTTAGATCAACTGCTATACAAACCCTCCATTAAACTCAAACTCACATAATTTATAAAGTACATGTCCAGTGGGAATACAATATGAATTTAGCATAATTTTCTTTATTAGATTTTTCCCATGAATACAGTAATGACTTTCTCAAGAACTCCTAAAATACATTCATAGATGAATTTTGACATTGAGATGCTATTATGATTGTAGGCAAATTAGCATTGCAAGCTTAAAATGTATCATCAACTTAACTTACATTGACTGAAGCATCTCCACACAGTATTTCCTCAGAAGTTTTCACGAGGAGCAGGTCTTGTAGGTAATGGATGGGGTTGAGGCTTAGGGATTGTGTGCTATTTTAGGGGTCTGACAAGTTTCTGCTTACTTCAGGCACATCATTACCTTTCATTCTCTCTTGTATATGACATCACAGTTCTATCGGATCTCAGCCACACCCATTGCAATTTCCCAAATATACTTGAATGTGTTGGAATTCCTCATTACCAGAGCACAATCTATGCAGAAATCACTTCTATTCTTGCAGGAACGCAGTGGCTTGATATTAAATGGAAGGATCCAGTTCAGTGGAGCTCAAGAAACTGAGTCCAAGTGGCTGTGTTACCCCACAGAACATGTGCCAGGGCACAGGTCAGGAAACAGTGCAGAGTCCCTGTAAGGGAATAGCAAAGACCTGAAGGCCACAAAAACATTCCTGTCATTGACAGCAGGTTCCTGAACCATATGTGGGTTTTATATCATCTCATCTTCAAAATGCAGCCACAGACCCACCCTTGCACATTACTTGTGGCCTCCTCAGCCAGTGCAGGGAAAACTAGCTCTTTTTAAAGCCTCTTTACTGCTTGCATGCTGTTTGCCCGCAGCCCTGCAGCACTCGGGCCCAGAGCAGCCCTTGGTGCAGTGTGTGAGCCCGAGGGCGGTGGCTCGGGCAGCAGCGGGGATGATCCCGGCACGCTGCCCACACGCCGCCTCTTTCCAGTCCCGCACGCTGCCCACCACACGCCGCCTCTCTTTCCAGTCCCGCACGCTGCCCACCACACGCCGCCTCTCTTTCCAGTCCCGCACGCTGCCCACCACACGCCGCCTCTCTTTCCAGTCCCGCACGCTGCCCACCACACGCCGCCTCTCTTTCCAGTCCCGCACGCTGCCCACCACACGCCGCCTCTCTTTCCAGTCCCGCACGCTGCCCACCACACGCCGCCTCTCTTTCCAGTCCCGCACGCTGCCCACCACACGCCGCCTCTCTTTCCAGTCCCGCACGCTGCCCACCACACGCCGCCTCTCTTTCCAGTCCCGCACGCTGCCCACCACACGCCGCCTCTCTTTCCAGTCCCGCACGCTGCCCACCACACGCCGCCTCTCTTTCCAGTCCCGCACGCTGCCCACCACACGCCGCCTCTCTTTCCAGTCCCGCACGCTGCCCACCACACGCCGCCTCTCTTTCCAGTCCCGCACGCTGCCCACCACACGCCGCCTCTCTTTCCAGTCCCGCACGCTGCCCACCACACGCCGCCTCTCTTTCCAGTCCCGCACGCTGCCCACCACACGCCGCCTCTCTTTCCAGTCCCGCACAGCGGCCAAAGGGGGCGGGCCGAGCCCTGAGGGCTGCGCCGGCAGAGGGCGCCCCGCGCGCGGCCATGGCCCCTCAGGGAGCGGGGACCCAGCGGGAGAGGAGAGAGCGGTGCTGAGCACCTGAGCACGGCGGGAGGAGAGGGTTAAAGCCGCTGCTGAGAACAGGCTGCTTCCCTCTAGCGGGTTCTCTTTCCGTGACCATGCTTCATATGAAAATATTATTCCATCGGTCCGATCCCAAGCCCTGCAGGCAGATGGTGAAGCACCATGGAGGTGCCACATAACGGAGGCTCAGCCCACAGCACCCAGCCCTGCCAGTGAGGCCACACAGCAAAGACAGGCACTAAGGGGGCCCAGCTCACACAGCATAATCAGCACTGGAGGTATGAGAACCAAAAAGTTTCCTTTCAATGCTTGTGTCTTACCTTTATTAAAGGTGTTACAGAACAATAGCCAGAACATGCCAGTTTGCTAGAGAAGAGGTTGACAGTAGTAGAGAACAAAAGAGGATAAACAACTTATTGACAGCAGGTTTCTCTACTTTTTTCACTGTTGTTGTCAGACATTGAAGCTGATTAAACAGTGAGAAATTGCCCTTGGACAATACCAAAAACACATTTCTTCTCCAAGTGATTCCAAGCTTTTGCTTCACAAACTCTGGAAAACTGGAAAAGTTAAGATGTCACTGTCTCTTCAGGACCCGTCTTCCTTTTTGGATAACTGTCCACATAGCTTACAGACAAAAAAGGAAATCTTTTACCAAACATCAGTAAACTTGCATTTTCACAGTACCACTGGGGGGGAAAAAAAAAGTCTGTCTTGCTCAAAAGGGATGAAATGTAACCGAACAACTTACAGCTGTAGGTCTGATTCTTTAAAGACATTCTAGTTTCCAGCTTACAGTAGGACCAGTTCAAAAGACAAAAATCAGCTTACTTGGCTTCAGAGGACCTTACATAGCAAGTGAGGCAAATGTTACTAGGGCTGCACTTTAAAGATAGAGTGAAGTAGTTTTACTCATCCACCATACCTTTTATTTTCTAGTATCAATAGGTGACCATCTTTAAGGAAGTTGAGGGATAAGAATTGAGGAATATACCAGCTGCACTTTACAGATTAACAGCCACAGAAATAGAAAGCAACTATACAATCTCAGGGTTTCACAAAACTAGTTTCATTTGTAACACTTGACACAACAAGATTAACTGCAACAAGTGAAGAGAACTACACCTGTAAAGTGCTATTTTTGTTAAAAGTGGCTAAAAAAAGCACAACTACAACAGATTTGGGTACTCGGTGGTGAGATTGTCGATGTCCTCTAAGTATCCGATTTCAAGCTCTGTGTTTTTTGATGAAACTGATGAGCCCATTTGTTGAGCTATCGTGAGATGTCACTGGAGCATCTGACACCAGTTCAGGCTCAATTTTCTTGGCAAGTTGTTTTCCAAGCTCGACACTGTGTTTATAAAAGCAAGAAAAGAAAGGAAAAGCAATATTAGTGCTAACAACTCACAGTATTTACTATAAGCCATTGATATTAAAAATAGATGCCAGTAAAAAGTAACTTCCCGGTGAACACTATGATGTCTTACCCCTCAAAAATTACTGTTGAAGCATTCAACTCAGTGCCATTCATGAAAAACTGGAGTTCTCACAGCTCCTTAGCTGAGCAGACAGCTCAAATTACAGGATGTCTAAGTGAACATTTTGTTTTAAAAGTTAAGCAGAGTCTTTTCACCTCAGTATTCACTTGTGTTGTGCAGCCTGCCCCAGTACAGAATGTATTCAGCTGGCTCCTGTTCACTTTTGAACATGACAGTGCTCAGAACACTGATTTGTGTCACTCAAACAATGATCAGCTGAGCTACAGCATGGAAGTACCCCCAGCACCTATCCAGGAGTTACAGCCCCATTGTCTGTGAACCCAGGAAATTCCAAGAGCTGCCAAGAAGTGAGGCTGGTTCTACAACATCCCCACATTCCAGTTTTGGATGCCATTCTGGAATTTCATGTGTGGAAGTAAAAGCTGTACTTACTCCTACTGCACTCCTGATTTCAGAGTTTATAGCAGACACCAGCTTGTTCTAGACAGTCTCCCATTTTCAGGTTCTGCCACAGCATTTGGTTATAGAACATGTTGTGGTAGCACAGCACCAAAGAATGTATACAAAGACTAAGGTAGTTTAGTGTAAACTGATATTCTACACCTGTAGAGTAAATGTGCTCTTCAGAGCAACCCCTCACCGCATAAGGCAGGCTGCAACTGAAAAATCCTATTTCCCAATCCCTCTACCTAAGCCTACCTACAGTATGTTTACAGTTCATATTACTACAGATGAAAGAATCTGATTAGCTCCTGACTAAATTTTTAAGTGACAGACTCCAAGCTGCTGTTGCATACATGGAGCTCCAGCACAGCCCTCAGTCACAGATGCAGCCTGCATGAAACCAAGGGCTGCTGCATACACAGCCCTCCGCCAGGAATGTGGTCTCTCTAGCACAGGAAAATTAAGAGGTAATCAATCTTTTGCTCCACAGCTGCCACTCAAAACTGCCTACTAATCTGGAAGTCAAATTATTTTTTCTCCCACGCTATAGGGAAAAGACTTTCCTTCCTAATTCTCAGAGCATGTGCTCAGCCTGCTTGACTGTCTTCCTCACTACTGCATTTTTTTACATTCATAGTATTTTTCTAAATTCAGAGGTCCTCACCCAAATTGTTATCTACAAGTCATTATGCATTATAGCATGGTAACATACCCCCAGAAAAATCTGTTTTCATTTATAACTATCCCATAATCATGTGCTCCAAATATAAAACCCTTTTGATTGTCTTTTCTCTAATTCATGAGAGATTCAAGAATCAGTCAAGTATACAAGAAACAAACCAAGGAAACTTACCCCCACTGGTCATAACTGTTAATGTCCCACACCACTCCTTGAACAAATATCTTGTGCTCATACATGGCTATAAGCAGAAAGAGATTTATCAATAAACTTGATCACAAAGTCTTCATTAGAATTCACAGATGAGAAATGTATTTACTTACCAATGATGGCTCCCAGGGTGAAGGGGTTGAGTTTCGTAAACACAATGGAATTGGTTGGTCGATTTCCCTCAAAGACCTTTCAAAACAAGAGTTACATTGTCACCTAGTATGTTGTGAAATGTACATCAGAAACTTGCAGGTTTTATCTTAGAGTACACACTAGACTATTTGCATTAGCAGCAAATTCAGAGTCCTGAAAGCTTTAACAGCCTTCAACCATAAAATTGTATTATTCTCATGTTTTTACAAACACAATGGAAAAATGTGTCTCCAAGCACCATTGCTGGCTACTGTGGGCTACAAGAAGTAACCCAAAAGTCACTAGCCCAAGGCAGTGCTGAGATAGCCCATGTTTCCTGGAACACCTCCAAGGCTTCAGAGCCAAAGTGCTGCTCGCAGCCTGTTCCAAGTGCCCTTCCAAGGTATCATCGGTGCCACCCCATCGCAGTTGCCCTGCTGCCCCCAGCACAGCCCAAGCCCTGGGCACCTTGTGGGGAAGGAGCTTCTCCAGAGCCTCCCCACTCAGCCCGGCCGCCTGGAGCTCCTTGCGAGCCTCATCAGCCGTCTTCCCTTTCATCAAGGCCTCAGTCTGAGCAAGGAAGTTAGCCAAAAGGATCTAGTAGGTGGAAATAAACACAAGTTAACATTTGCATAGCTGGAATAGTGGTACCTGGAGCTCAACTCATAACAAGATCTAGTCTAGACTTACAAGTCAGTTTTAACACTGTGGCAGAAAAATATGTATCAGTTTCAGCTGTTGCTTCTTATCTCAGAGTGCCAGGGGACTTAGTTACTATTCTAAAGTACATATATATCCAAAGACAACCAGGACGGTTCTGCAGAATCCTGCTCCTGCTGAAGCTGGCAGCAAGTCTCCCAACGGCACCAGAGGAGCCAGGACTTCACACAGCCCTTTCACCCAATATAATCTATAATTCTACCTCATTCTACACCATCTCATGGAAAGCCAGGTGCAAAGATTAGTCAAAGGTAACAGGTTAAGATATATTTACTCATCTGTATGCAGGAAAATCCCCCACACCAATCTCTACCAAGGCAGTGCAAAGTTTTAACTTATTGCTCCCTGTCTAATGTTTATCTGTGGTTTTGTCCTACCTGAAGACACTAAGTTTTTTACAGTCAAATGAAACCCTTATTCCCCTTCTTTTGTGAAGTTACACTCAATTTTCACATGTATTTGGTCTAACTTGACAAAAGATTATTATCACACAATTCAAAGGGCACTTGTAATCTGAAATCATGACAAGCATGGAATCCAGTAACTAAAGATGCTTTTTGTGAAGTATGCAGTAAATAGTTAACCAAACATGTTTCCACCCTTGGAAGTTAAGAAAAGTCTTAGTTCATTGAAAATCCTTAGTCATGTGATAAACTAAAAACTGGACAGGTTACAAACATCTGTGTAGAAGGCCATCACCCCAGCCACACCATTACATTCACCAAATTTTGTTCTAGAATTTAATTCTTGAAAACTTCCTCAGAGATTGCCACATCAGGTCTGAGAATTTGTTTCTTCCAACTCTCCAAGAACTACATTCCTTAAAATTCTTCATGGAATTTTAAATACTTAATTGCTCAACTCTTTCTAGCTTCAGTAGGCCCACAGGAAACACCACGGAGCTGCCTCAAGAGCTGCCAGTGCAATTGCTTCAAGAATAAACATAGCCCATGTTTATGCATTACATATTACATATAACTTGCAATTATAATGTAGATATTTTAAAATCTCTTGTGAATGCTGACAGAGCTTTTGTGTATGGTTTCAAAGAGACACTTAAAAATATCACATACTGCAATAACAAGCTTCTGTGCCTTGAGCCACAAGAAATATGGTGCCCTGACAAAGAACTTACATTGTGATGCAAGCCATTTCTGATGGGGTGCTGAGTCTGCACTGGGATCAGGAAGTCACAGGGAATCATGCGAGTTCCTGTAAAAAAAACAAAACAGGTAAATAACTCTGCATCAGGGAAGTCTTAGAAAACCTTCAACTCTCACCCCATTTCCAGAGCTGTTGGCAGACTCAGACATTTTTAAAAGCAGCTCAGAAGTTTCAGCTTTATTTGACCTCATTGTAGTTAAAACCTGCATCTTGTAGCCTTCGCAAGCCACTAATTAAAAACCCCTTAGCAATGTGATGCTGGGTTAGAAAGGAGTCCAATCTCCAAACAAGTGCAAACTGCAGACTCCTGCAGCTCTGTAGCCATTCAGATTTTAATTCCAGAACAAGGTATTTAACAGTTTGTTTACCTTGGTGAATGAGCTGGTAGAAAGCATGCTGCCCATTGGTGCCAGGCTCTCCCCACACAATAGGACCTGTGTTGTAGTCCACACGAGAGCCATTCTTGGTAATGTATTTGCCATTAGACTCCATATCACCCTAAAGGAGAGAAGTGCAGGATCACTCAGTACCAGTACAAGTTTCCATACATACTTCAACTACAATAAATAGTGGTTGTTTATAGAAATTTTCTAAGCATCAGGGACACAGCTGCTTAATTTATGGACATCAAGATAACAGGCATACAAGGAAAAGGTCTTTAAGCGAGGAAATAAGCTGATATCGATCTTAGCACCAGTCTCTTGAGGCAACTGATTGCATGAATTAAGTGCCTACAGTTTTATCTGACACGTGCATTCAGAATGCTGAACCAGGGCACAATCTTATCCACGCTTGGTTGGGAGCCGTGCCGAGCCCTACCTGCTGGAAGTAGGCGGCAAAGCGGTGCATGTACTGGTCATAGGGCAGCAGGGCGTGGGTCTCACAGCCGTAGCAGTTCGCGTACCACACCCCCAGCATGGCCAGCACAACGGGCACATTCTTCTCCAGGGGGGCACTGTGGAAGTGATTATCCTGCATGGCACAAAGGAAAGTTACACTTCTGACAAAGCAATTGCCATCCCTCCCAACTCCTACATTGTTTTTATCGTTGTGTTGATCCAGTGCAAGCTTCCCATAAACTGTCATTTTAACATCATTGAGGAGAACATGGGGAGCTGAATTTTATAAATCAGCCTGCCTTCCGTTTCCTTACTAACTCTTAAAGAGGAACAAATCTGAAATGGGCATCCCACACTCACCATCCAGTGGGCTCCTGCAAGCAGACTCTCAAAGTTGTCAAAACCTAACAATGGAAAGAAGTCAGTTTGTATTTACTATTACAACTCAAAGTTGATTTTTCTTAGAGACAACTGTGAAACCGTTTTGATTCCTTGTACGCAGCAAGGCTCTCAACTACTGAGTTTAAAGCTGCATTTAGACTTCACCTGAATTTCACATCCCATAAGCCAGACATTCACTTATGCTTAAAGCCCAGACTTCAGAGCAAGTCCAACTTCATGAAACATAATTCAGAAACCTTTGTCTAAGATCTCCATATAGGCAGAATGAGCAGCTAGAAGGAAAACAGAGGCCTTTAATACAAAGCCTACTTTAAGGCCACATAGTTTTTAGCAAGTTTGAACACTTAATCACAGCCAGTGGGAGATATATCTGCCAAAAAAAACAGGGCAAAGCTAGCGTGGCAGGGATTCCTGCACTGGTGTGAAGATAAAGAGCTCTATTACGATATTCTCAAATAAAAAGGCTACCCCTCCCTTCCCTGTTCTCTCTTTACAATTCACCTGGGCTTTCTTTGCTTTGTAGTTCGGGTATTTAAACCTCCATTTACTTTCCCAAATGGAAGTTTCACTAAGGCTAGTCTTTCCTGGAAACACAGAAACCCTGATTCTTACATAGCAACTGGGAGGTGAAGTGTTTGCACTCAAAGCAGCAGCTCTACCTATGGTCAGAGGCCAGCTATGGGAGTTGAGGGGTCTAAGAGGAAGAAGGGCAGATAGATTTGGTGCTGACTGCTGACATGACAGCCTGTCTGACAACAGCAATGAACAGTTTATTGCAGATGAAACAGTAAGTGCCTGACTTGTTTATTTTGCTCTTATAATAGGTTTTTCTACATACGAAAACTCCTATTCATGTAATTCCAAAAAACACCAAATCCAATGTTATTCTTCTAACCCCAGTTTAAGGGAATTCTAGCTTTTGCCTAGAAAAATAAATGACATTATAGTTTCAGACTTTCAACATCTGAAAGCAGTGATGAGGGAACAAATGCAATCATCAGGCCCTATAGCCTAGACAAAGTACTGGGAAGAAAATGAATTAATAGCAGAAGGACTTAGTTAACAATGCTCAACAGAGCTCATATGCAGAACTGGAGACAGGACTTTGGTGTTAGTGTGTGCATACTTACAGATACTAAATACCCTACTTCAAGTTTAGCAACGTCAGTTTCAATATCTGATTTTCAACGCTGACACAGCTTTACACAAATCAGGCACTTTTGGCTATGTGACTAAAGCAATGCCATTTGACTATTTGTCCCCAGGCATGGGGTAATTTCCAAAACTGTATTTGCAGTACTAAAATACCAACATTTCTATTACATTCCAGATCATTTTTTAGAGCCCACATGCAACCACTCAGAGTAGGCAGGTAAATAGTATTTGCTCCAGATCTGACTCACAATCCACTCTTGTTAATGCACTCCACAGTTACATTCCTGAAGCAAACAGAGCAATTCTTGGCATGGTGACATCACAGGAATACCTACCAATATGCAGGGCAATGGAGAGACCAATGGCAGACCACAGGGAGTAGCGACCACCAACCCACTGCAAACAAGAGATAGTTGAGATAGAGTATTGATTTTGCTGGAAACAGTCTAAACACATGCTGCTGTTTTCTAATAGTTTG
The DNA here is from genome assembly GCA_013397155.1 of Irena cyanogastra. Classification (NCBI taxonomy): domain Eukaryota; kingdom Metazoa; phylum Chordata; class Aves; order Passeriformes; family Irenidae; genus Irena; species Irena cyanogastra. The sequence continues at coordinate 1,042,758 of VWZV01014155.1, read as the reverse complement.
AATGTAAAAGCCTTGCACTTCTCTAGCTGGTGATGGTTCACTATATATATTTGGCATAGTCAAGGGAACCTGCAATTTACAGCACACCCTAATGAATGATTTTTTTTTTGAGCATCTGAAGTTATCCTACTTGTTCAATTTGTATAACATCTATTAAGTAGATAGCTTGATTCCAGTTCACTTCCAAATCCTGAATTTGCAGCTTGTATAACTATTTTCATAATATCACTCCTCTATAGGGAAAGCCTACTTCAGCAAAATTCTGACACTTGGGAAAGGTAACATTCCAAATAATTTCTGAACAGCAGCTCATTTGTCAGGCAATTAGTCAATGAGACATACCAACCTGTTTCTAATCAAGTATAAGGACCAAGACTAAGGGCAGTATACTTAAAATATGCATCTGCTACAAAATCTCTGATCAGTCTTCCATTTCTGATGTCTGACCTTTACCAGGCCTAGGTTATATACCATATACACCAACAGGCAAATGTCACAGCTTATAATAACTACTTGCATAGAGCAATAAGCCAAGACTATCTCCTGTTACTCAACAGCTGATTAGACAGCCAAGAACATAGAAGACTCTTCTTCAGACCTTTGACTGGAAGATTTTAACAGAATGGGCAAGAGCTCTCAATTTGCCTTCAGTTAGGGGTTTTCACATATTTCAGTGCACCAAATACAACTCCTATAATTTAGGAGTTGCTGTTTTAGAAACTGCTTTTGCAGTTTCAAGACATCTAGTTGGAATCCTCTCACTTGTTTTGGAAAAAGCTAACAGTTAAATTCTACCACATAACATCAGACATTTACTTACATCCCAAAACTCAAACATGTTCTCTGGGTCAATTCCAAAGTCTTTAACTTTAGGCTAAAATAAACATGAAAAAACACTGTCAGTAAAACCAACACTCATAAAAAGCTTTACATCAAGCAAGCAAATACAAGTTTGATATCTATTAAACAATCCTACAACTACATCTATTTTTAAAAATGCATAGCATCCATCACAAGAATTATACCTTCATTTCCAGAAATAATTATCATTACTCTCTATTAGAAATCAATGACACATTCATTTTCTGATGAATCTAAGTGGCCATATAGTTAAAGCTGGACTGACACTCAGTTTACATTTACCAGAACCATAATGTCAGTCCCTGACAGCCTGTCAATGACTGCAATGTTCTTCTAATTGCTGCCCATCTCTCGACTTCATACTTTTGCATGAAGCACCACATCACAGTGTGCTCATCATATACATTTTTCAAACAGCCTGCACTATTTCAGCTCTACCTGGAGTTCAGAATAACATTTGCTTATGTAACTGCATTCACACACAACTTAGACAATTACAGATAACAATCATCAATAACAAGTCATTTCAAGCACAAGAGCTCTTGATTTCAGATTTAAAGCTCTAGCAGAAAAAGCACATGTCTACAATCAAAGTCCAGTCTTAGTATAGTTCAATATTCTAGAAGTGTTTCAGTTACTTTGAGTAGGAAAAAAAGGCTTCTGTTCAAGAGGAATGCTAAAATTTGGTATTCAAGTCCCTTAAAGGATAGGCTTCCTTACTAGATTTGAAGGTAAGGCTGCCTTAAAGGTACATAGGAAAAATTAACTAGATTGACTATACTTACAGCATTGGTAGACAAGGCAACAAAATGCTTGGCCACAGCTGAAGGCTTAATAAAAATAAACACATAGTTAGATCTAGAATGTTAACTATTTTCATTTCTGGTTATAAAGCTGATCTGCTACCATTTAAACAAAATGCTGTTGACTATCATCAGTTGTTATTAATTTGAAATCATCTTATTCACATTCAGTGTGGGATTTAGCAGCATACCCAAAGAGAACATTTTGATGATATTCCCACCAAGCTCTCCAGCAGCATTCCCTCCAGAGAGGGGCACACCCTCTCCTTCACAGTGTGTTACCAGCCTGGACACCAGCAGCACAGCTCTGGAGCAGATGGAGCTCCATGTACACCCACTACCCTTCCAGCCAGGGGCAAAAAACCAAGACAACCAGAATTACTGATAAACGTCAAGCTCCAGAGTCAGACTTGAGTCTTTCAGAAGGTGTTCTGGTAAACAAAGATGAGTTGTCTGAACAGTAGTGCAAGGAGAAATTTCAAAGCCCAGCTTTCAAATCAAGTACAGCTACCCTGATTGGAACAGGTTACAGACCATCTTAATTACCTGAACAGGCACTATCTACTTTTTTCCTTTAAGAGTTAGAAATAGGAGAGAATGAGCCAAATACAAGGTTTCTATTCATAGCACAGCCATCTGCCATAGAAATGTCAGTGTACTGTTCCAACCATAGCTTCATTTCTAGTTTTTAAAGATTTGGCAATAATTTAAAGGTAGTGCCACACACTATTCTTGTATTTTCATTACTAGTAGTTCTAAATTAATTAGTTAGCTCTAAAGCAAACACTACACTCTATTACTTAACAGGCAAGATTTGGAGGAACAATACATGAGAACCATTTGTAATGAAAAACTAGTGGGTTATCACTTTGACTGGACAATATAGTCTGTCATTACCAAAGCACTAAAATGATAAGTACATCGTTTGCTAAGCTTATGTTTGGGCAGTTACTGGCTCTGCTCCAAAGCACACAGAATGGCCAGGAAGAAATTGCACAACAAAAACTGCTGCATTCTGTTACTTAAGCTACACATCTCAGACTTACATCCTTAGCAGCATGCAAGAACCACTCTTTGGCTGTTTCTGCATTGGTGATGGTTTCCTGTGTGGTGAAAGTCTGCACAGGGGAAAACAAGCAAATAAGTAAAACAGTGTTCTTAAAATGCAAACAACTTCAGGTTACTAAAGCATCACATGTTTAGATAATCAGAGCAGAGTGATTCTAGATGTTCATAATACACAGCTGCTGCCAGATTACAGAAAAACGCAAGCTTATGAATCCAGTAAACACTAGTATTGCTAGATTTACCCATCCAGTTTTAAACTAGTATGTATCTGAAATTGGAATAATTATTCCCCATCTCCTGCCTTCCCATTCCCCAAACTGTTCGGCAAAACCTTAAGACTATAAAGTCTTCTACTAAAAAATTAAAGTTTTACTGTTCAAGTAAAAACAAACTGATTGACCACCTAAACAGGATAACCCAGCTGGACTGCCCTATTGTCCTTCAATTCCTACTTTTGCATGGAAGAACACTCATTTCTGCCAAGACTTGTCATAATTTTTCTTTTGCTGATTAGAGGAAAACATTTTCCTGCTTTATGAAGTGTGCACAGAAGTTCAGTCACGCAGTTTTGCAAGTATCTACAGCCATTCTGATTTACTCAGCCATCAAAATTTAGCTTTAAGGGTGAACACTAGATTCATCCTATTCTCATCCATCTCCAGAAATACTTCATTATGAAACATAAGCCTGTTATGGAAGGAAAAAAATTCCATTCATCCTCTTCCAAATATATGAAGTTATCTAACTACAGCCTGGCAAACAAACTCAAGTGTTACTTTTTCAATATGGCAGTTTTCTAAGCCTTTGAACCGTGATCCCTGGACTCAATTATTCCAAGTGACCATTAGTATTACTTTGTGCAGTTTCCTTATTACTCCATAAGCTGTTTCTCAGCTGCAGCAGTGCCAAGATAAGATAATGAGCACTGTGCAGAGCATGGCCAGCACTGCACACATGTTCATTTGTTGCAGATTGTCTCTGACAGCAGAAAGGTTCTACTGTGCTTCACAAATGAAGGCAACCCAAGTTACATAACCATGAAGTTTGTCTCCACCTCTTTCCTCTGTTCAGACAGCATTCCTCAGAGGGAGAGGGCTGCTGGCAATTATTGCTTAGAGTAAGTTCTTAGCAAGGCAAGACTTAAAGGCAGCTATTCAGTCTGTAGTCAGAAATAGGTGTCATCTTATGAAGTACCAGCAGACTATCTTCACCTCTTTAAGTAATGCAGCTTAGCATTTATAGTGCTCAAGGAACTCAGCATTTAAGTTATTTAGGTGAAGGTATTTTGTGACTACCCTACAAAATGGAGATTGCAATTCATTAATGCAAGAAACCAGAACACTTAACAAGTATGCTGTACTTAAAGGGTCAAAAGTCCTTTATGAATGAAATGATATCCAGAATTTCAAAGAAATAACTACACTGGATCCTACACTCCGCCTACAGAGAAGTGCAAGAAAACCAACTTTTGTGAATAAAGCTAAAACTTGCAATGACTGAGAAATAAACCCCACACAACATGAAATTGTTAATGTATCTTATTTAGGTTAAGTAATTCTCAGCACTTGACTCACAGATCCCCAAGTATTTCAGCAGCAACACAACCTTGTACTGCAAGTTTAGAAAGAATCACAACAGGCCTATTTAGAAATAATCCACGCTGGAAGTCCCTGATCTAGATACTCCTGTGGACAGCCCTCTCTTGTGACTGAATATCAGCAGAGCAAGCCACAGGCAGTGCTTGTGACATACCTTTGATGCAATGATGAAGAGAGTAGTGTCTGGTTTAAGTTCAGCCAGGGTTTTGGCTATATGAGTACCATCAATGTTGGATACAAACCAGACACGAGGGCCTCCCTTGGAATACGGTTTCAGGGCTTCAGTTACCATCAGAGGGCCCTGGATAGAAGCCACAATTAGATTTTATCCTCACTGTAAGCATGTACACAAAGATGGGCAGGGTGTATACAAGTCAGGGGCTTACCAAGTCAGAGCCACCAATCCCAATATTGACCACATCAGTGATTGTCTTTCCAGTGTAGCCTTTCCATTCGCCTCCACGGACCCTCTGCGGCAAAAAAACAGCCAAACAAAACAAAACTAAAAAAAAGACACAGTAACCATTTTATACTTACACTAAAGCTACTGATGCTAACCCAGGACCAGGAAACAGGCTTTGTTTTCAGGTATTGCTGTAGAAAGTCACCAAAGACACCTTTCAAGCCTCTAGACCTTAAAGCCTATACTCAGAGCTACCTTCTTAGCTAGACATTGTGTTACATCTAAGATAGAAGTAAAAACACACCACAACATCAAACATTTAATGAAGTTAAAACTTCTGTGTGGAAAAAAACTACTGTGTGGACTGCTGTAGCATCTACAGTGTTCGCTAAGGCAAGAGACATCTATCCAAAACCAAAAAAATCTTGGGCATTAAACTGTGTGCAACTAATATTTGAACTTGAAACAGTTCTTTAAGTGTCTTTAATTAGAAAGAACTTCATTAACTGAACTGGAAGACAGTATGACTAAAGCCACAGAGATAGAGATTTATTGGCAAACCAAACATTCTAAAAGCTTTCCTCTTGCAAGTATGCTTTGCATTAGGATTTATTTCTGGCTTGCACCTTAACAGCATATGGTGTAAGTCCCTGCTCTATTCCTGTTCTTTAAGCATCACTGAAAGTTCCAAAACAAAATTACAATCACTAAATAACAAACTCTACATTGAATTTTGTCCATCATTTACCACCTATGTACTCAATCTGTTCCAATCCCAAAAGCAATCTTTCTGGTATCATGAATACTTCCAAGTACATTCCCCAATTCTAAAGCAATTTTTCTACATAGTACTTAATTATGCTGATACTTGCTTTCCTTTACTACAAATGTTTAAGCTTTTCATTTTTCCAAACAAAAAATCCATTTTTAGTAACAGCATTCCTGTACCTCACAGATGATACTGCCACAGTCTTAGAATTCCATCTGCTAAGTTGACTGAAACCAGCATCTTGATTAATATTTTGCAATTTTTTTTTTAAAGAAATTGCTTAACACAATTTTTATTTCTCAGAGAAGATACATATGCATGAAAGTGATATTCATTCAAAGGTTCTGATAATTGAAACCATAGAGCAAACAAGAGGATGGTACCAGTGAAAACTCTAGTTTTGCACTACCAAAACCTAAATCAGCTAGAAATTCTACAGTGCCAGACACCACCAAATTTTCATGGCCACTCAATTCTCACAGTGTATTAAGAAAGCACCAAATTCTCACCAACTGGTGTTAGTTACTGTGGTTTTGGCATTTATCATTAAGAACAGAACAGAATGCAAGCTCATTCTGCATAGGTTAGAAGTATAAGTTGGCAGTGAAACAGGGCAGTACCACCTGCTTAAGACTCACAACAACAACCAAGCAGGTCCAGGTCCTCACAGCCTTGTTTAAAATGCATTAAAACTACCCAAGTGGATATTCTGCAAACGGAATAGAATCAAAGTAATTTGACCTAAAACCAGAAGGTCCTTGAGAAACTATTTAAGTAGAGCATAATCAAATTGCAGTTGAGATGGGAACTTCTACCTCTCTCCTGATTTTACACAAACGTTAAGAGGCAGTTTCTACCTGGTGCAGCCAATTAGTTGAAAAATTAGCAAGAAATAAGGTAATATTTGAATGGTACTTAATGATTTACAAGACTTCCAAAGTACAGACAAGATTACTGCTGAAAGAACAAAATCTAGGGAGCCCATTAAAGAAAAACCCAACCGAAAACAGAGAGAAAAGTGAATCAATAAAACCAGCTCCAACTCTTTGCTTGAGCCAGAACTATTGTAAACCTCAAAGAAGGACACAATAATTCATGTGAACCAATCCACAATCAACACTCTACAAACCACATGTAAGAACCTGGCTGGGTATAAAACAAATAAGCTACGGTAGTACCACACCTGACAGAAGTGTTTCATTTTGTCCAACACTTTGTTTACTTCTGGAACAACATCCTTCCCATCCACAACGATTGGCACATTGGAGCGATTTCTCAGAGCAATGTGAAGCACAGCTCGGTTCTGAAACAAGGAGAAAAAAATCAAGGTGAGGCTTTTTCCAAGTTACACCCCAGGGCCTCAGATGCCTCATCCAGAAGGCAGTACAGTCATCAAGATTTAAAAATCCTTTAGATTAGCTGGGATTAGTAGAGCAGTATTTTCAGTGGGTGTGTGCATACATGCATCAGCAACTACCTCAATCACCCTCACTTCAACTCAGTGTAGGGTGCTTACAACAGCACAATATGCAAAGTAATAGTTTACTTGGGAAAATAGGCTCAAAATCCCTTTAAAAGCACTTAGAGATTGACGTTCAGAATTCAGCAATATTCATGACACAGTGATCTTAATTTTGGCATGCTTTAGATATAAAAGAATGAAGTTGTTTCTTATTGATGACAATACTAAAAAAATCAATTACAACAAGCAGCTGAAGTTATTTTCTCAGGCATCTTCTCAATTATCCTGAGTACTCCATTTAATATAGGAAGAGAAATAATTTAAACATTTGACACAGGATACAATAGCCATATCCCTCTATCCACTGCTCACAATTAAATGTTGCCCTGAACACTTGCACACCAAATATGTAGGCAGCAGTTGTGCTATAAGAAAAAAAATCTTAGCATGCACAATTTTACATTACTTCTCCACAAAGAAGTAATAAGTCAAAGCACCAAAATCTGGCCTGTGGTTCGCCTGTTTAAGAGCTTAACAGTTTTAATCCAGAATGAAGGAATTAGTCAATACTAATGAACAAATTAAAAAATTAGTCTGCCCTACCTCATTGTTCCTTACTACAACGAGAGGCACTGTGAGACAAAGACAACACAGACAATATGAACTGCCAAGTTATGATTTAAATACCAAACGCTAATTCAAGAATCATTGAGTTTGTGGTCACTGACTTGGAATACAAAAAACCTCTTGCACTTGCTAATTAAAGTATACCCGCTCAAATTTGGGGCGAGCAGAGTTTTTTTTTTTTGCAGCACTCAGCCATGGAATGGTATTTGGTAAGTACTGCTAGCTATCAGGCTTGAAGGATGCTTTGTCTAACCAAGAGGAGGCATATTTGACCTGATCTCTATGGTTAAGCAGAAGTATTCTCTAAGCACCATGCAGGCTATAAAGACTGTCCCCATGATGAGCAGTCAGACGGGTTACCTTGTAATGCTCTTTGTACCATATCAAGCTCCAAGTTTTAACTCGTCTGGGACAAACACCTGGCAGTGGCACACATGGGTGCACTATAAAGAACTTCCACCTAAGCACACACCATGCAGCCAATGCCTGCAGCACCAAACACAGACAAGTCTAAAATACTTCGGACAAATATCCAAAGAATGTTCTAAAGCAGATCAAGAGTAGTGGACGAGTCAGTTCTTGCCATCAAGAAGCTCCCTCACGTCTCACTGCTTTAAGGTTTATTCATGCTGTTTGACAGCATCCTGCTTAACATCTGACAATTTCACATTGTCCACATGCTCCTATTCCAGAGCCAAACCAACCTGATTTGATATTCTACACAAACAGAAAAATTAGGCAAACCCCATCTAAGTCAACTTCTGAATGGGAAGGAAGTAACTGAGAAACAGCCTGATAAGAAAAAAGGTGTTTCTAGACTTACAAGATACATGAAGTGGTATCAAGACAGTAGGAAAAGAGGGAGCTGGCAACAGAAACCAAGCACAGTTTGATATGGTGTTTAGGTGCTTTCTGTGAAAATTGCACCCTTGTGAGACTTCAACTGCTACACCTGCTCTTAATACACAAAGAACAACTCCGTATTATACAGTCAGAGATGGGCTAACCCTGTAATAATTTGTGTTACATGAGGCTAGTGAAAGGCAGTATCAGACAAAACAACCCTCCAGACAGATTTAAGACTCCTCACCCTCTTTCCCTGTTTTCTTTTTTCAGTAGATACATCTGCGAATTGAAGGCATTAATACAGAAGGAAAAGGAACCATTTCTCCAGTGAAACTGCATTTGTTTCTGTCTGTGCCTTTTTACAAACATGAATCACTCACAAACAATACAACGTCCAACTGCTGAGTTACTTCAAACAAACAGCTTGTGCAATAGCTAAATCAGTCAGTAGCCAAGTCAAAGGAAATACTGGTTTCTCTGAATTTGCCTCAAACATACTAAGTAGCCTTAATTTTTAATGCAGACTAATTAAACCCACTGCACTGTTGAGTTCCCAGCTTTCATCCTATTTTTAGTATCAGAAAAAGCACAGTTGGCTTTCTATATGTTTTACTAAAGATTTAACCATAACTGCAACCTTCAGCTCTACAAACAGAGGAAGGTACTCATCCTCTTACTGAAATACATGGCTAACTTCCCAAGACTGTTTATAGTCTTGACTGTTAAATGTACCCAAAGACACAGCCCAAAAGAGGTCTTACACAATCCTTCCTTCACACCCTTTAAGCAGTTTTCTAAGCTTTATGAACACTAACACTAGGCAAAAGCATGTAGGGGATACCTGGAATGCAATACTCTGCTCCATGTCCTTTGCAAGGTCTAACTCATCTTCCTCTCCACAAAAGAGGGAAGAGGAAAAAAAACAAAAAAACACCAAAATCCCTAAAATAAAATGTACTAGAGGAAAGGTTTTTTTAGTAAGAGCTGTAAAATTTTCTCTTCAAGCAGTGCAGCAAACATTACAATCACTTAGGATTTCAAAGAAGTATTTAAACTAAGTTTTCTCAGACTTTGCCTACACAGATGCATAAACATCCGCAATACACAGGCCCAGCTAAAGTGGAAAGAACCACGGACAGAAATAGCCTTACCTCAGTGAAGTTGATCTTCTCTCCACTAAACATGCGCTCTCTGGCACTTTCGACACCCCTTGACTTCGCCTGAGAAAGGTAAATATAGATTCCTCTTAAAATAGTGGAAGACAACATGCATTACAAAGGTCCAGCTACATTAAAGAGTATGAACATTTAACAGAAGACAGGGAAACAAATTATGATAGATTAAAAGATCCACTAGATCCTAGATAAAAAAATTATTCTCCTTTTTCAAAGCACATATTTTTATGTAGATATGCATTGAAAAATGGCTTTGTAACTCAAGACTAGATAACAATGCAAGAATTTGAATACTGCCAAGATTTGTACACAGATGCTTTTTAACTTACATGTTAGTTAATGCTCATAAACAGTGCTAGAACAGTGAGTTGCAGCTAAAAGCTGTTTTGTATATTAATGCAAGATTTTAAATAGTTACCAGGTCCATCAGCATTTTCATCACTTCTTCTGTAACAAGGTTCTTTGAGTAATCCAGCAGGATATCCCCATGGTCAGTCTTCAGGGTCAAGCTGTCAAAACCAACAGGTTGTTTAATTGCACATTCCTGAGGGGTGACTGCTTTAAGCAAGACAATGGCAACTCTGCTATAGATTACAAAATAATGGGAATCCTAATTAGACTAAATTAGTAAAGAAGATGTGAGTGATCAATTTGCCCAACAAGTTTCATAAAATGACTGCTGTTTTTCTGAAAACTATGTTTTTCAACAATCTGAATTACAGCGTCCACTTTCTGCTTGTGAAAACCCAAATACAATGGAGTATATTTGATGCATAGTTGGACAATCACATACTGTTTTCACCAGCATTCTCTAGCAATAATCAGCTTTTTCCTAACATATTCTCAGTAAAGAGCTTGTCACATTCTTCTGATGCTGGAAAATTAAACTGTCTTCCTATAGGTTCTGTCATTCTTTCATACAGAGTCTTCAACAAGTCTAGTTTAAAAACCTATACAACATCCTGAACAGAAACATTGTCAACTACTATGCAGAATTAAACCCTATTTGGGCATGGTTTACTCTTACAGTCCTCATTGATTCAGTGGAGGTCTCCAAATTATCTAACAAACTATCTGCAAACTACTGCCTAACCCATCAGAATACAGGCACTTGTAGGTTCACATCTGAGAGGAAACACAGAAATGGTAGCCCAGCAGAAACCAAGTGAACCCATTTGCATTTACTATCCTTGTATCCATGTGATAGGTTCTGTAGTTCCTCTAGTCCTTTACAGTATCAGTTTTTTACCAATTTCTTCTTTGCAATAATTTCCAACCAAATCAATTATTATAACTGAAGAGCTGAATTCTGTAAACCAGCCTCTGATAAAGCACATCTTACTCTCCCTGTTGCTCCACACAAAACCCCCACAGGAGATTGCAGTCATCTAAATTCTCAGTGTTTCTGCCTTGTTCACTGTCTTCCCTGCTTCTTCTTCCTCAATACCTGAGCACAGAAACATGCTCTGTTATTTTAGCCACCACACATGCCAGAGACTTCACAGGGGCACACAACAGCATAACTGTTATTCATGCATAACATGACAGAGCAGGCAAGATTCTTCAAAGGAAGAATGGAGCTGAACTTGTAATAACCAGCAAGGCCTTAACATTTCAGTGGTTTCACTTACTGTTAACTTCATTAAACTGTTCATTAACAGTAACATCCTTCCTATGGTCTTAAAAGTATAAGAGTGAATAAGGAAAGGAAGGTGTCTTCAAGTCTTAGAACCATGTTTCTTTAATAAGTGAGAACACAGACAAGCAAGGAAAAGCAGTGTCAGTGCTGTTAACCACCCTTCCCTTCAGCAGGCTGCCAACAGTAATCCTGAAACCCTGACCACTCAGCACTAGGATCCCTGGGATATGTCTAGCTGGTGGAAGGACTGGTTTGGCTGACCTACCGCAATTGCTACTCAGATACAGCATGGAAGAAAAAAAAAGAACAAGTCTCCAATATTTGATGCAATTTATTTAAACACATTTCACTAAGGATACAGCAAGACCACCAGCATACTAACACTTCTGCTGTTTAGAGAAGTAGAACTCTTGAAATTCTCCTTCTACATTAAACTGCAGATGACAGCCTTTCTCAGTGTTCTACACCACAAAGAAGGGGATTTCTTTTTTACTTGAAATGTCTTCCACCTACAATTCATTATTTTACATATGTGAATGAAAATCAATCTCACTAGACCTAGAAGACAATATCTCATTAAATTATGGCTGGATTCAAACCACTGTTCACTTGAAGAAACTGCAGAAATGTGCTACCCAAGACTTTCCAGGCAAAACCAAATCAAGTAATGGCTACCAGATTTAACTTCCCACACACAAGGTGGAGCACACAGTGTACAATGTAATTCTGTGTTAAGCCCTTAAAGCAAGGGATTCATCCACCCTTTGTTTAAAGGGAAGCCCCAAACCCTGGAGCTGAGCTATGTTCTGCCCAAGCAGTCACTCTGCAATGCAGCACCTCGTGGCAGTGCTGCTCAGGGGGGACAAGAGCCTTGTCACGTAGGCCACAGCCACCTTGAAGTGATACAGCCCTTAACCTACAGCATCTCAGTGATTTCATCTCCCATCACATTTTCCATTTACACCGGAGGCTCTTTTCCTTGACAACGGACAAGCCAAGCAGCAGGAGTGTCATTCTAGCACTTTCTATCTGCATCAGGAATACCTGGGTGCTGACAAAGGTTATCTCTTATCTGCTGATTATTATGATGGCTGCATCCTATCTGTTCTAACCCTTTCAAAGCCAGCAGTTTCCAGTGAACAACCTATGTTGATAAGAACTTCTGCTCCTACCAGACCTTACCACACCACCTTGGGTGGCAAAGAAGGCAAAGATCTCTTACAGGTGTGGCTACACTCCTTATCAGGAAAATAGAACATACAAATTCTGAACTTGGAAAAAATGGGCAAAAGGAAGAAAGGATTTTCTGTATATATATTTGATAGGATGCAGTAAGTGAGTGTAAGGATCTTCCAATAATATTAACTAGATACTTCTGCCCAGATATAAAATATTCAGATTTTAAAAATATTCACAACAGTCTAAAATTCCTCCAGAACCAGTATCAGGAAGAACTTTCACCTGGGTAGAGTTTCTCTTTTCCTTCTAAAGGGAGAGAGTAAATGATTTTACAACAATATCTAGCAGAACTAAAAGATATTCCTAAGTCTTAATTTCACGTGAGGGAAGTTGCAAGCCACACAGAACCATGTGGCCAAACCCCCAGCCTACTATGGTTTTCAACAGCTATTAACTACCATCCTCCTGCTGATCTGGCTCAGAGTGGCCAGCACTGGTAAGAGTGTCAGTGAAGCTGTCAGCTCTCCAATCGTACTTTGCTATGAGGAAGTTCTCTTGGACTAGAATGAGATGGCTTTGCTGGAAACAGGACTGAAATAATTAAAAGAAAGGATTAAGATAGATGAAGCAAACTTAAGACACGTTAACTGTTCACTTACGGGCAGCACAAAAGGACATGAATTAGGGGAGCTATTTGAAATAAATAACCTCAGTAAAAACCATTTCACCAAAAAAAATACTGGAGATAAGGAAACGTGCAATAAGAACTAAGTTTATTAGTGAGGATCTAGCAGATTTAATAAAATATTACTGATCAATTCCTTAAAAATATAGAAAGTCCTGTTAAAAGGGCCAGGTGAAGTCAGTACTCGAAAAATTTAGCATACTTTTTCCACCGATTCAAATGATATTTTATCTCCCATACACTGATATGAAGGACTTTATATACTATCTTTAATTACAATGTAAGAATTTTCTAATGAGCGCCAAAGGGGGGAAAAAAATCCCTTTACACAGGACAGTAATGAAAAGCTTGATGCACGCAAAAAGTCTTATCACAACACTCCAGAAGGGAAGGGCAGTTTACCTCTATTATTCAGGCTCACTTAAAAACTCAAATCTGGGATGCATCGCATAACATTAGACTTTTCCGACTGCTGCTATAGCACAACCACGCAACCACACACGAGCCTTCTCAGCACGGTCTCCAGCGTACAGAAAATACGCGTCCCGCTTTACAAGATGAAGGCGCCGAACGTTTTCACGGTGCCCCCACTTGTTACTTCCTCCTCTAAGCGCTGCAAGGCATTTTCTGAAGCAGCGATCGCGTGAGGCGAGGGAGGGCTAACCCTCCTCACCACCCCTCGCTGCCCATCTCCGGGCATGGTCGCACGGGCGGAGGGGGTCACGGGGATGCGCGGCCCCTCGCGATTTTATCGCGGAGTCCGTCGTGACTAAGCACGGCGTGCGACAGGCTGCGAGTGCCGCCCCACAGTGCGGCTGTGCGAGCGCAGCGGGCGCTGTGCTGCCCGGCACGTACCCTGCTGCAAGGATGAGTCAAGGGCAGGCGGCACGGCCGCCCCTCGGGGGCTGCGAGGAGCTCCCCCCGCCCCCGGCNCGCTTCCGCTTTTATAGCGGCGACGCGGCCTCCTGCGGCCGCCCCGCCCCGGCCGGGCCCGGCCCGGCCCCCTCCCCTCCCTCCGCCGTGTGATTCCCTCCGTGCCGCGCCAGACGGGGAAGGCGCGGTCTGCGGGTCCCTGCGTGAGGGCGGCGGCGGCGGGGATTGGAACTGGAACTGGAGCCGAGGCTGAGGCCGGACCTGGGGCCGGGGGTCCCAGGGAACGCGCAGCGCTCCCGGTTGTACCTCCTGTGTGAGGGAATCGCGGTGCCCCCGCCACGGCGCAGCGCTCCCTGGGGCCAGTGTCCGCCCGCGGCTCTGTGAGGCCGCTGCTCGTGCGGGTGCACGTTGAAAAAAACGTCCCTTGTCGGGCTGGTTTTACCCCGGGCAGGACCGGGCCGCTCCTGCGGCAGCGCTCGGAGGTGGCCTCAGCGCTAGCCTGGGACAGGGCTGCGTGACATCCGCTCCCCGACAGCCGCGCACCGCCGGGACAGCGGGTGCTGCCCTGGGTGCCAGACCCCTGCCCGTGTCCCTGTTGCCCTCATCGCTGCTTGCCACCCCGTCCATCACACCTGGCTGAGCTCTGGGCAGGCCGGGGCAGGCAGAGCAGCAGCTGTACCATCCTTGGGGGCAAATGCTGTTCTGGGCGTAAAGCAGGATGTTGTTTAAACATGGGTGTATAAAGGAGTTTGTCAAATTCCAGAGATTGCATTCTGCAGCTTAGGGGAGCAAATCCCAGTGAAATCATGTCTTAAGTACCTAAGCCCCTTTATGGATCCGGGCCCAAATTAGAGTCACAGAGCATGAACTTGACTCAGAGCACTAAAATCACAGCCCAAATCTTAAGCTGCAGAATCAGCATCTTGTCCTTGTTGCAAAACAAAAAGCATTCATAACTGATCCTTAGCAAAAGTTCTTCCATACCTCACTCTTCCTTGTTTCTAAGGTTTGCTTTTTCAGACTTAAAATAACTGTTGAATAGACCAAAACATTTTTCTTCAGCAAAATAAATCTTAATCACTTGATACATTCTCAGGTATTTTTTACGTTTTTGGAGGCTGCTCTCAGCCTTGCCAGTCATAGGTTTCAACAACTTCGCCAAGACAAAGCTGCTTCTTTCATGCCACCCAAATCTACCTGGCCATCTTTCACTGCCTGTGATTCCCTACATGCCGTCGTGTAAGGCAGGAAAATAAAATGGCAAAAATTAAGCTTTCGAGTTGATTCCACAGAGGAGAACACAAGTGCCCAGTAAGTATTTAACAAGACATATCGTGAACACTGCCATGCCACCTTTATATATTTTCCTTCCTGTTCGAGACCTTTAGGATAAAACCCTGAATAATCACCTACTCCTGTTCAGTCAGGAACTGTAACCCAGTTGTAAGTGTGATGTAAAGTTCTTTGGCTTAATAAATATCTCCTATCATTCACAGGGAGAGAGCAAATACACTTTTTAAAAATGTTAATCTTACTGACAGCATTTGATATTCAGCCATGAAACGCTCCTGACTCACCTGTCAGATTTTTTTCAAATCAGGGGAAGCAGAATTCATTAAAGTGTTTTTACCACATCCCTATCAAATCCAGGGATCTCATACACACATTTTCCCAAGCTTCTCTGCTGTTATTAGCAGTAGGCATTGTTCTCAGAGCACCTTCACCTCTTTCTACTGATCAGCCAAAGGCCTGCCATGTTTACATGCTAACAGTCACTTCCCCTGCAAGTCCTCCCAGCTATCCTGTCACTTAAAATTATGATAATGTCTCAATTTTGCACCAACTTTTCCACCTTTATCATTTCAGACCTGGCAGTTCCCATCCTGCCTCTCACTGTAAAATTTGGATGGTGTCTGAGCTGTTACTCTCTTCATGTTCAGGATTTCACAGTCAGGTTACAAGACCTGCTAAAAGGTCTTTTGATAATTCTTAAATCCT
The DNA here is from genome assembly GCA_013397155.1 of Irena cyanogastra. Lineage (NCBI taxonomy): Eukaryota > Metazoa > Chordata > Aves > Passeriformes > Irenidae > Irena > Irena cyanogastra. The sequence continues at coordinate 1,026,772 of VWZV01014155.1, read as the reverse complement.
CGTTCCTTACTATACTTCTCTTTTCTGGCCACCACTTTTCCACTTTCTTTTGAAACTACTGAGCCACATTGGCTTCTTACTACTCTGTTCACAAGAATTGTTATTATTGAAATAGTTCTTTCCCTTTTCACACAAAATATGAATCCCATGGCCTTGTGCAGCACAGCTGCTCAACTGTATCTCAGTCCAAGTCTGAATTTCAATTCATTCGTTTTTGACAGAGACACAGGTCTCTATTTTGTTTCCCTTTCTCTGTCTTAGTTTATCATAGTCCTTTTTGAATTATCTTAAAGCACTATTTGAATTATCTCAAAATCCTCCATATCTTAAACCTCGAAGATCTTCAAGTTTATCTGACCCAATCTCAAAGTAAGCAGGATTTTAACTTTACATTCCAAGTCTACAAGCATTCTTATGCTTAATTGTATCTGTGCAAGAATTTATAGGTTCAGATAATCAATAAGGTAATTGATAATCTATTGATTCCAGTTAACATGAGGGACAAATTGACTGTGATATCACAGCCTGGCTACCAATTCTGTCTTCTAGGACACTGATTTGACTACCCATTACTAATGTGCCTGCTGCTCACATAATGTGTATTCCACTGTCTTTCTTTTGTAACATTTTATTCTAAGATTTTGAGATATTCTTTCTCATTTCATTGACCTTAAACTATATAAATTGTCTGCCATTCATATTTTCTTTCCTTAGACTGCCTCCTTTGGTTCCAGCACTTTCTTACTTCCTCTCTTTTTCCCCTAAAATGCAGAGAGTTCTAGAGATCAAACTATTCCTGCAGCAGACTGTGCAAGTTTTATGACATATGAGGAAGATAAGCGGGCCAAAGTTCCAATTCTAATTCTGAAAGAACATGGGACAAGGTTTGTCTTTCCATAAGCTGTGCAACAGCTGAGCACCACAAGGACAGCAAGGCCTTGTCCCCAGTGAAAGCACCAATTGATTTCATTGTGGAGGTACAAGGAAGATTTGGACTGGGTGTTCAGCAGTTGAGCCAGCTGTTCTTTGGCAGCTGAGAGCTGTCATACTGATTTCCCTCAGGATTAATTTTAAGGCAGCTCTAATGTAGATAGAAGCAATAATATAAGGTCAAGGCAAGCCCTTGTCTCATGGAAGGCAAAGTGTGAACACAGCGGTGCTTCAGCTCCTGCAGGATAACCCACTGAAACACATTCCCAATCCAGAAAGGCCCAAAGGCTACCACGGTGAGGGATGACATCCTTTGGGGCTGAGAACGGGCATTTCAGTAAAGGATATTCTGTAATTGATGGAGATCAATTTTGTGGCCGATAGGGTACAATGGTGGATTTACCATTCCACAAATGCCAGCCCCTATTAACAACAGCTGCACAATGACCTACTTAAAAAAAGACAAGTGAAAATTCCATTTTGGAAGACAGCTGCCTAGAAATTAATATTTCCAAATTAATGTGGAGAGCCTAAATACTACTGCCTCAGGCACTTATGCCAGAAAGGTTAAGTAGCACGTTTAATAGATAATCTCTATGATTAATTTATCAGAAAGAACCAAGTGGCTAATTTCCCCTAATTGAAATTTTCTGGCATGATAAAAAATTTTCATATATAATTCCACTTCCATTTAAATCCATTGTACTAACTTATTATACAAAAGCAAACAAAACTACAGTCTTGAATCCTGCTTTCTTCTTCCAGTAATGGAACAAAATACGTGCATGGCCGCATAGAAAGTAGAAGAATGGATTCTCCTGACAATAAAAAAAGGGATCAAACATTCAAATCCAGTTCCTGGTTTCAAAGACAAAAAAGGACCCAGATTTGCAGAGTGCTTCACAGCCATCAGCTTTTGTTTTTACCTCTGGGACAAACCTGGCTGCAGCTCACTGTGAGGAATTGGGTAGACTAGGGCTCACTGAGAACAGAGGGACTGGAGCAGCTGTGGGGTGAAAGCACAGAGGAACCTGAGGACAGGGGGCTGTGTCACTGCACTAACTCTGAAATGCTTGAGCTGCTGGTCTATACCTACATTTTAAAGTATTTCTGATAAAGTAAGTATCCTGCATTTTCAGGGGTGGGATGGCTTGCAAGGAGAGGTAATCTTTTTTTTCAGACTGTGATGTTCAGATACCAGCTCCTCTTCAGATATGGCACAGAGAGAGCAAACTTTATGCTAAGCACAACAGGAAGAAATTGCTCTGAATTTGACTTTGCTAGGTAAATCAGTTAGACAGCATGAGAGGGAAAAGAAAAGGGTACCTGGCACATGCAACAGTGGAGTCAACTTGCAAGGGAAAAAGTAATGTGGGTCTTATACAGAACAGAGAAGAGCAGTTACCCCTTTCCTTTGGGCCACGAGGTGATTTGTGTGGGGGAAAACATCACATACTGTAAGATCGATGTCTCCACTATATTCACGTTGTCATTTTTGTTCCTGGGTTTGTCTTTTCAGAATAATTTTTAAGTCTTTCTTGGTGGTCTGGAGAGCAGTCACAGGTGGTGCTTACTTTGGTTAAGGCTCCCACTGCTAATTCTGTCTGCATTGTATTGCTTGTCTATTGGAATTAATTTCTATATGGAATAATCGTTTGCTTCTAGTAACTGTGTGGTTCATACAGCCCTCATAAGGACTTTTGATTCATTTGATAAAAGAACATTTTGGCCTGTCTAGGCTTAGGAAACATGGATATTGGTGGATCTTGTGCAGAGTCTAGCACATCCAGGACTTTGAATTCACTGTACAGACCCTTGGCACTGCTGACACTTGCTGCAGAGCAGTTCCGTGTGGCAATGCTGAGGGAGTGAACCTCTGCACGGTTCTCTGACGGCTCCTGGTGAGTCACTGGGGCTCCACACGCCCCATCCCAGGTCTTGCACCACATCTTTTGTACTTAAAAGTACAGCTGTCGATTAGATTCGTGATAGGTAAACATGTCTTGGCTAGAAAGTAGAACTATAGTTTTGATACCCTTTTTATCTATCACAGGTTTTACAGGTTTTAAAACCCACACAGAGAAATTCTGCAGATTACGCACTCTACTTTCGCCCTCGGAGTGGTGGGGGATTCATAAATGTTCCTGTTCCAGACGTGCCCGGTGTCCGCAGGCTTTGCCCTGGGAAGCAGCCCCCGGTGGGGAGGAGGGTGCGAACGGTGCGAGCAGAGCTGGAGCTCCGGGCCCAGCCGTGCCCGGCAGTGCAGGGCAATGCCTGCCGGGGGAACGCCGCCTCCCGGAGCAGCCGACGGGAATCATTTCCAGCGAGGCGGGGGAGCTCGGGAGCGCCGAGTGCGGGACTGCGGGAGCGCGGAGCAGAGGGGTGAGGAGTGTGGAGTGCAGGAATATCGAGCGCGGGATGCAGAGTGAGGGATGCGGAGTGAGGGACGCAGAGTGAGGAATGCGGAGTGAGGGATGCGGAGTGCGGGATGCAGCGTGAGGGATGCAGAGTGAGGGATGCGGAGTGCGGGATGCGGAGCGTGGGATGCAGAGTGAGGGATGCGGAGTGCGGGATGCGGAGCGCGGGATGCAGGGTACGGGCTGAGGGGCCGCTGCGCTGCTGTGCGGAGCGGGACCGAGAGATGGCGGTACCGCACCGAGAATTCGCCACCCGCGTGTGGGGCCCGCCCGGTCCTTCCCTGCCGGGAGCTCCCAACGGCCCTGAAAAGGAATTCCGAACTTCCCTGCTTTCGCTGTTTATACACGCGATGACGCTTTTGGATGCCATCAGGGCGGTCCATCTCGTTACCCACGGCAGGTAACGGAAGAGTTGGTGATTTCACTGTGGACTCTTTTAATAATAAACATTTTTGAAATATGTCACCCCCAAAATACTAGAGATTTGTCCAAAGCATGAAATTATTTTTTATATGCATAAAACTCAGTTTCCGAAGGGTGAAACTATATTTTTGTAGTAAGACATTGTGCTGGTTTCAGCTGGGGTAGAGGTAATTTTTTTCACAGTACGGGGCTATGTTTTGAATTTGTGCTGAACACAGAGCTGATAATATTAAAATGCTTTTAGGTTGTTATTGCTGAGGTTACAAAGAGCCAAGACCTTTTCTACTTTTTGTACTGCCACACTAGCAAATAAGTTGGGGGTGCCTGGGAGGTTGAGGGGGACACAACCAGAACAGATGACCCCAGCTGACCACAGGGGTATCCCATGCTTTATGGCATAAGTACATGAAGGAGGGAAGGAGGAAGGGGCAGGTTTGGAGGGATGGAGTTTGTCTTCCCAAGTCACCGTTCCAGGGGATGTGGCCCTGCTCTCCTGGAGGTGCTGAACACCTGCCTGCCCATGGGAATTAATTCCTTGTTTTGCTTTGCTTGTGTGCACAGCTTTTGCTTTCCCTATTAAATTGCCTTTATCCCGCCAGAGGAGTTTTCTCACTTTTCCCCTCCCCATTCTCTGCCTGATCCCACTGGTGGGAGGAGAGCGAGCCCTGCAAGGGGCTTGGGCGCTGCTGGGGTGAAACCACAGTGGGCATCTTATCATAGAACAATGGCATCAGGGACTGTGCTGGGTTGGGAGGGACCCATCAGAACCATCCAGTCCAACTCCTGGCCCTGCCCAGACCCCCAACAATCCCACCCTGGGCATCCCTGGCAGTGCTGTCCAAACCCTCCTGGAGCTCTGACAGCCTCAGGGCTGTGCCCATTCCCTGGGGAGCCTGGGCAGTGCCAGCACCCTCTGGGGAAGAGCTTTTCCCTGATCTCCAACCTAAACCTCCCCTGGTACAGCTCCAGCCCTTCCCTGGCTCCTGTCCCTGGTCAGGAGAGTGAAGAGGTCAGAGCTGCCCCTTGGGATGATGTTGAAGACCCCAATGAGGTCTGACCTCAGTCTCCTCCAGGCTGAACACACCCAGTGCCCTCAGCTGCTCCTCACTGAGGGCTTCCCCTGCAGAGCCTTCCCATCCCCGTGGCCTCCTTTGGGCACTCTCCAATGGCTTCATGTCTTTTTTATGCTGGGGTGCCCCAAACTGCCCCAGCACTGCAGGTGAGGCCGCCCCAGCCCAGAGCAGAGCAGAACAATCCCCTCCCTGGCCTGGCAGTGCTGGCCCTGCTGCCCCAGGACAGGGATGTCCCTCCTGGCTGCCAGGGCACTGCTGGCTCAGGCCCAGCTGGCCACTGAGCAGGAGCCCCAGGTCCCTTCCTGCAGCTGCTCCCCAGCCTCTCATTCCCCAGTGCCCCCACAGCCAGGGGTGCCCGTCCCAGGTGCAGAATCCAGCCCTTGCTGAGCTGAGCTCACAGGGCTGGGGGTTGCCCACCTCTCTCATTTGTCTGGGTCTCTCTGCAGGGCCTCTCTGCCCTCAGAGGAGTCAGCAGCTCCTCCTAACCCCGTGTCATCAGCAAACTTCCCTTGTGTTCCTTTGAGTCCTGGCTCCAAGTCATTAATGGAGATGTTGGGCACGGGGCTGAGGATGGAGCCCTGCAGAGCCCCACTGGTGACAGGCCCCCAGTCTGGTGTCACCCCAGCCACTGTCACCCTTCGTGCCCGACCCCTGAGCCAGCTGCTCTCCCATCCACAATGTGTTTATCCAGCTGAATGCTGGGCATTTTGTCCAGAAGGATCCTGGGAGACATGGTGTGAAAACTTCGCTGAAGTCCAAGAAAATTCCACAGCTGTCTTCCCTTGGTCAGCCAGGTGGGTTTCCCTGCTGAGATCAGGAGATCAGGTCTGACAAGCAGGACTTCCCCTCCTGAAGCTGTGCTGGCTGTGACCGGTGACTGCGTGGTCCTGGCAGACCCTCAACACCTCCCAGAATAATGTTTTCCATGATTTTACCAGGCACTGAAGTGACACTGACAAGCCTATGTCAGTCCAGGTCCCTCTTGCCCTTCTTTAAAATTGGGACAACCTTCACCAGCTTCCAGTCAGCTGGGACCTCTCCAGATTCCCAAGGCTGTTCAAAAATCTTTCTCCTGTAAAGAAATCCTTGTGTGGGCCAAACCCCCTGTAACACAGGCAGGCTAAGAACATAAATTCTACTATTGTGGGGGGAAAAATCAGATTCTCTATAATAGAGGTATTTTCTATCAGTTTCTCTTTATTACAGATAGCTTTGCATCTCTGGAAAAGGGAGCCAGAGTAGAAGTGAGCTTTAAACCACCATGTTTTAATTACTTGTCATTCTAAAACAGATAATGGCTATTAAAGTTTAAAACACAGGTAGGAAATGGGCTAACTTTCAGAGAGACATAAAATTGTCAAACTAGAGCTTTTTTGTATTGGAATTATACTAACGATTGTACTAGATAAAATAATAGCTCTCTGCGATTTAGTATATTTTTCACTGATTTGGAAAAAAGCAAAATTTGACAAGGGAGCAGCAAAATCTGTAGATGACAGGTTATTTATGTGAGGGTTAGAGAGGCCTAGAAAGAATTTCAAAAGACCCAGTTGGGTAGCATCACCTGGGCAAGCTGATGGCACACAAAACTCAAATTTGTTAAGTGCAAAGTGTTGATCCATGGAAGGGAAGAAGAGGAGTTACTTGTGAGATTCATTTTCATAAAGGATCCCAATGGAGGGAGCAGACTGAGGTCATGGTTAGCTGTGGTCAAAACAAGTAAATAAAATATTGGTGTGCAAAAAAAAGATAATTAAGAAGTTGAAGGATGTTAGATAAATCAGTATTTTCATATAGAAGGAAGTGTAATGATACGAGTGGCAAAGATCTCAATAAAGGATACATCAGGGATAAGTGAAATTAATAAAAGGATGAGAAAAATGACCTGGGCAAGGGAAAAGGCAAAGTGCAAGATGTTTGGTTTTACCCTAAAAATTAATCAGGCATGGAAGGCCTTGATTAAAAAAAAACAAACACAGTAACAACCTAAAAATGGCAGCATATTACAGAAAAGGTAGATCTTGAACCTCAGTTCCTGCTGTCTTGTAACAGGAAACAAGGCAAAATTTGTTTTTGTGAAATGCAAAAATAACAATAATAATGTAGACGTAATTATATTACAAAACCTAATTCTTAAGAACAATCTTTGAGACCAACAGTTTCACAAGATTCAGAAGGGTTTCAGTGGCTAAATTGTTACCCATGGGACTGGAAAGCAGTGATTTCTTTGACTAAAAGTTTGTGGGAAGTATATGAAAATGTCATGCTTCATGTTTTTACCATACAAACAGATTTAAGACTGAGCTCCAATGCATACAGCAGATTATTCTTTACCTATGGGTCTTCTACATCTTTCCCCCAAATCATCTGCTAGTGGCTTCCATTGGAAGCAAAGCATGAGGCTGTGTGTGCACGAGGTGAACAAATTGTGTACCCACACTGCACAACATTTCTGTGGTGAGCTGTGTTTTGCAGTGATCATATTGTTTCATTATACTGAAACCACAAATAGGTTCCAGCAAGCCTGAGATGCAATTCAATGGACCAAAGAGTGGCTTCCTAATTCACACATTGTTTACCCTGAATTATAAGAGCAGACAGCTTCCTGGAAAAAAAAATTACTTAAAGTGGTGCAAACCTTTACATTTCTGCAGAACAGCCAAAAGTGTCTCTGTTATTTCCTGGAGCATGAAACTTCTTCAAATCCTTAAGAGCACTGCCTAACTTCTTAGCTATCAAATTCGGGCTCCCAAATACCCAACACACAGCTCAAGGCTGCAGAAACATCCTTCTTTGGGTACTGCTGAAGTTGTTCCATCTCTCCCAAAATTGTTGCTGCTCCTTTTGGGCTAACTTGATTGAAGATCCGTGGAGTTCACTACTGCATGGACAGTTAACATCTCTGTAAACACCTGATAGGAAACACACATGGAAGAGAACCCCAATCTCATTCTTTCTGAAAAATATCATAATTCCATGCTTTGGTTATCAGCCCACAAAATTAATGTAATGGTAACACTTCATGTGAATGGTAATGAGTCAATTAACATTTCTCAAAGTCCTAGAACCTCAGATTAATAGAGCTCTGGAGTATAAAGACATAATATTATTTCATTGAGCATTTGTCATTTAAAAAGCTCTATGCCTAAAGCTTTAATCAAGCTCTATGAGATGAGAGCAATTTCCTTTTTGTCACTTTTGGGTCTCGTCTCTGCTAAGATGCATGTCTAGCTAAACCCTGTGTTTCCTTGGAGAGGAGCACGGGTACCACTGTTTATATGGGCATCGAAGGCAAGCCCAGCTGTAGGATCCTACACTTGAGAAAGCTGGAAGAGTTATTATAGAGGAGATGCTGTTCCTGAGTTTACAAATTGTGACAATAAATGGCTTCTATTAGCACAGAATAAAATCTCTTCAGTTAATTATTGTTTTGCTAAAGCTACCAAGAAATAGGGTTTCTAAAATGTCTTTTTTTCTAACAAAGACTGCTATTTTTTGTTAGATGAAAAAAGTACTAGCTACCAGATAAAAATCTGTTTTGGTCGCCCAGGAATACATTCATTTTGGGTACAGTTCCTCTTTACACAATGGATTTTAACCACTGTGTAGGAAATTACTTATAATTTACCATTATATCAGAAAGTAAGGGTATTCTTCTGAATAATAAGCACACAATCACGAATTTTCAGTAACACTGCTGCAGAAGGCAGAGCTTTCAATGGCGGTCAAGAACACTTGGAGAAGCACAAATCCCTTCAGATACGAACGTGCCAGGCTAGCATTTCGCGGTCAATCAGCAGCCGTGGCACAGCCACTGCCGGAGGAGCCCGGCCGAAAGCGCTGCGGCCCCGGTGGCCCCGGGGCAGCCGAGCCAGCCCCCGCAGGTGCCACTGCAGCGCCAGGCTGCTCGCGGCGACTCCGGAGCGCCCGTAAGCTTCCCCTTTTCCGAAAAATACCGGCAAAAAAGACAACACGGAGCGCCAGTGGTCAGCCGAGAGCCGTCACCGGGCTGAGCGCTCGGTGCCAGGGCGGTGCCAGGTGCCCAGCACGGGCAGCCGGAGGGAATGCCCCTTCCAAAGGGCTGAACCAGGCGGTGCCCGGTGCCCAGCACGGGCAGGCGGAGGGAATGCCCATTCCAAAGGGCTGAACCAGGCGGTGCCAGGTGCCCAGAACGGGCAGCCGGAGGGAATGCCCTTCCATGGCAGGGCTGCAGCGGGCTCTGCCGTGCCGGGGCGCTCCGGGCACACCCGCGCTGTTCCGCCGCCCGGAGCGCTGCAGGCACGGCGCCGCTGGGAAACCCCCGCGGACAGGAAAGTTCCTGCAGAGGTTTTTGTAACACGGCACAGAAACTTCATCTCTTGCAACCCAGTGTCTCTTCTTTACAAGCAGCGAAGCTGAAATGAGATTTTTACTCTTGTTTCAAGTGTTTGGAAGAAAAGCAATGGTGACTGCTCTGATTTTTATATTACATTTTGTTTACAGTTTCAATTTACTAGTTGTCAGCCTGGCCCATTTTAATATTAAAAGTTACTATTGCTGACTTCAATATGAAAATGAAGATAAATTCAGGAAGTGCAAGCAATAATTCTGTTCCTGATGCAATAGCCAGAGAGTTTATTCAGTCCTAAATGCATCAGTGGTGACACAAGAACAAGAGAAAGCAGCAGAAGGACTCATCCAAAAAGAAAGCAAGTAGACCTTTCCTTCATGTAGAAGGGTAGCAAAATTGTTAAAATACGCGTATTTTGTACTTACATTCACAGTAAAAGCACAAATTCACCTTGCCCAAGCCTGGTTTGCAGGTCTGTGATCCAGCTGTCCTGGTCTTGTTTTCGTAAGGTGACTCCATCAGCCAGGGAAATGGGGTTCTGCTGAAAACAGTGGGGAATTCATTCTGTTCTTAATTGAATTACATCAATTCCTATAACTATTACTTTTTCAAGTAATTGTTATATTTATTATTTGTTGTATTAGCATTAATTAAATATTAATCATTATAATTATGCATAATTACATACACATTACACATGGTACTGATTTTGCACATATACTATACAGAGAATAAAGGTCTTATAGCATGCAATTGAGATGAAATGCTACATCTTTCCAGATTAGAGGTATTTTTCACAATGGAAATGCTTTAATACAGACATTTCAGTTCACTTGGTTTCTAGAAAAATAATTTTTTGCAGTCATAGGGCCTGATCTCCACAGCTAAATTTAACATTGAAATTTAAATGTGCACATTTAAAAGGCAGCACAACTAAACTCTTGGAATATATTCCTTATTCTACACTCCCTTCTCTGAATGTCCCTCACTGCTGCAGTGAACAGAATCCTCATCTGAGGATGAGAATTCGCAGCACCAAACGGGAGGTGACTTTAACTGTTTTGGCCATGTGCATATTAATTCAAAGCTCTGGCAAATTCCCCACGTGTGATATTGCAGTTGCAAGTCCCTGAAGTGAAGCAAAGACAGCTCTAAAGCACTGCTCACAGGCAGTTCTTGGCAGCTGACCCACTAAGGCAGAGCTCTGAGCTTGGGCTCCACACCACTCCCGTTTCTGCGAGGGCTTTCCTTCCTCCTCTCTTGCTGGGGCTCCTGCTGGGAATGTGACCCACATCACTGCAGCAGGCAGGGATGTGCCAGCCTGCATCTGCTACAAAGCAAACTAAAAATACCCCCAGCTGGACAATGTCACTTGGTGCACAGCAGCACAAAGGCTGGGAATGAAAACTGGGCTGTCAGCAAAGATAAATGACGGCCCAACCGCATGCCAAACCCATCTCGGGTCTTAGAAAACCCAGAAACAACCATCTGATATTCTGGTACAAACTTCATCTCTCAAGATTTATTATCATTGCCATTTAATGAATTTGTATCAGTGAAAGCATAATAAGAATGTCTCACCCAAGTTTACTATTAATATTTTAAGAAATGAGCCCATCTTGCAGCTTGTTTCAGCTCAAGGAAGTTCTCTGGAAATGCAGATTTTGTTCTAGAAGATGCTACCCTCAGGTTGACATTTTTTCCTCTGCATATCAGATGAGCGTGATTCTTTTGCCAGTCTCCCTCTTTAAAACCCCAGCTCTATAGACTGAATATTTTCAGAAAAGATCTACATTTTACTGCTGTCCTTTCTACAGATTCTGTTTGAAATACCTGCCTATTTGATTTTGCTTGTTTGTATTATCGGACACTTGAATTTAAAAGGTATGGTCATACTGGTGGAAAAATTACTACACTGCAAATAACTGCAAGTTCTTAAATTACAGACACAATTTCATACCTCATCATTCACTATACAATCCAATTTTTCAGGGGATAAACTCTCCAGATCTTTGCATTTTTGAGGTCTTCAAATTCCTATTGAATTGGATTTTGAGGATATTTACAAATACGATTATTAATAAATAAATTGCTGACCTTGAACCAACCTCCCACCTTCATTTTATGTAAAATGGGAGTGTGATTAGATACAAAATGGAATCTTATTAAATGCAGGTCCCGGGCCTTCAATGACATCTATGTGCAAATGGATCTCGCTGTAAGAGCAGCACCATGATTTTTAAAATTTATGAGAAGAAACGTGATTGAAGCTAAGAAGCTTTTGCTAGTGCTACTATAGTTATGGCTGAAAATGCCCAAATTACATGTATACCATTGTACAGCTGGAGAAAAGAGCTTTACAAGAATTTCGGTTCGTATGTTTTCAGAACAATTATTGCAGACTCTTAAAAACATAGGGTGTAAAACCATTACAGGTTGAACTTCATTCTTATTATGTTCTGTGCTGGTTTGCCAATTCTGCATGCACAGAAACCATGAGAGAGAGAGAGTTCCAAAGTCTTATGAGCTTGTTTTTCTCAGGAAACCACCATTCCTAGAATTATAAGATGAAGCAAAACACGGAGTTGCCTGGAACTTGCAGTCAGAAAGGCCTAAATTAGCAACTCTGAAGACTGTTAGTGGGTTTTTAATCGACATGAGGAGAAAAACCACAACTCCTGCTAGGGACACTTGTGCCTAATATCCAAATCCAATTTTTCTGTAACCATCCATCCCTGGCAAGAGTTCGTTAGTTTAACACTGGGGGTCAAGCTGATGTTTGTGGGCAATTATTCCAGGAAACAGCAAATGGTGTTACCCCAACAAATCTATTTATTCTCTAGAAACAATATTGAGCAGATAGAGGGTTGCATGTGCATGTTCTACATTTTAATTTAAGAACACTGTAGGAGAAGATTTTCACTGCTTTTGTGACTAGTTATTGATTAGGGGTTTTATTTCCTATATGACTATGCATTTCAATCTCTTTTCTTCTCCTTTTTCTTCTATGCTAAACCAAACGTTTGTCAACTACATCACCATGGCTGAAATATTTTCCCATTAAAAAGGAGGAAGAGCTTACCCTGTATCCTATTATTTATTGCCTTCTCATCTTCTAGCTCCTGGGATTACAATGATCCTTGAGATGTAAATATAGTCTGTTGACACTCAATACCACTATCAAAGCTTAACTTTGCAAGAATCATATCATATCATTTCCTTACTCTTGGAATTCCAAAAGAAAAACTAACATATGCAAAACTCAAAAACAGAAAACAACTGATGTATAGAATTTGTGTGGCCTATGATCACTTTGTCTTATCTCCCTTATCTTTTAGTAACTGGTGGCTTGATGGGTGCCTAAAAGGGTCTGAAATGCACATATTTGACTTAGAGTGTCTTGACTCATTACTGTGAAATGAAAAAGGTGCATCTACAGGTACTGCTTGTCTTTGAATTATTTAGCAGTGCACACACAAAGGAAGATCTCCCTTCCCTCACATGTCAGTTGCTACCACAGGGCTGCTGTCTCACAGTCCCCTCGCTCACAGGCGTGACAACTCACACAAGAGTTGCATAATTCCTGTGTGCAGTTCTGGTGGGACTGATGGTTTGTTTCCTGCCTCTCACACCAGGCACAGCTGGGATCTGATAGGCTGATACAGACTTGTAGCTTATTCTGCCTTCTTTTACAATACTGCAATTGATTAGGTGTCATGCAAAAGAGCTGGGAACCACAACTGTCAATTTCAACAAAGCTACACACAACTTATATCGACAGATGAATCGTGACCTTTGGAGCTCAACGACAATGGAGAGGTTTGTATGTGCCTCTTGAAACAAGGAGGGCACAGAAATTGAGGCAGGCATGCAGAGAGCACCATTAAGCAGTCATTCAGACATCGAGGGCATCTCTCTCTCCAGTGCAGCTGAAGGATCTCAGTTTTGTGGGATGCCAGAGAAATAACTTCTGGTAGCCCTTAATTTTCAACTGTGGAATTTCTGGACTGTGAAAAAGACAACAGCAGAGTGAACCATAATCCCTGTAAGATCTGCTTCAGCATCCCTGGCGTGTGTCCAGCAGTGCAGGATATCTGCACCTGATAACACAGCCAGTCAGGTACTGTTCTTGCTGAGAAAGCCTAAAGAGCAAGCAAGCAAACAAAAAAATTACTGGGCACTGTATCATCAAGTTTAGTTTAGCGATGAGGGGAGCAAGCTGCTCAAAGCTGGTGTCAGATGTGTGGAGGAGAGCCCAGACCTGCAGGAGCCCAACGACACAAACAAACCCTGTACACTCTTGGCAACAGCTACTGGGAAAGCATGAAGGCATTGGAAGCTGACTAAACAGATCAGGAACCTGAAACCAGCCAATGAGGTCACCTATGCTGGTGCCAGGGAGGTCACCTATGCTGGTTCTCCTGTCGGAGCCAGAGGAAAATGCTCCTCAGCCAGTCGAGCACGGAGGGCTGCACCCTCCCATGGAAAAAAGGCGAGCCTGCGTGGCCAAGTTTGGGTAGATAAATCCCACTCTTCTCTGTCAACATCCTGAATATCTTCTCAAGCATAGGACAGGCAGGTGACCAGAGCTCCGTGGTGGCCCAAGAGGAGCTTGTGGCATCTCCCATTTGCTGGTGTCACCAGGTGAGCTGGCCTGGTTTGGCTGGGACACGGGGAGGCTCTGCGCGGTGTGTGCAGCAGGGCGGGCTGGAGGGAAGGCTGTCGGTGTCACAGGGGCTCCTGTGACGGATCCCTGCCTTGCTCTGAGGAGGTTACCCACATCCCAATCTCAGGCACAGATGGATCTGTGATCCACAGTGAAACACTGAGCATTTCCGTACCTAATGAAGAATCTACTACACTTTTCTCTGTGTTACCAAGTAAATTCAGCAAAGTTTATCCATGAAATATTAACTTTTATATTTTTCCCTGTTATCCTTCTCTTCAAACTACTTTCATAATTCCATGTTCTCAATTACAGAATTACTCCTTATTTGGCAGTCTTCCACAATAAAAATCTGTATAGGCAAAAGGTAACAACAGCACCACTAAGGCAGCTGAAATTTAGTTGCCTTTGTTACACTGCCCTGACAAAAACTAAGTCAATGCAACAGCATTTGGGCTCCTATCCAGTCCCCCTGCAACGATCCCATGTTGCAGGAATTACCACATGGAAATTATTTAAAACCACCATTTAGGCTTCTTTCTAGACCACTTTAAATATTTAACTATATTTATAAACATGTATTATTTTTGTGTATTTATGTTAACATAAGTTAAATAAAAATTGCCATTTGTATGGTAAAATGTTTAGTATAGACTGTTAAAATAACAATTTTATATCCAATATAAGACACTTAGTAAAAAAGTCAAATTTTGTTATCTGAAATATATACAACACTTTAATGGAATCAGTTGAACAAGGTCAAACAAACACAACATTTGGTAGGCAGACTCTAATTTCTAACATTTTGTAGAATGGACACTATTTTTCTATACCTGTTTATAAATGTTCTAGAATTAATTCTAAATTTTGATTCACTTCTTCCTAAATAGTATTCAGACTCTATAATATTAGAAGTCCTTAACACCCTATCAGTAAGTGGGGTCAGTTACATAGATTTACATTTTACTTTTTGTCAAACCTTACTGTGCCACCCACTTAAATGTCAAATTAAGTAGAAAAAAAAATCAGTCTGGTTCTCATTCCCACATTTGCAGCATATCTGTTTTAAAACTGTTAGTATGACTGAATGTCAGCAGCTCTTTTGTCTCACAAATACTCTCTCAGCACCTCTGTGTTTGCAGCATACCTTGAACGGTTCTAAGGCAAGTGCTAATGCCCTACTGATAATGAATTCATGTTCATTTGTTGATCATCAGAATGATTTTTTAAAATGTGAAGATTTCTCCAGTACCGAGATGGCCATGCAAACTATTTTACACAGCTGGCTGAGAAGTACATTTTTGTGGTTTTGCAAGCTGGTTCCTTTTTGTGAAAGTTTTCAAAAAAACAAGCAAAATGAGATCCCAGACATCTGAATCACCAGACAGCCAAAAAGAATTATGCATATGTTTAAGTATTTGACTTCCTAAAGCAAAAATATGGCATGCCAGTGACCCCTTTGTGTGTGCAGTTGGGAGCAGCCCATTCCAGGCTGCAACAGGCAAAGGATTTACGTCAGAGCCTAGTCCTCCAGTCAAGCCCAACTGGAAGTGAATTTTTAAGCAGAACAACAATTTAAAACCAAACACGTCTTCTCCTTCTTCTCTGGACTAGGAACACTGACCTTATAAATATCTGAAATTCTTCCACTGCCTGTAAACAAAAATGGACTGCAGGCAGTCATGATCATATGTCACTCTGACAAAACATTCTCACTCCTTGGCTACTTTTTGGAAAGGTTGTTTGCTGTCAATCAAGTCACAAGTTCTGCTTATAATAATGGTGATGACATCAGACCTGTGGAAGAGAAGATTACTATGGGGAATCTAAATATATAAACCAGAAGGTCATGGGACACATCCAGTGTCAGTTGAAGTCAGTGGCCTCCGTTCAGTTCGATCAAAACTGCACTGGTCCATGCAGGATTGAGAGGTTTATATACTTATTACTTAACACTTTATATACTTTTTTATTTTCCCTATAACCGGTATGGCTTGCAGCCTAGCATTTTTTGAGGTGACCTGGATCTTTGATTTGTCAGACAAGAAAAGGTGATTGTCCCTCTTTTTATTTTTAGGTGGCCATTTATAGCCAGCCACATTCAGTCTTTCCAGAGTGGGCCTGGCCCTGTGGAGGTACCGGGCAGGAGCTGCTCCAGGGAGCACTGGGGGCTCTGCCCACGTCTGCTTTTGCCAGTTGGTGCTGTTTACAGAGGCTCTGGGCAGGAGGCCAGCTAAGCCTCAGGTTGGACACAATGGTGGGCAGAGCACTGAGGGCACAAAACACAGGTCAGCAGCTTTCCTGGCAGGCAGCAAAGCACTGAATTTCATTTGTCTGAAATGGGATTTTCGTTGTCCAGGGCTGCAGGACAAAAGGACTGCTCTCACCCTGACAGCTGGAATGGATGATTTGTGAAATGTATTTTTAGAAGCCCGATCTGCCTACATGTATGCCTGCATTGTCAAACATCCGGGCAGCAGGAGCGGGTCAGGCTGTGGCCACGAGGGCTGTGACACACTGTACAGACTGTACAACACAGCCGCAGCCAGGGCTGCGTGCTCACTGCTGCTCAGCCCCACCTGCACGCACAGCCCAGCCACCAGGGCAGCTCTGCTCTGCTCATCCTGCACTTCAGCGTGCTCTCACTGCAGCCTCCACAGCAATTACTAACCACAAAGGGAAAATCACTGCTGATACAATAGAACATTAGTGGTCAAGTCTGTTTTCCAAAATCACCCTGGTTTCCCCACACTTCCTTTTCCTAAACACATCTCCATCTGGTTAGCAGAAACAACCTCCTGTGAATTAGGTTTTTCCTCTAACACACTCTTTAGGGATTATATTACTAACGTTCATCCTCCTAATCTTATCCCACACCTTGCTGATAGGCATGTCCTTATTAACATCTGCACATGGCTATTGTGCCACTGCTGCTTTTTTCCCAAGCTAATGATTTTCATCGAGTTGCACTCATAATACATTTTGAAGCTGCTTTCCTCTTTTTTAAAAAAACATTGTTACTTTTTTTTGTTTAAACTGTGCACTGATTTCCTTCCCTTCCTATTCAAGTGAGGTCTTGGAAAGCACTTTTCTCACATATATAACATCAATGGGGAAAACATAACTGAATATATCTATTCCATGCTGATCTACATAGGACTTTACTAAATAGTTAATCACACTACTATCTTTCAAAATAGAATCCCCAAAATTTTAAAAATAGACTACTCAGTCTATTTTGCAAAAAATATTGCATTGTAAGACCTCAGAAAAATAATTTTAATGTAAAATGTCACAATAGATACCTACACCACATATTTTCTAACTCTTGAGAGTTTCCTCTTTATTCTTCATTGGTTATTATACACTCTGTTGAATTGCATGTTTTCATGCCCTGTTTATATCAGGAAGTGTGAACTTCCTATTTATTTCACAGTCTGTCTAAAATTCCTGCCATCTGGTAAGACATATTAACTTTAAGGCTACAATTCTTACAAGTCCTTTGTGCCTTTATGGTCTCAATGTATAAATTAATCTGCAGTAAATTTCAAATTAAATGTCTGCTCATTAGAGATCGTTATGTGCTAAAAGTTGTTATACAGCACTGTAAAAAAAAAAAAAAAGCAAAACCAAAAACCCTATAATAATATTTAAATAAATCCAGAGAGTCAAAATAAAAAATATGACTAATTTGTGTAAATTCACTGTTAGCGTTGACAGAACCAATTTCTGCACACTGCACTGAATACAATTAAATCAGTAGGATAATAAAATAGGAGCATATTTGGGTACCTCAGATAGTGAGGAAGAACATGTTGGTGTACTGAATTGTGAGACTCAGTTGTAGAGCAGATTTCTCCTGTGAATACAGTGTACTTCAGCCAGCATGGCTCACGTAGTTTTGGGCTCTCTTGGTAAACCTGCGTGTTGGTAAAACAGGGTACAGCTGGAAGAGTCTGCTGGTGCCGTCAGCTCCCGCAGTGGCCCTTGCCAGCTGTTCCCCGGGACAGTGTGTCCTGGCAGCGGCACATGACACTCTGGAGGTGGCCAGGAACCGCAGGGGACGTGGCTTGGGGAGGAGAGGGGCCCTGGGGAGCAGAACCGGCAGCAGGAGCTCAGCAGAGCTGAGCTTGTTTTGGGCCAGGCCTGGCGGGACACGCAGCAAACCCGAGCGAGGGGCAGGGCACGCTCGGCAGCGCCGGGGTTTGTGTCCCCGCGGCAGCCCCGGCACTGCCCAGCCTGGCACAGCCTGGCACTGCCCGGCCTGACACTGCCCAGCCTGGCACAGCCCAGCCTGGCACGGCCCGGCACTGCCCAGCCTGGCACAGCCCGGCACTGCCCAGCCTGACACTGCCCAGCCTGGCACAGCCCGGCCTGGCACAGCCCGGCACTGCCCAGCCTGGCACAGCCTGGCACTGCCCGGCCTGACACTGCCCAGCCTGGCACAGCCCAGCCTGGCACGGCCCGGCACTGCCCAGCCTGGCACAGCCCGGCACTGCCCAGCCTGACACTGCCCAGCCTGGCACAGCCCAGCCTGGCACAGCCTCGGAGCTCCTGAGAGCTGCTCCAGGTGGGACAGCCCGCTCACCCTGCTCCCCCTCGCCAGGAAACAGAAGCACCCCTAAAAATATTCGTCAGTTTGTGTGCGTTAGCATCTCCCTCTTCATTCCTGAAAATAACCTGAAAGCAAAACAACACTAAATCAAGAAAATGAGACATTTTGTGTGTGTGTGTGTGTGTGTCTGTGTGTCTGTGTGTCTGTGTGGGGTTTAGATTACTTTTAGGTCTCGCCACAATATCTGTCCTGGAAGGAAGGAACATTCNGCCCGCTCACCCTGCTCCCCCTCGCCAGGAAACAGAAGCACCCCTAAAAATATTCGTCAGTTTGTGTGCGTTAGCATCTCCCTCTTCATTCCTGAAAATAACCTGAAAGCAAAACAACACTAAATCAAGAAAATGAGACATTTTGTGTGTGTGTGTGTGTGTGTGTGTCTGTGTGTCTGTGTGGGGTTTAGATTACTTTTAGGTCTCGCCGCAATATCTGTCCTGGAAGGAAGGAACATTCATGCCAGTACTTTATTTTCTCTTTCCCTTCCTCTTCAGCCTCTTTTGACTGCCTTTACACTCAGTTTTTCCACTTCATAGCTATACCTTCTCCCAAACAAACCTAATCAATCTTTTTATCTTTTTATTTTTTTATCAATATTTCAGCAACCATTTAGTTAAAAGCAGAAAAAAAAGGAAAAAAAAATTACTATCTCCAGCCCTTTATTGTACTCTTCCAGTGCAAAGAATAGTCAACACCTCTCTCTCTCTTGAAGGAGCCAACAATATGACAGCCTTCTGTTCCCTTGTGTCTTTCCAAGTATTTCCCAGGTATCTCTTAATTTGAGGACTAAATTTACCGGGAAGAGACACGCTTAGTAGACATACAAGAATCAGAAGAGTTCAGAGGGAAGGCAGTGATGAGGAGCCCGGTCTGCCAGCAACCATCTGTTCTGGAGAAGGAAACAAAGCCGCAGATTGCTCCCAGGCAGCTCCCCGCAGACGCTGCTTGAGGACTGTTTCTAGCTTGTGGCTAGAAGGTGTCCAATAAATTGACAATTTCACTTCTTCCCACAGAGTTTTCTGATTAGCAGCACTGAAATTACTGTTATTTTCACTCGATGAGTATCATCTCCAAGTGTGTGGGTTTGGGGTTTTTTGGGGGGGAATTAGAGCCAGATGATTGGATGCCGAGCCCTGTAGGCAAAAATTTTGCTTACATGTATTTCAACAAGTTTTAACTACTCTCTTACTACTACATATTACCTTATTTTGTAACTTTACTAGACATTTCTGTACATCATTAAATGCTTGTTCCATTTAAAAGGTAAGATTCTATATAAGCCACAGAAATAAAAAGCAATCACTTTTTACTAAGGAAGACAGGATTAACAGAGACTTTCTGTGGAAATAGGATTTGAAAATACATCATTTTGTACAGCAAACTTTGCTGTATAAAACCTGCATTAAGCCTGAGAAATAATATGAAACCAGTTTAAACTCACATCCTAGCCCACGCCTATTTCTGAACAATTCCTAAAGCTGGTGGCACCACGACAATTATGTCAAAGGGGTCAGTTTGAGATGATGTTTGTGCGTTTTACTTAATTCCCAAATGAATGCATTGAACACCAGTATTGAATCCTGCAGTTTGTTCAGCAAGTGACTTTGGACAGAAAAGGAACAGAGAACTTTGCAGGTGCCGCCGGCGACCTCAGCTCGAACAGCTCTCCTGAATCGGGACACTGCATCTGACCCCAAAACAACAGAGTGAGAACCCTCACAATGTCAAGCTCATATAGAATATTCACTGATTAATTCATCCCCTTCTCCCTTTCTGTGCCGCCAGGCCGGCCCTCGAGCTCTTCGCCCCGCACCCGGGGCCAGGGCCGGTCCCGGGCACTCCGCGCCCCTCGCCCGGACCCCGCGGTGCCAGTGCCGGTGCCGGTGCCGCCGCCGCTGCCGCTCCCGCCCCCTCCGCTCCGCGGCCGGCGCCGCCCGCCCGCTCC